>CAWUFW010002553.1:1855000-2164018 GCA_963921515.1 Calotriton arnoldi | reverse complement strand
AATTGTGTTATGTATTAGTGACTCCATGATTGGATGATTGGTTTACTTGTCAGTCCCTAGTACAGTGCACTGAGTGTGCCCAGGGCTTGTAAATCCAATGCCGCTGGTGGGCTTGCAGCACTGGTTGTGCCACCCACAGAAGCGGCTTGTAAATGTGCCTCAGGCCTGCCATTGCAGAGCCTGTGTGCAGCCTAGGGCTGCCATGTCGACTTGGTGAGTACACCCACTTACCAGTCCCTAAACCTTCCCTTTACTGCATGTTGGTCACCCCTAAAGTAGGCCCTAGGGCAGGGTGCATTGTAAGTACAAGGTAGGATATGCCCTGGTGTGTGTGGCATGTCCTAATAGTGAATTACAGCCATTTTCGCTTTTCACTATTGCAAGGCTACCTGCTCCCCATAGGCCAGAATGGGCAGACTGACTATTACACCTTATAGTCAGAACTGACACAGGGAACATGGTAGAAAAACGAATTTAGTATGCCTGAACTCAGAATGCTAAAATACATCTTTTAGTGAAGTTGGTTTTAACATTCTGTGTTTGAAAATACCCCTTTTAGAAAGTGGGTATTTTCTTGCCTAAACTTCCAAGCCTGCCTCTGCTAGGTTGTGTATTCCTTGTCTGGAGATTGAGTGACAGGGGCTGGGGGTGGCTACAGGAGACAGGGTGAGTCAGCACAGGGCTGAATAGAAAGATCTGCATCCAGAGTGGAGGGAGGAGTTGCACCTGGGTCTGAATAGGGCTGTGCCTGCCTTCCACAATGCTGGCTCCACCTCCTGCCGGGCGGCTGAGCACCCTGCCCCACATTCTGAAAGGAAAGAAGGAGACAGAAAAACAAAGTGCTCCAGGACTGACCAGAACTGGTTTTGGGCTGGGCAGAGGCCTCTCTGCCTTCAGAGAACAAAGGAAAACTGTGTATAAAAAGGGGACCCAGACCCCTAGGAAATTAGATCACTTTGGGAAAACAAGAAGAAACCTTTGCTGAGGAGCGGAACCAAGAAGGAACTGAGGAGAAGACTATCCCTAAGCTAGAGGGATCTGCCTGCAGTGGTTGCCTGACTGCCAAAGGAAGGAGAAAGGACTTTGTGTGCACTTTTATTCAACTTGTAAAGTATCTCCAAGGGCTTGAGAAAAGAGCTTGCCTCCTGCTGAAGTCTCAGGGACAACAGACTTCAACCACCAGCTCCCCAAGAATCCTTTGGAAGTGCCTGCTGCTGTTTTGGGCCTTCTGAAGGGACTGCGTGTCGCAAGGAGCTGGAAGCGCGACTCAAGAGGAAGAAGCGTGTCGCCGTCGCTGCTGCTGCCGTCGCAACTCCGAAGGAGGGTGTCGCCGATGTAGCTGTCGTATTGCACCGCATCGAGAGAAGCGTCCCGCAACGAAGAGGAAGCGTGTCGCCGTCGCTGCTGCTGCCGCCGCAACTCCGAAGGAGGGTGTCGCCGCTGTAGCTGTCGCATTGCACCGCATCAAGAGAAGAGTCTCGCATCGAGGAAGAAGCGTGTCGCCGCCGCAGCCGCTGCCGTCGCAACTCCGAAGGAGGGTGTCGCCGATGTAGCTGTCGCATTGCACCGCATCAAGAGAAGCGCCTCGCATCCACGGAGAAGCGTGCCGCCGTCGGAGCTGCTGCCGTCGCATCACGAAACAAGGGTGTCGCCGCTGCAGTTGTCGCATCGAGCGGAAGCGCCTCGCAACGTTGGAGAAGAGTGTCGCAGCCGAAGCTGCTGCCGCCGCATCGCTGAACCAGGGTGTCGCCGCTGCAGCTGACGCATCGAGTCGAGACTTCTCGCAACCTCGGAGAAGCGTGCCGCATCAGGAAGAACTTGACGTCTTTATTTCTTTGCACCAGAACTTTGTCGCATTTCCATCGCTGCAACATTGCTTGTTGTGGAAGCGTCCCGCATCGTAAGGTACATTGACTTAAAGTGTCGCATCTTAAGAACTGAACTGAACTAAGCTAAAACTACCATTTTAAGTACAGTATTGTGGATTTTTGTCGTTTATGGTCTTGTGTTAAAACTATATAAAGAATACTTATTTTTGATATAAAACCTTGTGTGGTGTCCATCTGTAGTGTGTCACTAGATTACTGTATGTGTTCACAAATGCTTTACACACTGCCTCTGAGATAAGCCTGTCTGCTCGTGCCAAGCTACCAAGGGGGTGAGCAGGGGTTATTTTAGGAGTGTACCCCTTTACCCTGACTAGAGGCGAGGGTCCCTATTTGTCACAAGTACCTACCTGTGCCAACTAGAGACCCCCAATTCTAACAGTCCCTGAAACCTGTGGTTTTTTCAGTGAATTTCCAAGGTTTTTTAAATGCTAATCCCTAACTATAACTTCCTTGAAACCTCTGTTTTTTTCAGTGAATTTCTAAGGTTTTTTAAATGCTAATTTCTAACTATGCTTACATAGGTAGGACATGTGCAGAAAGAGGAAGAAAGGCACAGAAAGAAGCAAGAGGAGTGCAGAAAGAGGCAAGAGAGGTACAGAAAGAGGAAGAAAGGTACAGAAAAAAGCAAGAGAAATGCAGAAAGAGGCAACAGAAGTCCAGAAAGAGGAAGAAAGGTGCAGAAAGAAGCAAGAGATGTGCAGAAAGAACCAACAGAGGTGCAGAAAGAGGCCTCCTTTGACTGTACCTTATAACAGACTCATACCAAGTAGCCTAATCACTAATCCGTCTCCCAAGATGTCTTAATCCTCACTTTTCTCTTGAAGGTTCAATATGCATCAACTGCTCAGAATGTTAGGCCTACCAAATATAAAACAGCAATGCTAAGCATATCACTGTTGTAAGTCTGACCAAGTTTGTGAAGGTATGCATGAGTGTGTCTCTGCTTTTACCTAGTGTCACGTTGCAAACAAATAAACATACAAATACTTGAATACCGGTGTTTCAAACAGCATACTCTGTAAATTTGTGTACAAAAAGGTAGAAACAAGAGAAGTGCAGAAAGAAACAACAGATGTGCAGAAAGAGGCAAGAGGGGTGCAGAAAAAGCAAGAGAGATGCAGAAAAAAGCAAGAGAAGTGCGCAAAGAACCAACGGAGGTACAGAAAGAGGCAAGAGGGGTGCAGAAAGAGGAAAGAGAAGTGCAGAAAGAGGCAAGAGAGACGCACAAAATGGGAAGAAGGGTGCAGAAAGAGGCAATAGGGGTGCAGAAAGAAACAAGAGAAGTGCAGAATGAAGCAACAGGGGTACAGAAAGAGGCAAGAGGGGTGCTGAAAGAGGCAAGAAAAGTGCAGAAAGAAGCAAAAGAGGTGCAGAAAGAGGCAAGAGAACTGCAGAAAAAGGCAAGAGAGGTGCAGAAAGAGGCAGGAGAGGTGCAGAAAGAGGCAAGAGGGGTGCAGAAAGAGGCAAGAGAAGTGTAAAAAGAAGCAACAGAGGTGTCAAAAGAGGCAAGAGAGCTGCAGAAACAGGCAAGAATGGTGCAGAAAGAGGGAACAGGGGTGCAGAAAGAGGTAAGAGGGATACAGAAATTTGCAAGAGCGGTGCAGAAAGAAGCAAGAGAAGTGCAGAAAGAACCAACAGAGGTGCAAAAAGGCAAGAGGGGTGAAGAAAGAGGTAGTAGAGGTGCACAAAGAGGCAAGAGGGGTACAGAAAGAGGCAGGACGGGTGCAGAAAGAAGGAAGTGCAGGAAGAACCAACAGAGGTGCTGAAAGAGGTGCAAAGGGTGCAGAAAGAGGCAAGAGAAGTGCAGAAAGAAGCAACAGAGGTACAGAAAGAGGCACGTGATGTGCAGAAACAGGCAGGAAAGGTGCAGAAAGAGGGAACGGGTGCAGAAAGAGGCAAGAGAGGTGCAGAAAGAGGGAAGAGGGGTGCAGAAAGAGGCAAGAGGGGTGCAGAAAGAAGCAAGAGAGGTGTAGAAAGAGGCAAAAGAAGTGCAGAAAGAAGGAACAGAGGTGCAGAAAGAGGCAAGAGGGGTGCAGAAAGGGGAGAGAGAAGTGCAGAAAGAAGCAAAAGAGATGCAGAAAGAGGCAAGGGGGTGCAGAAAGAGGCAGAGATGTGCAGAAAGAGGCAAGAAAGGTGAAGAAACAGGCAAGAGATGTACAGAAAAAGGGAAGAAGGGTGCAGAAGGAAGCAAGAGAAGTGCAGAAAGAGGCAAGAGAGTTGCAGAAACAGGCAAAAGGGGTGCAGAAAGAGGGAACAGGTGTGCAGACAGAGGCAAGAGAGGTGCAGAAAGAGGGAAGAGGGGTGCAGAAATAGGCAAGAGGGATGCAGAAATGTGCTACAGAGGTACAGAAAGAAGCAAGAGCAGTGCAGAAATAACCAACAGAGGTGCAGAAAGAGGCAAGAGAACTGCAGAAAAAGGCAAGAGAGGTGCAGAAAGAGGCAAGAGAAGTGTAAAAAGAAGCAACAGAGGTGCCAAAAGAGGCAAGAGAGCTGCAGAAACAGGCAAGAACGGTGCAGAAAGAGGGAACAGGGGTGCAGAAAGAGGTAAGAGGGATACAGAAATTTGCAAGAGAGGTGCTGAAAGAAGCAAGAGAAGTGCAGAAAGAACCAACAGAGGTGCAAAAAGGCAAGAGGGGTGCAGAAAGAGGTAGTAGAGGTGCACAAAGAGGCAAGAGGGGTACAGAAAGAGGCAGGACGGGTGCAGAAAGAAGGAAGTGCAGGAAGAACCAACAGAGGTGCTGAAAGAGGTGCAAAGGGTGCAGAAAGAGGCAAGAGAAGTGCAGAAAGAAGCAACAGAGGTACAGAAAGAGGCACGTGATGTGCAGAAACAGGCAGGAAAGGTGCAGAAAGAGGGAACAGGGGTGCAGAAAGAGGCAAGAGAGGTGCAGAAAGAGGGAAGAGGGGTACAGAAAGAGGCAAGAGGGGTACAGAAAGAAGCAAGAGAGGTGTAGAAAGAAGGAACAGAGGTGCAGAAAGAGGCAAGAGGGGTGCAGAAAGAGGAGAGAGAAGTGCAGAAAGAAGCAAAAGAGATGCAGAAAGGCAAGAGGGGTGCAGAAAGAGGCAGAGATGTGCAGAAAGAGGCAAGAAAGGTGAAGAAACAGGCAAGAGATGTGCAGAAAAAGGGAAGAAGGGTGCAGAAGGAAGCAAGAGAAGTGCAGAAAGAAGCAACAGAGGTACAGAAAGAGGCAAGAGCGGTGCAGAAACAGGCAGGAAAGGTGCAGAAAGGGAACAGGGGTGCAGTAAGAGGCAAGAGAGGTGCAGAAAGAAGAAAGAGGGGTGCAGAAAGAGGCAAGAGGGGTGCAGAAAGAAGCAAGTGAGGTGCAGAAAGAGGCAAGAGTAGTGCAGATAGAACCAAGAGATGTGCAGAAAGAGGCAAGAGAGGTGCAGAAACAGGCAAGAGATGTGCAGAAAAAGGTAAGAAGGGTGCAGAAAGAAGCAAGAGAAGTGCAGAAAGAGGCAAGTGAGGTGCAGAAGGAGGCAAGAGAACTGCAGAAAGAGGCAAAAGAGTTGCAGAAACAGGCAAAGGGGTGCAGAAAGAGGGAACAGGTGTGCAGACAGATGCAAGAGAAGTGTAGAAAGAGGGAAGAGGGGTACAGAAATAGGCAAGAGGGATGCAGAAATTTGCAACAGAGGTGCAGAAAAAAGCAAGAGCAGTGCAGAAAGAACCAACAGAGGTGCAAAAAGAGGCAAGAGGGGTACAGAAAGAGAAAAGAAAAGTGAAGAAAGAAGCAAAAGAGGTGCAGAAAGAGGCAAGAGAACTGCAGAAAAAGGCAAGAGAGGTGCAGAAAGAGGCAGGAGAGGTGCACAAAGAGGCAGAAAGAGTAC
This sequence comes from Calotriton arnoldi, assembly GCA_963921515.1. Classification (NCBI taxonomy): domain Eukaryota; kingdom Metazoa; phylum Chordata; class Amphibia; order Caudata; family Salamandridae; genus Calotriton; species Calotriton arnoldi. The sequence continues at coordinate 2,158,304 of CAWUFW010002553.1, read as the reverse complement.
AGAAAGGGGCAAGAGGGGTGCAGAAAGAAGCAAGAGAAGTGCAGAAAGAAGCAACAGAGGTGCTGAAAGAGGCAAGAGGGGTGCAGAAAGAGGCAAGAAAAGTGCAGAAATAAGCAACAGAGGTGCTGAAAGAGGCAAGAGAGGTACAGAAACAGGCAAGAAAGGTACAGAAAGAGGGAACAAGGGTACAGAAAGAGGTAAGAGGGATACAGACATTTGCAAGAGAGGTGCAGAAAGAAGCAAGAGCAGTGCAGAAACAAGCAAGAGAAGTGCAGTAAGAAGCAAGAGAGGTAGAGAAATAGGGAAGAGGGGTGCAGAAAGAGGCAAGAGGATGCAGAAATTTGCAGAAGAGGTGCAGAAAGACGCAAGAGTAGTGCAGAAAAGTTACAGGGACGTTATAGTTAGGAAATAGAATATAAAATAGCATTTGAGATGTCATCAGTGATGTCACTGACCATGTCATGAGTGATGTAATATGTGACGTCATCAGCAGTGCATTGCGGGAGCGCGAGTTATAGTTAGCTCAACTAACTATAACGGCCAAATTTCTCTGGTTTTGTACGAGTGAAATGTCCAACTAACTATAACATCCCCGAAACCCGTGTTTTTTTCAGTGAATTTCCAAGGTTTTTTAAATGCTAATTTCTAACTATAACGTCCCTGAAACCTAAGGTTTTTTTCAGTGAATTTCAAAGGTTTTTTAAAGAAAATTTCTAACTATAACGTCCCTGAAACCTGTGGTTTTTTCAGTGAATTTCCAAGGTTTTTTAAATGCTAATCCCTAACTATAACTTCCTTGAAACCTCTGGTTTTTTCAGTGATTTTCTAAGGTTTTTTAAATGCTAATTTCTAACTATGCTTACATAGGTAGGACATGTGCAGAAAGAGGAAGAAAGGCACAGAAAGAAGCAAGAGGAGTGCAGAAAGAGGTACAGAGAGGTACAGAAAGAGGAAGAAAGGTACAGAAAGAAGCAAGAAAAATGCAGAAAGAGGCAACAGAAGTCCAGAAAGAGGAAGAAAGGTGCAGAAAGAAGCAAGAGATGTGCAGAAAGAACCAACAGAGGTGCAGAAAGAGGCCTACTTTGACTGTACCTTATAACAGACTCATACCAAGTAGCCTAATCACTAATCCGTCTCCCAAGATGTCTTAAACCTCACTTTTCTCTTGAAGGTTCAATATGCATCAACTGCTCAGAATGTTAGGCCTACCAAATATAAAACAGCAATCCTAAGCATATCACTGTTGTAAGTCTGACCAAGTTTGTGAATGCATGAGTGTGTCTCTGCTTTTACCTAGTGTCATGTTGCAGAAAAATAAACATACAAATACTTGAATACCGGTGTTTCAAACAGCATACTCTGTAAATTTGTGTACAAAAAGGTAGAAACAAGAGAAGTGCAGAAAGAAGCAACAGATGTGCAGAATGAGGCAAGAGGGGTGCAGAAAAAGCAAGAGAGATGCAGAAAAAAGCAAGAGAAGTGTGCAAGAACCAACGGAGGTGCAGAAAGAGGCAAGAGGGGTGCAGAAAGAGGAAAGAGAAGTACAGAAAGAGGCAAGAGAGATGCACAGAAAGGGAAGAAGGGTACAGAAAGAGGCAATGGGGTGCAGAAAGAAACAAGAGAAGTGCAGAATGAAGCAACAGGGGTACAGAAAGAGGCAAGAGGGGTGCTGAAAGAGGCAAGAAAAGTGCAGAAAGAAGCAAAAGAGGTGCAGAAAGAGGCAAGAGAACTGCAGAAAAAGGCAAGAGAGGTGCAGAAAGAGGCAGGAGAGGTGCAGAAAGAGGCAAGAGGGGTGCAGAAAGAGGCAAGAGAAGTGCAAAAAGAAGCAACAGAGGTGCCGAAAGAGGCAAGAGAGCTGCAGAAACAGGCAAGAACGGTGCAGAAAGAGGGAACAGGGGTGCAGAAAGAGGTAAGAGGGATACAGAAATTTGCAAGAGAGGTGCAGAAAGAAGCAAGAGAAGTGCAGAAAGAACCAACAGAGGTGCAAAAAGGCAAGAGGGGTGCAGAAAGAGGTAGTAGAAGTGCACAAAGAGGCAAGAGGGGTACAGAAAGAGGCAGGATGGGTGCAGAAAGAAGGAAGTGCAGGAAGAACCAACAGAGGTGCTGAAAGAGGTGCAAAGGGTGCAGAAAGAGGCAAGAGAAGTGCAGAAAGAAGCAACAGAGGTACAGAAAGAGGCACGTGATGTGCAGAAACAGGCAGGAAAGGTGCAGAAAGAGGGAACAGGGGTGCAGAAAGAGGCAAGAGAGGTGCAGGAAGAGGGAAGAGGGGTACATAAAGAGGCAAGAGGGGTACAGAAAGAAGCAAGAGAGGTGTAGAAAGAAGGAACAGAGGTGCAGAAAGAGGCAAGAGGGGTGCAGAAAGAGGAGAGAGAAGTGCAGAAAGAAGCAAAAGAGATGCAGAAAGAGGCAAGAGGGGTGCAGAAAGAGGCAGAGATGTGCAGAAAGAGGCAAGAAAGGTGAAGAAACAGGCAAGAGATGTGCAGAAAAAGGGAAGAAGGGTGCAGAAGGAAGCAAGAGAAGTGCAGAAAGAGGCAAGAGAGTTGCAGAAACAGGCAAAAGGGGTGCGGAAAGAGGGAACAGGTGTGCAGACAGAGGCAAGAGAGGTGCAGAAAGGGAAGAGGGGTACAGAAATAGGCAAGAGGGATGCAGAAATGTGCTACAGAGGTGCAGAAAGAAGCAAGAGCAGTGCAGAAATAACCAACAGAGGTGCAGAAAGAGGCAAGAGGGGTACAGAAAGAGACAAGAAAAGTGAAGAAAGAAGCAGAAGAGGTGAAGAAAGAGGCAAGAGAAGTGCAGAAAAAGGCAAGAGAGGTGCAGAAAGAGGCAGGAGAGGTGCACAAAGAGGCAAAAGGGGTACAGAAAGGGGCAAGAGGGGTGCAGAAAGAAGCAAGATAAGTACAGAAAGAAGTAACAGAGGTGCTGAAAGAGGCAAGAGGGGTGCAGAAAGAGGCAAGAGAAGTGCAGAAATAAGCAACAGAGGTGCCAAAAGAGGCAAGAGAGGTGCAGAAACAGGCAAGAAAGGTGCAGAAAGAGGTAACAAGGGTGCAGAAAGAGGTAAGAGGGATACAGAAATTTGCAAGAGAGGTGCAGAAAGAAGCAAGAGCAGTGCAGAAACAAGCAAGAGAAGTGCAGAAAGAAGCAAGAGAGGTGGAGAAATAGGGAAGAGGGGTGCAGAAAGAGGCAAGAGGGAAGCAGAAATGTGCAAAAGAGGTGCAGAATGAAGCAAGAGCAGTGCAGAAAGGACCAACAGAGGTGCAAAAAGAGGCAAGAGGGGTGCAGAAAGAGGTTAGGGAGGTACACAAAGAAGCAAGAGGGGTACAGAAAGAGGCAGGAGGGGTGCAGAAAGAAGGAAGAGAAGTGCAGAAAGAAGCAACAGAGGTGCTGAAAGAGGCACGAAGTGTGCAGAAAGAGGCAAGAGAAGTGCAGAAAGAAGCAACAGAGGTACAGAAAGAGGCAAGAGAGGTGCAGAAACAGGCAGGAAAGGTGCAGAAAGAGGGAACAGGGGTGCAGTAAGAGGCAAGAGAGGTGCAGAAAGAAGAAAGAGGGGTGCAGAAAGAGGCAAGAGGGGTACAGAAAGAAGCAAGTGAGGTGCAGAAAGAGGCAAGAGTAGTGCAGATAGAACCAAGAGATGTGCAGAAAGAGGCAGGAGAGGTGCATAAACAGGCAAGAGATGTGCAGAAAAAGGTAAGAAGGGTGCAGAAAGAAGCAAGAGAAGTGCAGAAAGAGGCAAGTGAGGTGCAGAAGGAGGCAAGAGAACTTCAGAAAGAGGCAAAAGAGTTGCAGAAACAGGCAAAGGGGTGCAGAAAGAGGGAACAGGTGTGCAGACAGATGCCTGAGAAGTGTAGAAAGAGGGAAGAGGGGTACAGAAATAGGCAAGAGGGATGCAGAAATTTGCAACAGAGGTGCAGAAAAAAGCAAGAGCAGTGCAGAAAGAACCAACAGAGGTGCAGAAAGAGGCAAGAGGGGTACAGAAAGAGAAAAGAAAAGTGAATAAAGAAGCAAAAGAGGTGCAGAAAGAGGCAAGAGAACTGCAGAAAAAGGCAAGAGAGGTGCAGAAAGAGGCAGGAGACGTGCACAAAGAGGCAGAAAGAGTACAGAAAGGGGCAAGAGGGGTGCAGAAAGAAGCAAGAGAAGTGCAGAAAGAAGCAACAGAGGTGCTGAAAGAGGCAAGAGGGGTGCAGAAAGAGGCAAGAAAAGTGCAGAAATAAGCAACAGAGGTGCTGAAAGAGGCAAGAGAGGTACAGAAACAGGCAAGAAAGGTGCAGAAAGAGGGAACAAGGGTACAGAAAGAGGTAAGAGGATACAGAAATTTGCAAGAGAGGTGCAGAAAGAAGCAAGAGCAGTGCAGAAACAAGCAAGAGAAGTGCAGTAAGAAGCAAGAGAGGTAGAGAAATAGGGAAGATTGGTGCAGAAAGAGGTAAGAGGATGCAGAAATTTGCAGAAGAGGTGCAGAAAGACGCAAGAGCAGTGCAGAAAGAACCAACAGAGGTGCAAAAGGAGGCAAGAGGGGTGCAGAAAGAGGTAGGAGAGGTGCACAAAGAGGCAAGAGGGGTACAGAAAGAGGCAGGAGGGGTGCAGAAAGAAGGAAGTGCAGGAAGAAGCAACATAGGTGCTGAAAGAGGCGCAAAGGGTGCAGAAAGAGGCAAGAGAAGTGCAGAAAGAAGCAACAGAGGTACAGAAAGAGGCAAGAGAGGTGCAGAAACAGGCAGGAAAGGTGCAGAAAGAGGGAACAGGGGTGCAAAAAGAAGCAAGAGAGGTGCAGAAAGGGAAGAGGGGTGCAGAAAAAGGCAGGAGGGGTGCAGAAAGAGGCAGGTGAGGTGCAGAAAGAGGCAACAGAGGTGCAGAAAGACGCAAGAGAGGTACAGAAACAAGCAAGAGAAGTGCAGAAAGAGGCAAAAGAATTGCTGAAAGAAGCAACAGAGGTGTAGAAAGAAGCAAGAGAAGTGCAGAAAGAGGCAAGTGAGGTGCAGAAAGCGGCAAGAGAGGTGCAGAAAGAACCAACAGAGGTGCAAAAAGAGGCAAGAGGGGTGCAGAAAGAGGTAGGAGAGGTGCACAAAGAGGCAAGAGGGGTACAGAAAGAGGCAGGAGGGGTGCAGAAAGAAGGAAGAGAAGTGCAGAAAGAAGCAACAGAGGTGCTGAAAGAGGTGCGAAGGGTGCAGAAAGAGGCAAGAGAAGTGAAGAAAGAAGCAACAGAGGTACAGAAAGAGGCAAGAGAGGTGCAGAAACAGGGAAGAGAGGTGTAGAAAGAGGCAAGAGAGTTGCACAAAGAGGGAAGAAGGGTGCAGAAAGAGGCAAGAGGGGTACAGAAAGACGCAAGAGAAGTGCAGAAAGAAGCAACAGATGAGCATAAAGAGGCAAGAGAAGTACAGAAAGAGGCAAGAGAGGTGCAGAAACGGGCAGGAGAGATGCAGAAAGAGGGAACAGGGGTACAGAAAGAGGCAAAAGAGGTGCAGAAAGAGGGAAGAAGGGTGCAGAAAGAGACAAGAGGGATACAGAAAGAAGCAAGTGAGGTGCAGAAAGAGGCAACAGAGGTGCAGAAAGAGGCAAGAGATCTGCAGAAAATGGAAGAGATGAGCAGAGAGGCAAAAGAAGTGCAGAAAAAGAAAGAAAGGTGCAGAAAGAAGCAACAGAAATGCAGAAAGAGGCAAGAGAGGCACAGAAAGAAGCAAGCGTGGTTTGCACACCATTAGTACCAATTTAATACCCACATTTAGCAATAAGTAATAGGTGACCATTCTATGTGTGCAAAGGGCCTTCCACCATGCTGTAACATTTGTCACTGCATTTGTGGTAACGTTTGAGTCGGTTGAGCTAGAAACAAGGTTTTTTTTGTTCAAATCTGCAGATTATGCAGCAGATGATGGATTATGTGGCAAATGCGGAAAATTTATAATTGTGCAAGAGTTGGTGCAGCCAAACAGTCGCATAATTCCAGTGGCCCTGCTCATACCTCTGACTAGGTCCAGAAGTGCTCCTCAGTGGTTCCTTCTTTTTGAGAGGCACAGAAAGAAGCAAGCGTGGTTTGCACACCATTAGTACCAATTTAATACCCACATTTAGCAATAAGTAACAGGTGACCATTCTATGTGTGCAAAGGGCCTTCCACCATGCTGTAACATTTGTCACTGCATTTGTGGTAACGTTTGAGTCGGTTGAGCTAGAAACAAGGTTTTTTTTGTTCAAATCTGCAGATTATGCAGCAGATGATGGATTATGTGGCAAATGCGGAAAATTTATAATTGTGCAAGAGTTGGTGCAGCCAAACAGTCGCATAATTCCAGTGGCCCTGCTCATACCTCTGACTAGGTCCAGAAGTGCTCCTCAGTGGTTCCTTCTTTTTTTTGTCTCATTGAGTTTATAGTTTAGCTTTTATGGAAACGAGGAAGACTAAACCTGAGGTTACCACTCCACAACACAGACTGTCATACCACACAATTACTCTCCATAACACATAATCCCACTGTACAGAATTCCTATACACTAAATATCACATACTTTCTAACCACATAATTTCACTGCACAACATTCCACATAATTCCACTACACACAACCTACATCCACTCCACTCCAAGAAACATTAATAAAACACTTTTACATTTACAACGCCAATAACTCTAACTGTCGCAAATGTGAAACGTATTACATTGCAAATGCTTCTTTAACTAGTAGTCGTGTTTGCAGAGAGGTGGAGAAAGGGGGCTGGGCCTCTGACCACCGCTCAGGAATTCCGCTGCGTAGGACTTACAGGAGGTACCAGGAGGGCTTCTTGGCCCCCAAAGTCCCTCAGGAGAAAAGTGGACTTCATCCCCCAACCCGGAGTGTGCCAGGAGGTGCGTTTGCAGAGTGGTGGAGAAAGGGGGGCATGGCCTCCGAAGGCCTCTTAGCAATGCCACTGTGTGGGACTTACTGGAGGTAACAGGAGGGGTAGTTGGCCCCAAGGACAACCTTGGGGGCCAACTACCCCTCCTATTACCTCCAGTAAGTACCACACAGCAGCATTGGTAAGTTCTCATAGCAGGCCACGCCCCCTTTGCCCACCAGTCTGCAAACGCGCTCCCTGGTGCACTCTTTGATGGTGATTAAAGTCCCCTTCGCTGCTGGGGGTGGTTAGGGACCAACTAGCCTACCTGTTACCTCAAGTAAGCCCCACACAGTGGGATTGCTGAGAGGTGGACACAGGCCACGCCCCCTTTGTCCACCACTCTGCAAATGCTACTCCTGGCGTGCTCTTGGTTGGGGGGATTAAGTCCCCTTGAATCGTAAGGGTCCTTAGGGGCCAACTAGCCCACCAGGTACCTCCAGTAAGCCCCACACAGCTGGATTGCTGAGAGTGGTCTGAGGCCACGCCCCCTTTTTACACCACTCTGCAAACGTGCCACCTAGCGCACTGCTGCTCGGGGGATGAAGTCCACTTCAGTCCTGAGGTCCTCAGGACACAAGAGGACCTCGTCGCCCCATCAGCAGTGCGCCAAGAGGCGCATTTGCAGAGTGGTGTAAAAAGGGGCATGTCTTCCAACCACCTCTCAGCAATCCCACTGTGTGGGGCTTACTGGAGGTACCTGGTGGGCTAGTTGGCCCCTAAGGACCCTTAGGATTCAAGGGGACTTACCCCAATCCAGAACGCGCCAGGAGGCGCGTTTGCATAGTGGTGCAGGGAGGGGCGGGGCCTCCGGCGAGATGCCGGCTTCTGCTTTTTTTATTAGAAGGGGGCTGTGTGGCTCCCTTCGCTAATATTTTGTGGGCCCTGGGGTCCCCATCCCCGGGGCCAGACCTATTTTTAAATTTATTTATTTATTTATTTTAAACGGGAAGGGAGCAGCGCAACCCCTCCTCCCGAGGCCTTTTTCGGCCCCGGGGACACCATCCCCCGGGGCTGTGCCTCATTTTTTAAAATTTTATTACGGGAGGGGCTTGGCCTCGCTTATTTTATTTTTTTTGACAGGAGGGGGGCCGTGTGGCCCCCCTTCCCTGGGCCTCTTTTGGCCTCGGGGACCCCATCCCCAGAAGCCTGCCCTGCTTTTTTAATTATTACTTTTGGAGGGGGGGCTGCGTGGCCCCCCTCCTGTGGCCAATTTTGGCCCCTGGGACCCCATTACCCGGGGCCCGGCCTTATTTTTTTTTAAATAAATAATTAAAACAGGAAGGGGGGCTGTGTGGCCCCCCTTCCCTGGGCCACTATTGGCCCCAGGGACCCCATGCCCCGGGGCCTGGCCTTATTTTTTTAAAATAAATAAATAATTAAAACAAGACGGGGGGCCGTGTGGCCCCCCTTCCCTGGGCCACTATTGGCCCCAGGGACCCCATCCCCCGGGGCCTGTCCTTACATTGGGGACCGTGGGGGGAGCCCCAATGCCCCCGCGGTCCCTGCCGGCTTCTCACTTCCTGCGGGAGCCGGCATTGCTTTTGGGCAAAGGGAGCTGCTAACATGTCCAAAAGCAATTCTGCTTTGCTTCGTGGAAGCGAGAGCAGGTTTCCTGCTCTCGCTTCCATGAAGCAAAGCAGAAGTTTGCAATGACAGGGCGGGAGCACCTGCCATTGCAAACTGCAATGTCCCGGGGGTGGTTGATGGAGCCGGCCCTGAGGGGTGGCGGTCCCCAGGGCCAAGAAGGGCTCTAGGAGGGGGGCGGCACGGTCCCCCTCCCAACTGATTTAAGCCCCGGGGAGGTGGTGGTCCCCGGGGGTCTGCAACGGACCCCCGTATTTAAATAATTAGTGCCCCGGGGAGGTTGTGGTCCCCGGGGCAGTGTGGGGGGACTCGAGCCCCCACACTATAATTTTAAAACAAGTCCCGGGAAGGTTGCAGTCCCTTGGGCCTTGGGGGGGCCGCGTGCCCCCCGCATTTAATAATTTTTGCCCCAGGGAGGTGGCGGTACCCAGGGCTGCGTGGTGGGGGCAGGAGCCCCCGCCACGCAATTTTTTATTTAAAAATGAAGCCCAAGGAGGTGGCGGTCCCCGGGGCTGCGGGGGGCCACGTGCCCCCCCATAATATTAATAAAGCCCTGGGGAGGTGGCGGTCCCCGGGGCTGCGGGGGCCCGTGGGGCCCCCGCATATATTATGCTCATTGCCCCCGGGACCTGGCCCACCCGGGGGCTCATTTAAACGAAGCGAGGTAGCCCACGCTTTGTTTTTTGGGGGTTTTTTCGGCCGGATTCGCGCACCCATCATGAATTCGGCCAAAAATATTTTTTTAAATGCTTACTGTTTTCTTGTGACTCTGTTCTACCGAGTCACAAGATGGCTGCTAACACATTTTGGTTTGGAGTGTTGGCAGGCAATCAGAATGAAGCTCGTGCTAGGGAGGGTTTGCGAATCCTCCTCGGCTCTCAGATATCGATATTTTTATTTTTTGAACTTCTCAATAACTACTGAATGGATTTACACCATTTTTTAAAAAAAAGGTCACTTTCTGAACCAAGAGCTACCTACCTTTTTGCCAAATTTGGTGTAATTCTATTCAGCAGTTTGGGCTGTAGTCGTGTCTAAAGTTCCTATGGAAATTAACATGGAGAAAACGCGTTTTGGGACCCCCCTTTTTTCTCGGCCCCTGCTTGACGAATCACCCGAAACTTTCAAGACAGGAGCTGACCTCAGTGAACCATTAGTTTTGAAAATTTTGCGATGATTCGTCATCCGGCGCCAAAGTTATTGGGAAAACAAAAAACGCTTTTCCTATGGAAACTATGTCCTAACTATAACTACCTACTGGCGACCGCCAGTAGGTAATGTCTATATATATATAATTATATATGTGTGTATATATATATATATATATATATATGTGTGTGTGTATGCTGCCCTGCCGCCACTGCATTTCCTTAGAAAATACCTTTATTGGTGTTTTATTAACTTTTAGAAATGGGGTCTCTAGTTGTCAGAAGTTTGCACTGTGTCCATGTAGCGACCACCACACTAGTCAGTGTAAGTCTGATACAGACCCTAAATAAACCTGTGAACACCCTCTGGTAGCTTGGCACAGAGCAGTCAGGCTTAACTTAAGAGGCAATGTGTAAAGTATTTGTGTAGCACTTCAATTACAATAACTCAATGAAAACACCACAAAAAGACTCCACAAAGGTTTAGACAAATAGAGAATATTAATCTGAGTAAAACAAGTCCAAAATGACAAAATTCCAATTAGTTGAAATCGAGATGTGCATTTTTAAAGAATAAATGCAAAAACAGTGCTTACAAAACAATAGAATAGTGCCAAAGGTTATTGAGGTCACACTAGACTGGGGTAAATCTCAAACGTCAAGCCGACCATGATGGAACGTGAGTCGAATACAGTTCCAGATAGGTCCCACTGAAGTTTTACCATCTCAAGTTGAGCTGAGAGTCCCATTTGGTGGGAAGAGCTTCGCTAGGAGCACATTGAGAGTCACTGACGATGATTCGGTGGGTGAGAAGAGTCAGCTGGACATCGCGGATGGCAGGCGGGATCTCGCGGTTTCTGGCGGTGATGCTCGCTGTGGGAGGAGGATGAGGAAATTATGCTGCGGTGACTGATCCTTCAAACGAGCAGCGTAGACCCAATACGAACACGCCCCTTCGCGGTTGTGAAGAGCCCAAAAGCGTGATTTCAGGGGCCCAGGAGCTGAATATGATGAAGACAGCTGCAGAACCCACTTCTGAGCTTGGGGGATGTGCCTCAGGAAGCGGTAGGACTCACGGAAGGCAGAGTCCAGCAGCTCCAGCAGATTTGTAGGAAGTCTTTTGTGTTCCTACGACTTCAGAAAACAGGAGGCAAAGCTAGCAAGCCCTTGGCGGCATCTGGGTTTAGTCCATGGCCTCAGCAGGGCAGAGATCAGCAGTCAGCAGGGCAGCTCAGCAAAGCAGAGAAGCAGTTCCTCAGAACAGTCAGTCACAGCAGAGAGGCAATCCTTCAGCACAACAGCCTCTACTCTAGTTCTTCCCAGACCCAGTAGTGTACTGATTTAGAAGGACCAGAGCCCTGTACTTATACCCAAATGTGTCTTTGATGTAGGGGTTACTTCAAAGGAACTCTTCGAAGTGCACAAGAATTCCATTCAGCCAAGCCCTGGCTCCAGACTACCAGAACGGGGTTAATCAGCCCTTTGTGTGAGAGCAAGACAGCCTTTTCAGATGTATGAGACACCTCTCCCGCTGCCTGCCCAGGAAGGCTATCAGTATGCTGATAAATGCAGATGTGTCTCCTGTCACACCCAGCCCTTCCTGTATTGTGGCTGTCTAGAGGGAATGCAAAAAGTGTAGCTGTCGCCCAGCACAGACGTGTATTGGAGATAGGCAGCAAGGCACACAGAGCAGTAAGAGCAGAGAATATGACCTTTCTAAAAGCGATATTTCTAAAATGATAATTTTATATCCAGCTTTACCATTAAAGAGGATTTATCACCACAATTCCAAAGATATTAAACATGAAGTAGCTACACCTTTCAAATCAGGAATTACAGCTTAAAATGTGTTTTAAGGAATTCCCAATGCTAGCCTATGGAAGGAGTGGGTCTCACAGCAGTTAAAAACTAATTTATCTGTTTGCCACTGCCAGAACATGTAAAATTTAAAAGTACATTTCCTGCCTTTTAATTACACAACACCCTACCCTTGGGGCCACTTAGGGCCTACCTTAGGGGTGACTTATGTGTAAAAAAGGGGAAGTTTAAGGCTTGGCAAAAAAAATAAACTGCACACACAGGCACTGCAATGGCAGGCCTGGGACAGGTCTGAAAGGCTACTTGTGTGGCTGGCACAACCAGTGCTGCAGGCCCTCTAGTAGCATTTAGAATACGGGCCCTGGGTACATGGTGTACCACTTTAGAAGGGACTTACAGGTAACCTAAATATGCCAATCAGGTATATGCCAATGTCAAAATGTTTTGGGGAGAATCACATGTACTCTAGCACTGATTAGCAGTGGTAATGTGCTCAGAGTTTCAAGGCCAACATTAAGATACAGGAAAACGTGGAGGTCAGCAGGCAAAAAGTCAGGGGAAGACCACCTTAAGGATGACAGGTCCAACATATGTCCCCCCTGCTGAATGTGGGGAGAACTACCCAACATCTAGGGAGTTCTCATCACTAAGGCAGAAGAACCTGGACAGACCATCAGCACTGGTGTGGTCTACTCCTGGTTTGTGTTTCACCCTAAAGTCCATACCCAATAGGGAGATGCACCACCTCAGTATTTTTGGATTTTTACCCTTCATTTGCATGAGCCACCTAAGGAGCCTGGGGTCAGTCTGAATTAGGAAGCGAGTGCCAGACAGGTATGGCCTCAGCTTCTTCAGTGCCCAAACCACAGCAACTGCTTCTCTCTCTATTGTACTCCACCTCTGTTCCCTGGGGAGTAACCACCTGGAGATGAAGACTACAGGTTTGTCCAGGCCCATCTTCATTGAGCTGTGAAAATACTGCCCCATACCATGCTCTGAGGCATCTGCCTGAACAATAAATTCTATAGAGAAGTCAGAGGCTTTGACACAGGAGCTGTGCACATGGCTTGCTTTAGTGAATCAAATACTTTTTGGCATGTGAGAGAAAGTCATCATTTTTGGCAGTGGACTTTTATGGATTTGGACAGGTGGATTGTGGGAACTGTAGTCCAGACATCCCAAAGACGATCTAGAAGATTCCAGACCCTTGGATTTGTGTTTTGGACACTTTGAACCCTCAAGGAAACTTTCTGGAAGAAGATCCAGAAGTTTGGTGACGTTTTGGAACTTGTTGTCAAAAAGCTCCATAAAATAACTGACTCGACGTGAAGAGTCAAGCCGGCTACCTTCAACCGCAAACCGACCTGTATTTCAGGTTCATCCCGCTGAAAGCTCCGGAGAACCAGACTTCCAGGATTCGACTGAGGCCTTGTGGACAAGCAATGCGAGGATATATAGCATAGAAATCAGCTTGCTAGAAGGGACCTCTCAACGCCGAGAGAAAAATCATCCAGAAAAGTTTCTAAGTCCGTAGGTAAAATTTTGACCGAGGTCTCCTGCTTAGTGTATTTGACTAGGTTGACCTCAAACTTTGACTTTGTCCCATTTAGGCGCGACCAAATGTCCCAAAGTTGCGCTATATGTTTTTGAGCACTAGAAAGTTTTTATTTTTTTTAAATTCATATCTCTGGTTCCCTACATTTGTCTATTTGGTCCTAAAAATATAATCTATTTTTATACATTTGAGTTGGATTTTTATTGTGTGTTGTGTCTTACTTATTTAATGTATTGGTGTTTTAAATGCTTTACACACCTGTCTCCTAATTTGCGCCTGCCTGCTCATTTGCAGCTACCAAGGGTTGAGCAAGGGGATAATTTATTGAGACCTTATCTGAACCTTTTTTGTGTTTGTGGCCTTATTACTAATGGTAAGTCCCTACTTATCACTACAAATAAACCACTTTCCAACATTTGGTGTTCAGCTGTGAGGATATATACTTGTGTTTAAATTACACCACACAGTAAATTAAGTTAAGATCTTTTAAAATCTTTGAAAGTGACTTAGAACAAAACCTTTGATTTTAAATTTTTTGAAATTTTCTATAAACTTAATCCATATTTTTGATTTTTCTAAATTTTTATTTCTGATCTGTAAAGTTTTTGTTCCCCAAAACTAGGAACATGGAGCTCGATCTGGCTAACCTGACTAAACTCACAGTGGCTGAGCTTAGGGTTTAGTGTAGGAAGGCAGAGTTGGTTATGACCCTCGGCAAGATCAACTTCAGAGAATAAAGGGGATGGGGATGTTGACCCCTCTAACATCATCCAGGAGGAAGATGATGATGATAGTTCTTCCATTGCTTCCAGCACTATCTTTGTCATTCCAACTGGTAGGAGGAGGGGAGGTTCTACTGCACAGAACACAAGGATGTCCCTAAGAGAGAGGGAGCTACCCCTGGAAGAGAGGAAAGTGACCCTACCTGTGAAGAAATGGGAGAAGAAGGAGGAGAGAAGAAATGGTGGCAGTGAAAGTGAAGAAGAGATTGAGATGTCCAGATGAAACATTGCTGACTGCATTTGAGAGGGCCGATGAGATAATAGGGGTCCACTCCAAGTATTGGGGTTCACTTCTATGGGAATTGATCCCAGTAGCTGGAAAGGATAGACTCCTGACCCTGAGGGGGAGGAGGAGAAACCCTACCCACACATGAGGAGATGCCTAGTCAAGAAATTTAGTCTGACCCCAGAGCAGTACATGGTGAAGTTCAGGGATACCCAGAAAGTAAGCACACAGTCCTGGGTGGACTTTGTTCACATCTCAGTGAAGGCACTAGAGAGCTGGATTAAAGGTACTAAAGTGAGTACTTATGAGGGGCTGTATGATTTAATTCTTAAAGAGCACATTCTAACTCATTGTGTACAGGAGAAGTTACGCCAGCGCTTAGTGAACTCTAAGCTGTCAGATCCCAGAGACCTGGTCGAAGAAGCTGATGAGTGGGTAAAAACTAGGGTTTTCAGTCTGCACCATGGGGTGATCAAAAGAAAGGAGGAGAGGCCCCCTCGTGGAAGCTCAGGGGAAAAAACGCCAAAAACAGAAGTCCTCACAAGACCCACAAAGTCCTGCACAAGGAGGGGGGCCTGGGCCAATCTAACTTCAAAAGGAGTGGGTTTCTACTAAGTTCTTTGATCCCTCAAAGGTTGGGAAGTGCTTTGACTGTAATCAGCCGGGGAGGAGATGCTGTCTGCACAAAAAAGCCCCCCCACTGTTGGGCAGTCCTAGGGGATTACTAGTGTAGATGTGGGGTGGAGGCTGTCCCAGAGATGGGGAAGGGTTTGACAGAGGCAACCTTAGTGTCCGTGGGTGGGGTGGATATTGCAACCCTGGGACGCCTTGCCTCCCAGCATGGAGAGGTACAGGCAGAGGACTAAATTCAATGGAACTGTGGTTGAGGTTCTGAGAGATACAGGAGCCAGTGTGAGTATGATCACAGAGAAGCTGGTTCCTCCAGACTAAAGCATACCTTTAACCTATGCAGACAGCAGAGCCAAACTCCATCTCATGGCTATGACGAGTTTGGAATAGAGAGGTGTGACAGGCCCTAAGACGGTAGATGTGTCTCCTGCACTCCCAGTACAGTGTTTACTGGGAAATGATCTTGAAGCATCTGACTAGTCGGGGGTGGAGAGAATGGTCCACGCAAGGATGCTGGACCTCCCTAAGTGGGAATGTGCTGTGACCAAGTCACAGACTGTCCAGAAGGGAAATGTTGGACACTTGGACCCTGGAACAATGGGCCAACCATCCTCGGAAAAGGGCATTGGGTTTGGTGAGCCAGCTCCAGGAACTCCAGAGGTTCAGCAGGATTCTGACTCTGAGGGAGAGGATCTGACCTCTGAGGGAAGGATTCCATATTTTGCAGATCTGTCAGATTTTGCGGAATTGGCAGGAGGCAGTTGACCCTCCAGAGAGGAGTTTTGTCAGGAACAGCAAGACTGTCCCACCCTTGAGAGCTTGAGGAAGACCGCCTCAAAGAAAGAGAAGGGGGATGACACTGGATTCCACAGAGTCTACTGGAAGGATGGGGTTTTCTACATTGAGGCCAGAAACCTCAAGGAAGGGGCCACCAGGAGGTTGGTGGTTCCCCAGAAATACAGAGAATTCCTCCTGGCCTTAAGTCATGATATCCTCTTGGCAGGTCATTTGGTGCAGAATAAGACTTGGAACCACTTGGTAAACCATTTCTACTGGCCCCATGTGGCAGAAAAAGTAAAGGAGTTCTGTAGCTCCTGTGTCGCCTGTCAGGCCAATGGCAAGACAGGGGGCAAGCCAAAGAACGCTTTGATACCCCTGCCAGAGGTTGGAACTCCCTTTGAGAGAGTGGGAGTGGGCATTGTTGGTCCCCTAGAACCACCATCTGTATCAGGGAATGAGTATATCTTGGTGGTAGTGGACCATGCCACAAGATACCCTGAAGCAATACCCCTCAGGACAGTCACTGTTCCTTCACTGGCTAGGGCCCTACTTGCTGTGTTCACCAGAGTGGGTTTCCCAAAGGAGGTGGTTTCAGATAGAGGCAGAAACTTTATGTCCAGCTATCTGAAGGTGATGTGGGATGAATGTGGTGTTACCTACAATTTCACCACCCCATATCATCCCCAGACTTAATGGTCTGGTGGAGAGGTTCAATAAGACCCTGAAGGGCATGATCAATGTTTTGTCTGACAAATTAAGAAGGAGATGGAATATCCTCCTCCCGTACTGTTTGCCTACAGGTGGAACCCCCAAATAGGGGTTGGCTGTTGCCCCTTTGAGTTGTTGTTTGTGCACCCTGTCAGATGGTCATTGTGTTTGGTGAGAGAGTCTTAGAAAAAGCATCTCAAGAAAGCCAAGGACAATGTGCTAGATTAGGTACTAGGCCTGCGCTCACACAGGGCCGAGTACATGTACAAGGCAAGCAGGAACTGGAGGCCAGCCAGGAGCTCATGAAGCACTGGTATGATCATAAGGCTGTGATGCCTGAATATACTCCAGGTCAATTGGTGTGGGTGTTGGAGTCTGTAGCTCTTAGGGCCCTCCAGGACAAGTGGACTAGGCCCTATTCAATCCTAGGGAAGAAGGGTGAGGTTACCTACCTGGTAGACCTGAACACCCCCAGGAACCCTCGTAGGGTCCTCTATATCATAGATTGAAACCCCACCAAGAGAGGGCAGACATGACAATGCTGATGGTCACAGATGAGGAAGGAGAGGAGAAGACTGAGCCAGTGTCCAACCCCCTCTCCAACAATCTGCAAGATGCACCAGTGGAAGGAGTTGTACTCTCTCCCATATTGACAGACAAGCAGCACAGAGACTGCAAACAGGTGCTGGGGCAGTTTACTGGTCTGTTCTCTTTGACCCAGGTATCACTGAGTGGTACGTGCACCACATTGACACTGGTTACAGTCTACCTGTCAAAAATAAACTATACATGTTGTCTGACCATGTCCGAGACAGCATCAAGGCTCAGGTAGCTAAGATGCTGGAATTGGGGGTAACTGAGCCCTCTCACAGTCCATGGGCCAGCCCAGTGGTGCTGGTGCCCAAACCTCATCCCATGTGAGAAAGATGGAGTTATGGTTCTGTGTGGACTACAGAGGACTGAATGCAGTCACTAAGACCGATGCTCTAACTATACCTAGAGTTGATGTGCTCATTGACAGGTTAGGGGCTGCTAAGTACCTGAGTACATTTGATTTGGCCTCAGGCTTCTGGCAGATTACCCTCAGTGAAGGAGCAAAGGAGAGGTCAGCATTTCCCACACTAGAAAAACTTTACCAATTCTGCAAAATGCCATTTGGCTTAAAGTGCCCCTGCCACCTTCCAAAGGTTATTGAACAGGGTCCTGTCTCGGTTGGAGCAGTTCAGTGCCGTTTATATGGATGATATAGCTGTGTGTACAGTTCCACCTAGGAGGATCACTTAAGCCACCTGCAGGAAGTGCTTCAGGCCCTGCAACAGGCAGGCCTGACTATTAAGGTCAAAAAGTGCCAAATAGGGCAGAGTTCCGTTGTGTACCTGGGCCACCTTATAGGTGGAGGCCATGTACAACCTCTCCAGGCCAAAATCCAAACAATTTTGGATTGGGCAGCTCCTACCACCCAGACACAGGTTAGGGCATTCCTTGGTTTGACTGGGTACTATAGAAGGTTTATTCAGCATTATGGACCATAGGGGCTCCCCTGAGAGAACCCACATCTAAAAAACAGCCCAAGAGAAGCATTTTAAAATTCTGAAAAGGTGGGCAGACTATAGGGGAATATATCTGGAGCCTCCTCCTCCCCCTTCTACTATCGAAGAACAACTGATGTGACTATGCTGGACTGGAGTTCACACAGCATACGTGCTGGACTTGGGTATGGGTGGCTGGAACTCTCCCTATCTATGAGACGCTTTTACTTTCCAGGTGGATACTATGTGGCACTGTTATTTGTTTTTCTAAAGTGTTACTTCGCAACGTATTATTTGTGTGAACGATATTCAAGTATAATTGAAAATGTTGATATCGGTATATGTCATCCTGCATGTATATGGCAGATGCCCATTGAGGCATCAACTTTGTCTTGGCTGTCAACAATAAAATTTTATTGTGAAAAAAAACAGCCCAAGAAAGTCATTTGGACTCCAGAGTGTCAGACAGCCTTTGACACTCTGAAAGATGCTATGTATTCAGCACCAGTGTTACTGGCCCCTTACTACACAAAGGAATTTGTGTTTCTGACAGAGGCTTCAGAACACGAGATTGGGGCAGCATTGGCAGAAGTAAATGAAGAGGGGCTTGATCAGCCAAATGACTTTATCAGTAGGCAACCTCTCCCCAGAGAACAAAGATGGAGTGCCATTGAGAGGGAAGCCTTTGCTGTGGTTTGGTCCCTGGAGGAGTTGAGGGCATACCTGTTTGACGCTCACTTCCATGTTCAAACTGATCACAGACGTCTCAGAGGGCTCTTGCCAATGAGGGGGGCACTCCCAAACTATTGAGGTGGTCCATTTCCCTATAGGGTATGGACTTTACAGTGGATCACAGACCTGGGACTGGTCATGCCAACACAGATGGAGACTTTCCAGGTTCTTCCACTTAGCTGATGAAGACTACCAGGGTGTAGGTTAGTTACCAATCACCTTTCATTTGGGGGGACTGTGTGAGAAAGTAATCTTTCCCTGTTCACCCCGTCTTCGTTTGCTGGACTCTGACTGAGCCCTGGGCTCTGCTTACCAGGCCCAGGGCCAGTGCTCTGATCATAATTGGTACTGACAGCCTAGCTGTAAGTCCCTAGTATATAATAGGGAATAGAGGCTTAGAAACACAGTAGACTTAATGCATTTAAGTGTGCACTACTGTGTTGCCTGCTGTCATTTTAAAGGCAGCACTGCCCTCTGGGCTGCCTTTACATTAAATATGCATATTTGACTTTGATTTAAAGGTACTTCCAAAGTCTCAACCTACCTTATTTTTACATATAAGTCACCTCTACCATCTCCCTAAGTGCCCCAGGGTTAAGGTGCCTTGTTACTATAAGCCAGGACATTATAAAAGATGTTTTATAAGCTCGGGTGAGGGAAAACTGCCAACTCATTTTTCCCTTTCTAGTGAATGGTTCCAAAGGCTAACATTGAGAGATTTTATTTAAGTATAAATATTGACAGGAGCCACTTAAAAATATACTTCAAGCTATCTAATTAATAGTTAAGATAATTCCAACAACTCATCACTGTTATATTTCTAATAACTCTTACAGAAACAACATTATAAAACTTTCTCTTCTGTGAGCTAGAATCCAGCTTTCCAACTGCCCTCTCTTGATTGGCCAGCCATTCCCAGGCAGAGCCAGAGCTGCTTGGTGAGGTGTCAAATGTCCTGTCAGAGTAGCAATGGATTTCCTGTGGGTGAAGACCTTTAGCTGCGAAGCCAAAAGGCAGGAAGGAGATGGAGCCAAACTGGTTTCCAAAGGGAGAATGACAGTTTCGGGCCAGCACAGGCTGTTCCCCACATCCTGCACCCCAAGCCACACAGGAGCCTAAGTATTTAGATTAGTCAAGGGGTAGGAAGGGGTGTGTTAGTGAAACGTAGCCACACCAGTGGGTTGGCTTAGCCAGATCTAACCCCAAAGGAGAGATTTTCTCTGTGTTGGATTTTGAGAAACAAGTGCTTTCTGGGACAAGAATATGTCACAATTTGGAGGAAGTGGTCATACATCTGGGTGGCACCCTGCATCCCATTGATCTGGAGGGCTCCCCTGCTTGATGCCCAGAAACTGTGAATAAATATGGGAGAGCTGCATAGCACCTCAGATCTGCAAACTGAAACTACAAGGAGAAGAAGGATTGCACTCAAAGGACTGCACTCTGAACGATTGCACCTAATGCACACTCTGGTACTACAGCCCTACCAACTTTGCTATGCTTCAAGAAGGATTAAGGAGTGTCTCCCTGCAAGGTACAGGTTAACAGAGTCCACCTGCATCATCTCCACCAAGAGCCCTTATGTCCAGTGGACTTTTAAGATTTGGACGGGTGCACTGTGGGAACTGTAGTCCAGACACCTCAAGGACCATCTGGGAGATTTCAGACCCTTCGATTTGTGTTTTGGACACTTTGAACCCTCAAGGAGACCTTCTGGAAGAAGATCCAGAAGTTTGGTGAAGTTTGGGAACTTTTTCTCAAAAAGCTCCATAAGGTGACCGACTTGACGTCAAGAGTTAAACCCCCTACCTTCAACCACAACCCTGGCCTGGATTTCAGGTTCATCCCGCTGAAAGTTCCAGAGCTCCAGACTTTCAGGATTCGACAAAGGCCTCACGGAGATGCAATCTGCCGATGTTGCATTGAAATTGGCCTGCTGGAGGGGACCCCTCGACTTCGAGAGAAAAATCCTCCAGAAAAGGTTCTAAGTCTGAAGGTAAAATATTGACCGAGGCCTTCCGCTTAGTATATCTGAACAGGGCTCAATCTCGGTCGGCCTCAAACTTTGGCTTTGTACCAGTCAACCATAACCAGATGTCTCAAAGTGGCGCTATGTGTTTTTAAGCACTAGAAAGTGTTTATCCTTTAAAAATTCATATTTCCAGTTCATTACATTGGGTGTCTAGTTGTGGGATGAATGTGGTGTTACCTACAATTTCACCACCCCTTATCATCCCCAGACTTAATGGTCTGGTGGAGAGGTTCAATAAGACCCAGAAGGGCATGATCAATGTTTTGTCTGACAAATTAAGAAGTAGATGGGATATCCTCTTCCCATACTGTTTACCTACAGGTGGAACCCCCAAAAAGGGGTTGGCTTTTGCCCCTTTGAGTTGTTGTTTGTGTACCCTGTCAGAGGGTCATTATGTCTGGTGAGAGAGTCTTAAAAAAAGCATCTCAAGAAAGCCAAGGACAATGTGCTAGATTAGGTACTAGGCCTGCCCTCACACATGGCCGAGTACATGTACAAGGGAAGCAGGAAAATGGAGGCCAGCCAGGAGTTCATGATGCACTGGTATGATCATAAGGCAGTGATGCCTGAATATACTCCAGGACAATTGGTGTGGGTGTTGGAGACTGTAGCTCCTAGGGCCCTCCAGGACAAGTGGACTAGGCCCTATTCAATCCTAGAGAAGAAGGGTGAGGTTACCTACCTGGTAGACCTGAACACCCCCAGGAACCCTCGTAGGGTCCTCTATGTCATAGAATGAATCCCCACCATGAGAGGGCAGACATGACAATGCTGTTGGTCACAGACGAGGAAGGAGAGGAGGAGACTGAGCCAGTGTCCAACCCCCTCTCCAACAATCTCAAGATGGGCCAGTGGAAGGAGTTGTACTGTCTCCCATATTGACAGACAAGCAGCACAGAGACTGCAAACAGGTGCTGGGGCAGTTTGCTGGTCTGTTCTCTTTGACCCAGGCATCACTGAGTGGTACGTGCACCACATTGACATTGGTTACAGTCTACCTGTCAAAAATAAACTGTACATGTTGCCTGACCATTTCTGAGACAGCATCAAGGCTCAGGTAGCTAAGATGCTGGAATTTGGGGTAATTGAGCCCTCTCACAGACCATGGGTCAGCCCAGTGGTGCTGGTGCCTAAACCTCATCCCATGTAGGAAAGATGGAGTTATGGTTCTGTGTGGACTACAGAGGGCTGAATGCAGTCACTAAGACTGATGCTCTACCTATACCTAGAGTTGATGTGCTCATTGCCAGGTTAGGGGCTGCTAAGTACCTGAGTACATTTTATTTGGCCTCAGGCTTCTGGCAGATTGCCCTCAGTGAAGGAGCAAAAGAGAGGTCAGCATTCCCCACTCTAGAAAAACATTACCAATTCTGCGAAATGCATTTGGCTAAAAGTGCCCCTGCCACCTTCCAAAGGTTGGTGAACAGGGTCTGTGTTGGAGCAGTTCAGTGACGTTTATATGGATGATATAGCTGTGTGTATAGTTCCACCTAGGAGGATCATTTAAGCCACCTGCAGGAAGTGCTTCAGGCCCTGCAACAGGCAGGCCTGACTATTAAGGTCAAAAAGTGCCAAATAGGGCAGAGTTCCGTTGTGTACCTGGGCCACCTTATAGGTGGAGGCCATGTACAACCTCTCCAGGCCAAAATCCAAACCATTTTGGATTGGGCAGCTCCTACCACCCAGACACTTGCCCTATGGCATTCCTTGGTCTGACTGGGTACTATAGAAGGTTTATTCAGCATTATGGGGCCATGTGGCTCCCCTGAGAGAACCCACATCTGAAAAAACAGCCCAAGATAGTCATTTGGACTCCAGAGTGTCAGACAGCCTTTGCCACTCTGAAAGATGCTATGTGTTCAGCACCAGTGTTACTGGCCCCTTACTACACAAAGGAATTTGTGTTTCTGACAGAGGTTTCAGAACACAAGATTGGGGCAGCATTGGCAGAAGTAAATGAAGACGGGCTTGAATATGTCACAATTTGGAGGAAGTGGTCATTCATCTGGGTGGCACCCTGCATCCCATTGATCAGAGGGCACCCCTGCTTGATGCCCAGAAACTGTGAATAAATATGGGAGAGCTGCATAGCACTTCAGATCTGCAAACTGAAACTACAAGGAGAAGAAGGATTGCAATCAAAGGACTGCGCTCTGAACAAGTGCACCTACTGCACACTCTGGTACTACAGCCGTACCAACTTTGCTATGCTTCAAGAAGGATTGAGGAGTGGCCTCCCTGCAAGGTACAGGTTAGCAGAGTCCACCTGCATCATCTCCATCAAGAGTCCCTATGTCCAGTGGACTTTTAAGGATTTGGCCGGGTGCACTGTGGGAAATGTAGTCCAGACATCTCAAGGACCATCTGGGAGATTTCAGACCCTTGGATTTGTGTTTTGGACACTTTGAACCCTCAAGGAGACCTTCTGGAAGAAGATCCAGAAGTTTGGTGAAGTTTGGGATCTTTTTCTCAAAAAGCTCCATAAGGTGACCGACTCGATGTCAAGAGTTAAACCCCCTACCTTCAACCACAACCCTGGCCTGGATTTCAGGTTCATCCTGCTTAAAGTTTCAGAGCTCCAGACTTCCAGGATTTGAAAAAGGCCTCACGGAGATGCAATCTGCCGATGTTGCATCAAAATTGGCCTGCTGGAGGGGACCGCTCGACTTCGAGAGAAAAATCCTCCAGAAAAGTTTCTAAGTCTGAAGGTAGAATATTGACCGAGGCCTCCCCCTTAGTATATCGGTTGGCCTCAAACTTTGGCTTTGTACCAGTCAAGCATAACCAGATGTCTCAAAGTGGCGCTATGTGTTTTTAAGCACTAGAAAGTGTTTATCCTTTAAAAATTCATATTTCCGGTTCCCTACATTGGGTGTCTAGTTGTTCATAAAAATATAATCTATTTTCATAAATTGGAGTTGGATTTTTATTGTGTGTTGTGTCTTAATGATTTAATGTATTGATGTTTTTAAATGCTTTACACACCTGTCTCCTAAGTTTTGCGTGCCTGCTCGTTGCCAGCTACCAAGGGTTGAGCAAGGGAATCATTTATTGAGACCTTGTCTGAACCTTTTATTGTGTTTGTGGCCTTATTACTAGTTGTAATTCACTACTTATCAATACTAATAAACCACTTTCCAACAGCATGCCTCTGTCCAAATCACTTTTCTGGGCTGCTTCTTGGAAGTCATCTTAGTCAAGGAGTCAACAATGGTGCCATTACCCTTGACAAACCTCCTATAGTGCCCAGTGAGGCCCAAGAAGGCATTGACCTCAGTCTGAGTTTTGGGGGGCTGCCAAGCCATGATGGTTTCTATCTGTGCCTGAAGGAGTTGCACCTGTTCCCTTCCCACTCGGTGTCCCAATTACACCACAAACATCTGCCCTATCTGGCACTTACTGGCCTTGATAGTCAGGCCTGCCTATTGCAGGGCCTGAAGTACTTCCCAGAGGTGAAAGCGGTAGTCCTCCCAACTGCTACTGAAGAAAGCTATGCCATCCAGGTAGGCAGCTGAGAAAGCCTCCAAACCAGCAAGGACCTAGTTCACCAGCCTCTGGAAGGTGACAGGGGCATTCTTTAGTCCAAAGGTCATCACCCTAAACTGATAGTGGCCCTCTGGAGTGGAGAAGGCTGACCTCTCCTTGGTTCCCTGTGTTAGGGCGATCTGCAAGTACCCTGATGTAAGATCACAGGTACTTAAGTACTGGGCAGCCCCTAACCTGTCAATGAGCTCATCTATCCTAGGGATAGGATGAGCATTTGTCTTGGCCACAGAATATAACCCTCTGACATCTACACACAACCTCAGTTCAGATGTGGTGCCTGGTGGGGCAGCTTTTGGTACCAGAAACACAGGACTGGACCAGTGGCTACTGGAGGGTTCTATCACGCCCAACTCCAGCATCTTAGAGACTTCATTCTTGATTCTGGACTTCACCATATCTGACAACCAGTAAGACTTTTTCTGGACAGAGAGGTTGTCCCCTGTGTCTACATCATGGGTACACAGGGGTAATCACAGGAGTAAGGGAGAAGAGAGAGTACTGTTCCAACACTTGGTGACAGTCCCCGTGCTGTTCAAGAGTCAGAGTGGGGAAAAGGAATATTCCTTCCACAGACCCATCCTTCTCCTTGGAGGCCAAGAGGTCAGGGAGAGGTTCACTCTCCTCATCTGCGCCATCCGTCACCATCAGCATGGTGAGCTCAGATCTCTCAAAGTGTGGTTTGAGGCAATTGATGTTAAATACCCGGTGGGATTGCCTGGGGGTCTTAAGGTCCACCACTCAATTACCTCATGATGCCCTGTTCAACGGTCGTGAAGGGCACTGGGCTCCACAGTTTCTATGACCCATACTTTCTGCCCAGGCTGTACTTCCATAGCCACAGTGGTAGAATTGTGGTCATGCCACTCCTTCATTACAGCCTGACTGGCTTCCAAGGTTTTACATGCCTGCTTCCACATCTTAGCGATTTGGCTCGAAAGGCCAGCATGGGGCTCAGTACATCCTGGGGAACTTTCCTGGGAGCTTGCTCCCACTCTTCCTTCACCAAACTGAGAGGTCCTCTGACAGGGTGACCGTACAGAAGCTCAAAGGGGCTAAAGCCCACTCCCTTCTGCAGTACCTCCATGTAGGAAAACAACGGACAGGGCAAGAGGATATTCCACTTTTTCCTCAGGCAGGTGTCTGATCATGCATTTTATCTTGTCTTGTTTAATCTCTCAACAAGTCCATTTGTCTGGGGGTGGTAAGGTGTGGTGAACTTGTAAGTAACCCGACACTCCCCATTGACTGCATATATGCAGACATGAAGTTTGTGCCTCTGTCAGGCACAACCTCCTTGGGGAAACCCATTCAGGTAAAAATCCCCATCAGGGCCTTTGCCAACACAGGTGCAGTGGTGGTTCTCAGAGGCATGGCCTCTGGGTACTGGGCATGATCCACCAGAACCAGGATGAACCTGTTGCCTGAAGAAGGGGTGCTAGCGATGGGTAGTTGTTCCAGGGGAGCGTTTAGCTTTTTCCCTGTCTTCCTACTAGCCTGGAAGGTCACACAGGTCATACAGACCACGGGCCCGATTCACAAAAGTAAACTGAGACGAAGTTCTAACTTTACAACTTTACAACTCGTAAATGCCCTTTGTGAATTCCAAAAGTTGGACTTTACGACTTTCAGTATTCACAAAGGGCATTTACGAGTAGTAAATGCCCTTTGTGAATACTGAAAGTCGTAAAGTTAGACTTTCGTCTTATTTTACCTTTGTGAATCAGGACCCACGTGTTTGTGGATGTCCTGGTCTTGGGCCACTAGAAATGTGGGGCAAGCCTTGCAAAGGTCGTGTCTTGGCCCAGGTGTTCTGCCAGGGGTAGTTTGTGAGCCACCTCCAGTAGGAAGGCCCTGTAGCATTGTGGGACCACCAGGGCCCTTGATCTCCCTTGCACAGGAGCTTTAGACTCACTGTAAAGGAGGTTGTCCTCCCAGTAAATATGATAGCTCCCAGAGACATCACCTGCTGCTTGGGCTTCAGCCTGGTGCCTCACACTCTCAAGGGTTGGGCACTCCCTCTGTGCCCTACAGAACTCCTCCCTAGTGGGTCCTCCTTCTAAATGACAATCAACAGGTATAGGCAGGTCACGAAGGGGAGCAATGCCCTTCTCAGTGGACGCTGGGGCGGGCACTGCAGGTGCACCATCTATCTTACTGGGGGTACATTCAGGGGCTGGTTTCTCACACCCTTTGCCTTTCCCCTTTTTAGCAGCTGGCTGGGCCATTATTCCTGGCTCCAGCCTTTTTGATTCCCCTCCTGGGCAGCATTGGACCTTGTTGTGGCAAAGATCCACACAGGTGTAGACTCCACCCATGCAATCGTGTATTTCAGTGACCCAATTCCTGGCTTTGTCTCGCTTATCAAGCCAAGCAATGAGCTTTGTAGCTTTGTTGCCCACCTCATATAGGCTTCTGTGTGTGTGTTCCCTTGCAGCTTTCTGCGCAAGGCCCCTTAACTCCTGCTGCTGTAGGCAGAGGCGTTGAGCCCGATCTGTCCCCGGGCCGTCTACACCAGGGGTGGAGACATAGTCGAAACATTTGCAACGTACTATGAGCATATATATACCTCTAATTCCTGCAGATCTGTCGAGGACTGCGCAGAGCTCCCGGCAACCCTGCCACTACAGATCCTCTCACGGGAGGAAAGGGAGGCCCTGGAGTAGGATATAAAAGTGGAGGAAATTGAAGGGGTGCTTTAAGGACTCCAGTCAGGCAAGGCGGCAGGGCCCAACAGCCTTCCCCTTGAACTGTTCAAATGTGTGGCCCACAAGATTTCACCTCACCGTCTCAATATGTTCCTGGATGCCAGGGACGCCGGGACTCTCCCTGCTGACCAGATAAAGGCCAAAATAGTGGTGATCCCCAAAAAGGGCTAGCCTCGACATCTTGTGGCTCATACCGGCCCATATCGCTGCTCAGTGTGGTGCCAAGGTACTGGCCAAGGCCTTGCCAACCAGATTAACAGAGGTCATAACATCGGTGATTCATCCGAACCAGTCAGACTTTATGCCAAGACGAGCCACCAGATTACATCTCCGACGACTTTATGGGGTGCTGCACATGACGGAGGATCCAGACTTGGAGGAGGTGACAGTGCTCTCCCTACTCGCAAAAATGGCTTTTGAAAGCATGGAGTGGTCTTACGTTTTTGCGGTGCGGCCTAGGCTGGGTTTTGGCCCCAAGTTCTACTCGTGGATTTGCCTACTGTACAAGAATCCTATGGTGAGAATAAGGGTAAATGGGGTGATCTACCGGGCATTCACCTTGTGTAGGGGCACACCACAGGGGTGCCCTCTGTCGCTGGTGATCTTCGCCCTGGCACTCTTGACAGCTTGGGCACACCAGGATCCTCTCATATGGGGGTTTAGAGGTGGAGGAGACTGGGAAGAAAGGATCTCCTTGTGCGCAAATTATATTCTGCTTTATGCCACGAGGCCCTGCTTCTCGATTCCGAGGATCCTTCATATTTTTTACCTATGCAGTAGCTACTCAGGCTACCAAATTAATTGGGATAAATCCCTGATCTTTCCACTGTCAAAGAGAAAATGTATCCTTCCACCAGCCTGCCCTTCATCGGTGGAGAGTCGGGGATTCCGTTACCTATGACTCCATGTAACCAGAAGCGGAGGAGAATTCTTGCAGTGGAATCTACTAAGCCAACTGGAGCGTTTCCAACGGACCCACTGGAGGACGCTGCCAATCTCCTGAATGGACAGAGCGGCGCTCTTCAAGATGATGACCCTTCCCCAGATGCTGTACGTACTCCAAAACCCCTGGTAGTTTCTTTTTACAAAGTCAATAGCACTCTGCAGGTGCTCCTCTAGGACGAGGGCAGCTAACGTATATCTCTTGCGAAGCTCCAAAGCAGGGTATTCGAGGGTGGCCTGGCAATACCGGACCTTCGGGCCTATTACTGGGTGGCAGTTGATGGTGGTAAACGAGTGGGTGTTCAGCGAGAGGGAAGAACCAGCCTACAGGGTTGATCATGGGGCCATGGGCTACTGGGGATACCCAGCACTTCTCTATGGAAGGGAAAGGGGGTAGGTACTGCCGTTTCACACCCGAGCGGTGGTGCAGGTCTGGTGAGCATCCAACGCTTACCTGGGGTGGGGAGATAAGTTGATGGCTGAGACCCCACTGTGGGATAGCGACCTCCTTGGGGAGGTGAAGAAACTAAGAAACCACATAAGATGGAACTTGATCGGGATAGAAAAGGTTGGGCACATTGGAGTGGGGATCACTGCTTTCATTTGCCGATCTCCAGGCGGAATATTTCATGAGTCAGAGGGAGCAATTTAGATACATACAGTTAAGACACGTGCTGAGGTGCCACCTGCCTGATGAGGAACTACCAGAATATTCACCCACGGAGGACCAACTGCTCCTGGGCCCCATGCCGAATAAGGCAGTTTCCCTGGTCTACAAAAAAATCATAAATAACTCACTGGGCCTTCTTCGCCCACTACGAGAGCTTGGGAGGGAGATGTAGGTCTCATAGAAGATGAGGACTGGGGGGGAGGCCCTATAGTGTCCAAAAGAAATAGCCATAAGCGCACGCTTCTGTCTGGTGAAACTCTGCATACTATATAGATCTTATTACTCCCGCTCCAGGCTATACAGAATGAACCGCTGTGCCTCGGCCCACTGTGCCAGAGGATGTGGCAAGACTAGTACCCTAGTAACTTCTATCATATGCTCTGGCAATGCCCAGTGGTCCAACACTACTGAAGGGGGGTTACGGAGGTGATGGCCTTGGTCACGGGGTTGGAGGTCCTGCTTGAGCCCAGACGGTTGATTTTGGGTATCACTGGGCAAGTGATATGGCCTAAGTACCCAGCTCAGTGGCTCACATTGGCGGCAGGGGTTGCAAAGTGAAACCTAGCCAGGCAGTGGGGGGCAAGCAGACGCGACTGTTTAGGAATTGGAAAATGACCTTAACTGGTGTCAACTAGTAGAACACGAAATATACAAAGGTAGGGGATACCCCCGTAAATTCAACAAGATTTGGGGTAGCTGGATACAATACAGGGACTCTCAGTACGGGTTTTAAGAGGGTGGTGGGAAGTATTGGGTTGGGTCAGGGGCCGCGACTCCTGGGTTCAATGGAGAGGGTATGTCATATGATGCTTGTTGTGTGTGCAACCTGACTGAAGCTGACTACTATCCAGGGAAGAAATGTGTCCGCCCCCTGCGAGAGGCCTACTGTATTTTCATTGCATTCGTTCTGTTTTGCTGTGATCCGCACAACTGCTTAATAAAAAGAGTTATTAAAAAAAAATATATATATTGAACAGTAATATATAATCATTCTATAGTGCAAAAAAGAACTGGCTTTGGGACACAATTGCTGGTACAATGCTCTCTGGGAAGTGGTGCTTTCCAGGCTCTTAAAGGGGCTGGCTCATTTTTTCTCTGTGTTCCGTACAAGCTTATCAGACTGCATTTTTACCTTCATGCTCTCTGCCCAAATGGTTATCTCTACATTTGGATGCTGCATTGCAGTTCTATGTTATTAATCTGGAGAATTATTTTGTACATTCAGGGAAGAATAAGGCCTCTAAAAGGCTTCCATTTCACATCCCATTGATATTGACATTCAATAATGATGCTTCCATGAAAGAATACTGTACAAAAGGTTGTTTTAGGGTCTGTGCACACAGTGGGGAAGTATTCAAGTATTTATGACTCCAATGAAGATTCCTAAAATGCAGAATCAGGACTACAGTATGCAACCTTTTCATTTATCTATTTATTAATTTATTAGCAATTTTTATATTGAGTGACATGAACTAGAAATTAGCAGAGCACTTTACAAAGGAACCATTTCATACAAGCCGTGTGAAATTATTGCAATACATAATATAGAACATAATATAGTAGTGAAAGGGAAACAATAGTACAAAATAAATAATCTGGTAAGCTATTTGATACATTTGATTGAAAGTAGTATCATAAAAAGTTGAGAATAGTTTAGAAAAAGCAATAGGTAATATGCTAAAATGCATTATATAACTATATATATGATAATATACTGAAGTGGCAAATGCAACGTAATAATTTGAAACTGTAACATAGAGTGAATTATGTATGAAGTGTGAGTAGTATAAAATGAAATCAAAAACATTGAACAGCAAAGATCACCTTGCCTTGATACATGACTGTTTTTTACTGAATCTCTTTGACGTCTACTGTGATAAGAGCTTTGAAGAAGTCACGCAAGTGACGAAACATGTGTTGGCTGTACCTTCCGATGTCAGTTTGTTACATGAAGATTTCTAACAATAAACAGAACCAGGATTAAACATTTCCTGACCTTCACTTATTGGACTAAAGTTTGTATATTAGATCACATTTACGAGTCCTGTGTTATCATTTGTATTCAAAGTTAATAAATTATTGGAGACCAAAATGACAAAAATCCAGTCAGTAGACGCAGAGATATGCAATTTTAAAGATTTAACTGAAAAGAGTGCCTAAAAGCACATAGTGCCAACTGTGGTTATCTGGTCATGCCGGAACTGGGACAAAGTCACAAATTCAGACTGACTGCGATGGAGTGAGGGCCGGATACAGGGACCAGGTTAGTTCCACTAAATAAAGTACCTTAAATCTTGGTTTTGGAGCTATGCAAGGGTTCGCCTTGAGAATGCATTACACAGCGGCGGCTCCAAGGTGCTCCAGGTGGTGATACGAAGTCCTGCATCAGGGATGCATCGCACAGCAGCAATTCCAATGAGGCCATCAATGGGGCTTGAGATGTGAGATCCTGCGTTTTCAGCGAGGATGCAATTGAATAAAGCTTGTGATGCAAAGTCTTACATTGGCAATGTGTCACACAGCAACAGTTCCAAGAAGCTGCGGGCTGTGATACAAGGCCCTGCGTTGGGGATGAGTTGTACATCGGTGGTTGAGATATGAAGCTGCGAAGATATGTATCACACTGCATTGGTTCTATTCAAGAGACCACAGCTGGGCTGGCAGAGCACCTTCAGGCTCAATTCCAAGGGTCCAGGACTGGGGTGGCACCACTTGGGGGGGGGGCAAGACTCACAGCAGGCAGAGTCCAAGTGCTGGGTGCAAAGTGGTTGGAGCCAATTCTGTCCCTGAGTCTCTTATCAGAAGGGTAGCCAACTAGCCCTTGGAGTCAATCTGGTTGCCCTGGGTTCACGGTGCAGGTCCAGTCCTTCTCACTCAGGCAGCAAGGCAGCAGGACAGCAAAGTAGCAGACCTTCATGCAGAGCAGCACAGAAGTCCTTCTGGTTCTTCCACAGGTCCGGGAGGTGTACTGAAGAGTTGGATCTGAGGGTCAATATTTATACATGGTGCTAGGTTTGAAGTAGGAAAAGGTTCTGTAGGTTTCCACCCCCACAGGTGGTTGAAATGTCCTGCCTCCCTGCACTGACCTCAGCTGGTCTGGAGCTACAAAGACTATTATCAAACCCATTGTGAGTGTGCTGAGGCTGAGTCTTTATGATGTGCAAGTGTGGTAGGTGATAGCCCCCCCTCGATCAAGTTAGAGATGGCCCATCCTGCCAACGCCTATCCCCCCTTTGTCTCACTGTTTGGGAGCTTTCTACAAAGGCTCACTGCCAGCTATACCTAGTCATGAGACCCAGGATACAGGTGGCAGGCACCAAATTGTTGAGACAAGAAAATGTCAACTTTCTAAAAGTGTCATTTCCAGAATTGTGACTTAAAATCTGACTTTCCCATTAAAGAGGGTTTTAAATCACAATTCTTTAGACACCAAACCAGACATTCCTACCCGCTCACAATTGAAAGTTATCACTTATTAAATGTGATGAGGTAACCCAATGTTATCCTATGGGAGGGACAGGCCTTGCAGTAGTGAAAAACAAATGTAAGAGTTTTTCACTACCAGGACATGTAAAAGTTAAAAGTACATGTATAAGTTTTTAAATACATTGCACCCTGCCATATGGGTTGTGAAGGGCCTACCCTAGGGGCAACTTATGTGTATTAAAACGGAAGGTTAAGGCCTGGCAAAACATTATTTTAATTAGAACAAAATGGTTGTGATGCCCTCAAGTACACAGTATTTAGGAAAATTAAAGAAATTATTATACAATGTTAAGCAGGATTTAAATAAACTTAGTGTGCAATACTGAGGAGGATCTCTGCGAGGTCAAAATAGCAGTTTAAACTGCACACACACGTTGCAATGGCAGGCCTGAGACATGTTTAAAGGCTACTTAAGTGGTTATCACCATAAGAGTTGCAAGATTACTGTTAGCATTTAATTTACAGGCCCTGGGTACACGTAGTACCACTGTACTAAGTAAATTAAATGTGCCAAATTGGGAGTGAGCCAATGTTACCATGTTTAAAGGCGGGAGCACTTTAGCACTGGTTAGCAGTGGCAAAAGCCAACAAATCATTCAAATATGGTATCATCTCTACGAACGTGGCTGACTTCCACTGGTGAGTTATCACAGAGTGTGCCACAAGCATCACAATAAAACTAGGTTTTCGGTTACTTCTCAAGAGGTTTTTCTCTCTAGAAGTAATACAGAGCAAACTTACATAGGGAATCATTTAGGGGTGGGTGGAATATTCCGTTGGTCGAATTTTGCTGACTTCTCATCACAAGACATGGAGTTCCAGCCAAATTCCGCCAGTTGCCGCATGGCGGAAATATTTCTCCATACGCGGCTCCAGAACAGTTAGTTGGTGAGAGCGAGCGAGATTTGGTGTCCATAGCATGATTTCTGGTCGCTAGCAGGAAATTGGGTGAGAATTTTCTAATGCGGGCAGTTGCAACCATTCGCATTCAGAAGGCCACCACTTGAGTAGAAATTGTACTCGACCGGCAGCAAAATCAACTTTAGTTGCTGTACACTATGGAGTACTGCATGGTACCGTTAATGCTGATTTTTCAGAGCGGAACATGCTACTGGGACAAAATCACAGCGCAATAAGTGTGAAATGCCTATTTCTGCCTGTTGGTGGAACTCCACAGAATCTCGTGAAGTCAAGTTTTGCCCACCTCTAGAATCATTCTAATTTGTTGATCTAAGCTAATCTTTAAAAAATAAGTACACCTCTCAGGCCTCATTACAAGGTTAGAACTATTTTCCAATCCCAGTGTAAGCATATATTTGCAGAGGGATCAAAATTACTAGTTGAGTGTTAACTATCGCACCCTTCCATTTTAGTGCTCCTTATGTTGACATACAACTAGGCCAGGCTTGTATGTAATATTTATGTATTATTATAAAATCCCTACCACACACAACACAACCAACAATTGGTTTGACGTAAACACCTATCCACTAACATTGTTAAACAGAGATGTGTTAAAAAAGTTGTCCCTCCTTGAGGCAAAAGTTTAATTTTCTCTAACCTTTTCAACTTTGTATGTGTGCCTTGCTGAACAGCACACATAAATACTTGAAAACGTATTAACTTATATCTGAGCATAGCACTTTATACTCCAACTGTACCTTTCCAGTACAAAACCTACACTAGATATGACACATCTTTGTACTATGGTGCAAGTGTGTGTGCGTAGATCAAGACCAAAGTGTTCCTGCATAGGATGAAAGAGAATTAATAGTAGATATGGTGCTAATCAGTTCTCTATCTTTGAAACAATTCAGTACAGCCCTTAGATTTGTTCCATTATTTTCAGATTACTCATGCTGAAAGTATCAGTACAAAAAGATTATCCTTATGCCTCTACGTATGATAATAGAGGCGTACATTGGGCTCTCAAGTAGGATCTCAAGTAGGTTCATATTTGCATGCCAGTATGCCCACCCAACCCTGAGGATTATGTAGTGTCAAAAATGAAACTATTATGCAGTGTATTGACCAATACAAATGAAGGTGCACAATAGCAAAAATTAAAAGACAATATGATGCACAGTAATCTGGATTAGGGATTGGTTTCCTGCTCATTGAACTCATATATTGAACCATTTCTATTGTATTGAACAGTGACATCAACATCAAGATTTCCAACATCCACCTCGTCAAAAAGTACATCCCCTGCAACAAGTACTCCATCCTCTACAAGTGCTACAACTACTACTCTCTCTACAACAACTAGTACTCCATATACAACCATCACTGCATCTACTAAAAGCACTACAGGCACTACGCCTTCCACTACAAGCACCAGTACTCCCTCTTCAACAAGCACTACAACTAGTACTCCATCTACAACTAGTACTCCTTCCACTACAAGTACTACAAGCACACCCACTACAACAACCAGTACTCCCTCTTCAACAAGCACTACAACTACTACTCCATCTACAACTAGTACTCCTTCCACTACAAGTACTACAAGCACACCCACTACAACAACCAGTACTCCCTCTTCAACAAGCACTACAACTACTACTCCATCTACAACTAGTACTCCCTCCACTACAAGTACTACAAGCACACCCACTACAACAACCAGTACTCCCTCTTCAACAAGTACTACAACTAGTACTCCCTCTACAACTACTACTCCTTCCACTACAAGTACTACAAGTACACCTTCTACAACAACCAGTACTCCCTCTTCAACAAGCACTACAACTAGTACTCCATCTACAACAAGTACTCCTTCCACTACAAGTACTACAAGCACACCCACTACAACAACCAGTACTCCCTCTTCAACAAGCACTACAACTACTACTCCATCTACAACTAAGTACTCCCTCCACTACAAGTACTACAAGCACACCCACTACAACAACCAGTACTCCCTCTTCAACAAGTACTACAACTAGTACTCCCTCTACAACTACTACTCCTTCCACTACAAGTACTACAAGTACACCTTCTACAAAAACCAGTACTCCCTCTTCAACAAGCACTACAACTACCACTCCATCGACAACAAGTACTCCCTCCACTACAAGTACTACAAGAACACTCACTACGACAACCAGTACTCCCTCTTCAACAAGCACTACAACTAGTACTCCCTCTACAACTAGTACTCCTTCCACTACAAGTACTCCATCTACAACTAGTACTCCCTCCACTACAGGTACTACAAGCACACCCACTACAACAACCAGTCCTCCCTCTTCAACACGTACTACAACTAGTACTCCCTCTACAACTACTACTTCCACTACAAGTACACCTTCTACAACAACCAGTACTCCCTCTTCAACAAGCACTACAACTAGTACACCGTCCACTACAAGCACTACCCTTCCACTACAAGTACTACCAGTACTACCCTACTACAACAACCAGTACTCCCTCTTCAGCAAGCACTACAACTACTACTCCATCTACAACAAGTACTCCCTCCACTACAAGTACTACAAGCACACCCACTACAACAACCAGTACTCCCTCTTCAACAAGCACTACAACTACGACTCCATCTACAACTAGTACTCCCTCCACTACAAGTACTACAAGCACACCCACTACAACAACCAGTACTCCCTCTTCAACAAGTACTACAAGTAGTACTCCCTCGACAACTACTACTCCTTCCACTACAAGTACTACAAGTACACCTTCTACAACAACCAGTACTCCCTCTTCAACAAGCACTACAACTACTACTCCATCTACAACAAGTACTCCCTCCACTACAAGTACTACAAGCACACCCACTACAACAACCAGTACTCCCTCTTCAACAAGCACTACAACTACTACTCCATCTACAACTAGTACTCCCTCCACTACAAGTACTACAAGCACACCCACTACGACAACCAGTACTCCCTCATCAACAAGCACTACAACTAGTACTCCCTCTACAACTACTACTCCTTCCACTACAAGTACACCTTCTACAACAACCAGTACTCCCTCTTCAACAAGCACTACAACTAGTACACCGTCCACTACAAGCACTACACCTTCCACTACAATCACCAGTACTCCCTCCTCCACAAGTACTACAACTAGTACTCCCTCTACAACTAGTACTCCTTCCACTACAAGTACACCCAGTACAATAACTAGTACTCCCTCTTCAACAAGCACTACAACTAGTACTCCCTCTACTACTCCTTCCACAACAAGTACTACAAGTACACCCACTACAACAACCAGTACTCCCTCTTCAACAAGCACTACAACTACTACTCCATCTACAACAAGTACTCCCTCCACTACAAGTACTACAAGCACACCCACTACAACAACCAGTACTCCCTCTTCAACAAGTACTACAACTAGTACTCCCTCTACAACTACTACTCCTTCCACTACAAGTACTACAAGTACACCTTCTACAACAACCAGTACTCCCTCGTCAACAAGCACTACTACTACTACTCCATCTACAACAAGTACTCCCTCGACTACAAGTACTACAAGCACACCCACTACAACAACCAGTACTCCCTCTTCAACAAGCACTACAACTACTACTCCATCTACAACTACTACTCCTTCCACTACAAGTACTACAAGTACACCTTCTACAACAACCAGTACTCCCTCTTCAACAAGCACTACAACTAGTACTCCCTCTACAACTAGTACTCCTTCAACTACAAGTACTACAAGCACACCCACTACGACAACCAGTACTCCCTCGTCAACAAGCACTACAACTACTACTCCATCTACAACTAGTACTCCCTCCACTACAAGTACTACAAGCACACCCACTACAACAACCAGTACTCCCTCTTCAACAAGTAC
This sequence comes from Calotriton arnoldi, assembly GCA_963921515.1. Classification (NCBI taxonomy): domain Eukaryota; kingdom Metazoa; phylum Chordata; class Amphibia; order Caudata; family Salamandridae; genus Calotriton; species Calotriton arnoldi. The sequence continues at coordinate 2,121,727 of CAWUFW010002553.1, read as the reverse complement.
TACAACTAGTACTCCCTCTACAACTACTACTCCTTCCACTACAAGTACTACAAGTACACCTTCTACAACAACCAGTACTCCCTCTTCAACAAGCACTACAACTACTACTCCATCTACAACAAGTACTCCCTCCACTACAAGTACTACAAGCACACCCACTACAACAACCAGTACTCCCTCTTCAACAAGCACTACAACTACTACTCCATCTACAACTAGTACTCCCTCCACTACAAGTACTACAAGCACACCCACTACAACAACCAGTACTCCCTCTTCAACAAGTACTACAACTAGTACTCCCTCTACAACTACTACTCCTTCCACTACAAGTACTACAAGTACACCTTCTACAACAACCAGTACTCCCTCATCAACAAGCACTACTACTACTACTCCATCTACAACAAGTACTCCCTCGACTACAAGTACTACAAGCACACCCACTACAACAACCAGTACTCCCTCTTCAACAAGCACTACAACTACTACTCCATCTACAACTACTACTCCTTCCACTACAAGTACTACAAGTACACCTTCTACAACAACCAGTACTCCCTCTTCAACAAGCACTACAACTAGTACTCCCTCTGCAACTAGTACTCCTTCCACTACAAGTACTACAAGTACACCCACTACAACAACCAGTACTCCCTCTTCAACAAGCACTACAACTACTACTCCATCTACAACTAGTACTCCCTCAACTACAAGTACTACAAGCACACCCACTACAACAACCAGTACTCCCTCTTCAACAAGTACTACAACTAGTACTCCCTCTACAACTAATACTCCCTCTACTACAAGTACTACAAGCACACCCACTACAACAACCAGTACTCCCTCTTCAACAAGTACTACAACTAGTACTCCCTCTACAACTACTACTCCTTCCACTACAAGTACTACAAGTACACCTTCTACAACAACCAGTACTCCCTCTTCAACAAGCACTACAACTTCTACTCCATCTACAACTAGTACTCCTTCCACTACAAGTACTATAAGTACACCCACTACAACAACCAGTACTCCGTCTTCAACAAGTACTACAACTAGTACTCCCTCTACAACTAGTACCACTTCCACTACAAGTACTACAAGCACACCAACTACAACAACCAATACTCCCTCTTCAACAAGTACAACAACTAGTACTCCCTCTACAACTAGTACTCCTTCCACTACAAGTACTACAAGTACACCTTCTACAACAACCAGTACTCCCTCTTCAACAAGCACTACAACTAGTACTCCCTCTACAACTAGTACTCCTTCAACTACAAGTACTACAAGCACACCCACTACGACAACCAGTACTCCCTCGTCAACAAGCACTACTACTACTACTCCATCTACAACAAGTACTCCCTCCACTACAAGTACTACAAGCACACCCACTACGACAACCAGTACTCCCTCATCAACAAGCACTACAACTAGTACTCCCTCTACAACTACTACTCCTTCCACTACAAGTACACCTTCTACAACAACCAGTACTCCCTCTTCAACAAGCACTACAACTAGTACACCGTCCACTACAAGCACTACAACCACTACGCCTTCCACTACAATCACCAGTACTCCCTCCTCCACAAGTACTACAACTAGTACTCCCTCTACAACTAGTACTCCTTCCACTACAAGTACTACAAGTACACTAATTACAACAACCAGTACTCCCTCTTCAACAAGCACTACAACTACTACTCCATCTACAACTAGTACTCCTTCCACGACAAGTACTACAAGTACACCCACTACAACAACCAGTACTCCCTCTTCAACAAGCACTACAACTACTACTCCATCTACAACAAGTACTCCCTCCACTACAAGTACTACAAGCACACCCACTACAACAACCAGTACTCCCTCTTCAACAAGCACTACAACTACTACTCCATCTACAACAAGTACTCCCTCGACTACAAGTACTACAAGCACACCCACTACAACAACCAGTACTCCCTCTTCAACAAGCACTACAACTACTACTCCATCTACAACTAGTACTCCTTCCACTACAAGTACTACAAGCACACCCACTACAACAACCAGTACTCCCTCTTCAACAAGTACTACAACTAGTACTCCCTCTACAACTACTACTCCTTCCACTACAAGTACTACAAGTACACCTTCTACAACAACCAGTACTCCCTCTTCAACAAGCACTACAACTACTACTCCATCTACAACAAGTACTCCCTCCACTACAAGTACTACAAGCACACCCACTACAACAACCAGTACTCCCTCTTCAACAAGCACTACAACTACTACTCCATCTACAACTAGTACTCCTTCCACTACAAGTACTACAAGCACACCCACTACAACAACCAGTACTCCCTCTTCAACAAGTACTACAACTAGTACTCCCTCTACAACTACTACTCCTTCCACTACAAGTACTACAAGTACACCTTCTACAACAACCAGTACTCCCTCTTCAACAAGCACTACAACTACTACTCCATCTACAACAAGTACTCCTCGACTACAAGTACTACAAGCACACCCACTACAACAACCAGTACTCCCTCTTCAACAAGTACTACAACTAGTACTCCCTCTACAACTACTACTCCTTCCACTACAAGTACTACAAGTACACCTACTACAACAACCAGTACTCCCTCTTCAACAAGCACTACAACTAGTACTCCCTCTACAACTAGTACTCCTTCCACTACAAGTACTACAAGTACACCCACTACAACAACCAGTACTCCCTCTTCAACAAGCACTACAACTACTACTCCATCTACAACAAGTACTCCCTCCACTACAAGTACTACAAGCACACCCACTACAACAACCAGTACTCCCTCTTCAACAAGTACTACAACTAGTACTCCTCTACAACTACTACTCCTTCCACTACAAGTACTACAAGTACACCTTCTACAACAACCAGTACTCCCTCATCAACAAGCACTACTACTACTACTCCATCTACAACAAGTACTCCTCGACTACAAGTACTACAAGCACACCCACTACAACAACCAGTACTCCCTCTTCAACAAGCACTACAACTACTACTCCATCTACAACTACTACTCCTTCCACTACAAGTACTACAAGTACACCTTCTACAACAACCAGTACTCCCTCTTCAACAAGCACTACAACTAGTACTCCCTCTACAACTAGTACTCCTTCAACTACAAGTACTACAAGCACACCCACTACGACAACCAGTACTCCCTCGTCAACAAGCACTACAACTACTACTCCATCTACAACTAGTACTCCCTCCACTACAAGTACTACAAGCACACCCACTACAACAACCAGTACTCCCTCTTCAACAAGTACTACAACTAGTACTCCCTCTACAACTACTACTCCTTCCACTACAAGTACTACAAGTACACCTTACTACAACAACCAGTACTCCCTCTTCAACAAGCACTACAACTACTACTCCATCTACAACAAGTACTCCCTCCACTACAAGTACTACAAGCACACCCACTACAACAACCAGTACTCCCTCTTCAACAAGCACTACAACTACTACTCCATCTACAACTAGTACTCCCTCCACTACAAGTACTACAAGCACACCCACTACAACAACCAGTACTCCCTCTTCAACAAGTACTACAACTAGTACTCCCTCTACAACTACTACTCCTTCCACTACAAGTACTACAAGTACACCTTCTACAACAACCAGTACTCCCTCATCAACAAGCACTACTACTACTACTCCATCTACAACAAGTACTCCCTCGACTACAAGTACTACAAGCACACCCACTACAACAACCAGTACTCCCTCTTCAACAAGCACTACAACTACTACTCCATCTACAACTACTACTCCTTCCACTACAAGTACTACAAGTACACCTTCTACAACAACCAGTACTCCCTCTTCAACAAGCACTACAACTAGTACTCCCTCTGCAACTAGTACTCCTTCAACTACAAGTACACCCACTACGACAACCAGTACTCCCTCGTCAACAAGCACTACAACTACTACTCCATCTACAACTAGTACTCCCTCCACTACAAGTACTACAAGCACACCCACTACAACAACCAGTACTCCCTCTTCAACAAGCACTACAACTACTACTCCATCTACAACAAGTACTCCCTCCACTACAAGTACTACAAGCACACCCACTACAACAACCAGTACTCCCTCTTCAACAAGTACTACAACTAGTACTCCCTCTACAACTACTACTCCTTCCACTACAAGTACTACAAGTACACCCACTACAAAAACCAGTACTCCCTCTTCAACAAGCACTACAACTACTACTCCATCTACAACTAGTACTCCTTCCACTACAAGTACTACAAGTACACCCACTACAACAACCAGTACTCCCTCTTCAACAAGCACTACAACTACTACTCCATCTACAACTAGTACTCCTTCCACTACAAGTACTACAAGCACACCCACTACAACAACCAGTACTCCCTCTTCAACAAGTACTACAACTAGTACTCCCTCTACAACTACTACTCCTTCCACTACAAGTACTACAAGTACACCTTCTACAACAACCAGTACTCCCTCTTCAACAAGCACTACAACTAGTACTCCATCTACAACTAGTACTCCTTCAACTACAAGTACTACAAGCACACCCACTACAACAACCAGTACTCCCTCTTCAACAAGCACTACAACTACTACTCCATCTACAACAAGTACTCCCTCCACTACAAGTACTACAAGCACACCCACTACACAACTAGTACTCCCTCTTCAACAAGCACAACAACTAGTACTCCCTCTACAACTACTACTCCTTCCACTACAAGTACTACAAGTACACCTTCTACAACAACCAGTACTCCCTCTTCAACAAGTACTACAACTGGTACTACCTCCACTACCAGTACTACAAGCAAACTCACTACTACAACCAGTACTCCTTCCTCAACAAGCACTTCATCAATTGGTAAGAAATTATTAATAATTTTTTATATGTTTTCTTCTGAATTTACTGTTGAACGTATTACCATCTGGTTTCTCTTTTTTTAATTTTTATAATTTGTAATATATCCTCTCTAGAATTGTCCTTTTATATTATTTTAGTTCACTAAGTTTGTAACTGCAACTTTGGTTCTGTTGATGTAGAGCACTTACAATAGCAAAGACGAAACCGCACATTGCATTAATCTGTGCAAAGGTGTCATGTGTGTATTTGTTTTATTTTAGCATGTTTATATTTCAAACAATTAGTATTTATGTCTCATAGGACAATTAGGAGTGCAGAAAGTGTCAGTCAAAGGGGTGTACTTTTGATTGATTTTTATGATGTACCATTTGTATTCTCCCCTGAATTATCATGTTGGCCTGGCTTCTCCTTGTAGCCTTCTTACAGTTACATTAGTTTCAACTGCATTTGTGCAGTCCGGCTTTCAGAAAATTTTATAATGTTTTGAACGTACTATAAAAAATGAATAGTGCTAGACAAATTGATTAATATGTTTAGGATGCTTTAGGATCTCTCAAATCTTCTTCTTATTTTACAAGAAAGCATTCTGAAATAGTTCTTGTTTCCAAGCTTTAATCAGACGTCTCTTGATTGCGTGTGGTCTATTTATTCTTCTCCATATCATGCTATCTGCCACTGGGAGATTGGGTACATAGTATAATTGTCATCAATATTAAAACCACATGAGGAATTTCATCACGTGAAAAGGACCAAAGTATCATAGCTGAGTGGCTAGTATAATTGACAGACATGTTCTATGTCATTTGGTCAACTGGTGTCTCCTTACCTTCGCATGAATAAATCTGCCAAAGGACTATTTTTCTTATTGGCAAACAGGAGCCTTTGGGCCAGATTTTCAAAAAAGACACATAACACAGCAGCCCAAAATGCTGTGCTGCATTGCGTGACAGGGAAGAAGCAGGAGAGCGCCATATCTACAGAGATATGGCTCTCTCCTCCCCGCTCCCTAGCGCCATCACTGATTTCATCTGCTGTGCGCCATGCACACACCTTAGCGATATAGCGCTAATGTGCTTGCCTGAGTCTGGCATAGGTTTTGTACAGGAAGGCTACCCTTCCTGTACAAAATACTATGCCTAGACAAGTTCAAACACGTCTCCCTCCTTGTATGTACCACACAGTGCAGTACGCATGCAAAGTAGGAAAAGAAAGGAGATATGAAAAACATTTCTCCTGTTAACATTTCCTTAGATGGCATTAACTTTTTGCGCTAAACCCTGTCTACAATTGTTTGTAGATAGGGTTTGGATCAAAAGGCATGAGTGGTTGCATGGGAACGTCCATGTACCACCCATGTAATGCCCCGTTGGCACTCAGTAACGCAAAGCAATGCTTTGCGCTGCTTTGCTTTACTTGTAGGGTAGTTTCCAATGCAAAACAAGTTTTACGCTGGAAAGTAAATTGGTAAAAAAATCATTTTGTCCTGGTTTTGTGACGCTGACCCAGCACTAAATGATTGAAAATCTACCCCTTAATTTTTAAGAGCAGGGATGCACGTATGTTCGGTTCTTGTAGTTTCAAATGTGTATCTTCGGTCCTCATCGCCTGTTCGAAGTCTTATTGAATTTTATCAGACGTCCCTCCAGTTTTGTATAGTTTTAGGTAAAAGGCATGTTGCCTGCAACCTGGTTGTTTCTGAACATAGACTTATCACAAGCAAACAGACTTACTTCAATTTGCCCTTCTCCCTAGTATTTAGTTTGATTGTTCTTTATGCTCAGAGGATTATCTGCAGGCCGTAGCAATTAAGCTCTGCTCTCACCTGCAAAACGATGAGTATTGAATTCTTTTCACAATGAAGTTGGCCTCGTTCATTTATCATGAATCTACATTGCAACTTTGGCTTTTATTTAAATTTAGCCCCCGAAAATTCAAAAGCGTTCACTAAACGTATGCTGAGCACAGACATACTTTTGGTGTCAGCTCAGTTGTAAAAATCATTGGGTGTAGATTATGCTTCAACCGGGGGAGTGGGGGGATTTCCAAGGGATAGTGTCTGTAATTATATGGTTAAATCTCAATTTCTGTTGAATGTTTTATTTTGCTTCTAATCTGCTCAACGTTTTCCATCCAGAAGATGGAGGTGGCTATGTTATGGCATGTGAAATTTTATAGAAATCTATCCACGAGGAAAAAGATGAAAGGGGGCTGGAGTTAAAATAGTTGTATTTTCAGTATTTACCCTGGTAGGGTGTTTTGTTATCCACTAGTCACATGAAGCTTAGCAAAGATCTAGAACTTTACCCTGACTTTTGATTTTTTGTGGGGGCGTAAATCTATTCAGTAGTTCTAAGGTATTTGTATTACAAAATAACGTTGGGTGAGCTTCAAAGAGTTACTCAAACAGGGACTATGTTGACAGTTTATCTTTTGTTTATTAAAAATCTGGATCTTTGAATTCTCAGGTGTTAATACATTAGAAAAATAAGAAATACATTTGGAACAGACAATTTTTTTCCATGTTTGGCTGGTGCGGCACGTGCTATATCTCAAGAGAGTCAATATCTTCCAACTTTGATGGGTTGACAGCAACATAACAATAGTATTGTGCCGGCCATTATAGGGAACCAGACACTGAAGACTGCTTCCTGAATTTAAAGTGACAAAGGAAGTATAAAGTGTTTGAGGGAGCATTGCCTGACAGTGGGAAGAATGTTGGTGGGTCCCAAAGGTCCAGATATTGCCCCTAAAATTTAAAATGCCCCATTTTTACGGCAGGATTTTATCAAAATTTGATTTGATGAATCTGGACAATTTTGTGTAGATCCACAAACTTTTGGAAAAATAAAATTTCCTTTTTTGCATACTCTGGAAAAAAAATCACAGGTCAACTGTCCATTGCAAAGACCATGCACAGTGAGCACTCTGAACTGAGGGCTGGGGCAACCCAGAACCTTCTGTGCACAACCAAAGGACATGTTCAGCTTTTCCAGTGTCACAGAGTTCATGTAGGAAATGACCACAGATTATGCCCCCTTCCCAGGACCCTATGTGCCTGAACGATGGCCATATGCAGTGGTTCAGCAGCACAGAGGCTGGCATGTTGTCAGGGTCTGAACTCACAGCACATTGGGACTGTCAAAGGCTGTGCAAAGCTGGTTCAGTGACACTCGGGAGAGGGCAAGGCCTGCATTCAGAGCCCACAAGACATGGTTAACCGATGTGTGCTGCTGGTTCTTGGCTAATGGGGCTAGAGCAGGTCCACCAATGTAGAACATAGCAGCAGCGGCCGCTCCATTAGAGCAGAGGAGCGCCGCCCCAGCTGCTACCACCAGTTTTAAACCTGTTTTATTATTGTTTTGTTTTAATCCCCTGGACCCGCCCCCAGCACTCTGACAAGTCTTGCGGGCGGGTCCAGGGGATGACACTGCTGGTGGGGGAGTGGTGTGCACTTCCTTCACTGCTCATGAGGTGTTTGGCCGGCCAAACCCTCATGAGCAGTGAAGATCCCTCCAGCCCCAGCTACATTGCTGGTGCTGGAAAGAGTAGGCACAGGCTTCCAGTCTGCCTGGGAGCGCAAGTTGCCAGCGCTCAGGCCAATCCCGATGCTTCTTTCATGCAGCATCAGGATTGCTCGCAGTGCATTCTGGGAGCCTGTGCCCAGAATCACAAAGAGCGCGATGCGGAGGGAGACAACGGCGGTGTTAAAGTAAGTTTATTTATTTTTATTTTCTTGTCCCTGGACCCCTCCCCTACCCCCTCCCTCCTCTGGCTCGGCCCGCCCGCCACTTTGGCAGGGGACTGGCCGCTACTGTCAACAACATAGTTTACATAAATGGTAGTAAGAGGGGATAGTATGAACGAATTCCAGTGTATAATTCAAAGCTTCTCAAATTTCAAACAATGAAAACAGCTGATGCTGGGCTACCTCAAAGACAACCAATGCCGGAGCTCAAAGAATTCTATACCCTATTAAATAAGTATTTTAAAGTCACTTTTCTTGACATGGTAGTGTAAGTGTTCCGAGAAATCCGGAGGTTGTCAGGCTCTACAAGCAGGGCCGGATGGGCATTGGGCGTTTTTCCGGGAGGCTGGTTGGATGGGGGCCGGTTCGGCAGCGGTGGGGGCAGATTTTGTTACAGGGGGCCTGTTTTGCCGCAGTGCTGCAATATCGGCCCCCAGTAACAAAAGCAGCAGGGCTTCACACTTGCCCCTGGGGCTGGGCTGACAAAATTGCCAGGACTGCTTTGTGTTCCCAGTCCTGCCCTGTCTACAAGGTAAGCTAATTGGCGTTTCAGTAGTTATTGCTTTATTGGTGGAGGACAATGGTTGTAAATAATGGTGCTCTCTTTTGTCTTTTTATTTCACTTCTATCTTCTAGAGCCATACACAACTCAAAAAGATAAGGGGGCATATTATCAAGGGCAGTATCGCCACTTTAGCGGCACTTTTTGCCGATAAAGCGGCGATATTTTTATCGCCCTATTAGCAAGCTGTCGCTAACAGCTGTTAGCGACAGCTTAATAGCGATAGCGGCCGTTTTGTTGCCGCTTTGCATGTCAGCGATAATTATCGCTAATGACATGCAAAGTAGGCGTTCCCAACTAAAAGCAACTGCAAACAGTCGCAAACACAACTTCCCCTATTATCAATGCCCGCGAGCGATAAAAAAGTCGCGCTAACCGCGATTATCGCTGGAATTTAACACCTGATTAAAACTTGACTTAACCATCTTGTCAATGGGAGGTGGATTGTAAGGTTAAGTCCTCACCTGCCTATTAGCAAGCTTTTCATTAGCGCTGGGAATTTATCGCTGGATTTCTCGCGCTATTGCTGGGTTTCGCCGCTATCGCTGGATATTTTATCGCCTTGGAGATAAGCATTGATAATAACGCGGTATCTCCGCGATGAAATCCAGCGATAGCCGGCGATAAAAAAAACAGCGCTAAGCGCGCTTTGCGATAATTATTGCAAATCCTTGGTAATATGCCCCAAGGTCCAATATATTGATAGTTATTACGAACAAAGGTTCACATTAATGACCTTCTAAATATATCGATTTCGTGGACCTGGAATCCTCGATGCGCCTCCAGGTAGCTCAAGGGTATCACGCTAAACAATGCATTTCAGTCCGGAACAGTATGGGGCCTTTTCATCTGGCCCCTGTGAATTAATTGTAACAATACTTTGGGAGTTTTTTATCAAGTGAACTGCGTGAAAAACAAGCTTCTCAAATTATTTAAAAAATTTAACAACTAATTCATATAATAATAAGAGCTAAAATAAAATGCATGTTTAGTTAATTTAAGAGTTAGTTGTTTATTCAAGATCAGTATAAGACGATTGACCCAATGGTCTAAAAAGCAATATCGTCAGGTGCAGTAAGCGTTGTATAAAAACAATTACATTTACAATATTGTTGTATCGCCACAGTGAGGTTTGAAAACTACTTGGTTGATATTCAGGTCTGCTTTAGATAACGCCCAAAGGGTAGGGTGGCAAGTACTGAGGCATGTATGCATGTTATACACCTAACTAAAAATGTATATTTATGTATGCGTTCTGCAAGAATCCTCGATTTCTCTGTTACCCTTCAGCGCATACGTACACCCTCTGCCGGAATGTATCAACGTTTTCAGCTTCATCGGCTACAACTACGCCAACGATTCTCAATTCTCCCTAAGTCCTGAGGGTTCTCAAGATGTCAGGCACTGCTCACTCAAACTTTGCGAGATGACAGTTAGAAATGGATAAGCTCAAATACCCATTAAAAACCGAGGGGCAGATTTACAAGCCCCTTGCGCCACTTTTGCGTCACTTTTCCCATGTTAAGAGTGACGAAAAAGTGGCGCAAGGGGCTTGTAAATCTGCCCCGAGAATCTCACGAGTGAGAACTTGAACTCCCTACACACAACCCATACTGCTAGAAATGGATAAATACATTGCACCAGCAAGCAGTATGTAAACATGGTATTTATTTTGGAAACCTTCCTCTCTCTGTCTTCCGGGAGTCGTTCCAGTAGTTGCCTTTGCTCTAGTTGTGGCCACTACATGAGATATTTTCCTTGTGTTTTTCTCAATTTGGCCAGGCTATCACTTCTTTCATATTGTTCAGATTGCCTGTTTATTTATTCATACATTTGTTTATTTATTTATATCTTTGTTTCTTTTCTTATGTAAGTACCAGAATGTATTTTGGTGGTAGGAAATTCTAAAGAACACTAAAAAGAAACAAAGCGAGACCCCTACAAATATTAACAAAATAGGTGAATGTTTAGCACATATTTAAGTTGCAGAAAGTAAGATGTGGGTGAGCATGTTCCAAAGCTGTAGATTTAATAATCTGAACACTCTGCCACCAGACAAGCTTATCTAAAACATGGAGTGCTCAGTGTCAAGAGTACTCCAGAGTGCAGATGTCATGCAGGTACATAAAGGATCAAATGTAGCGAGAGAAATAGAGACCGGTTTTAGAAAAGGCTTTGTGGGTCAATTAGAGAGCTTTAACTTGATCCACCATATTTCCGAAGAACCATCTAAACATAACTGCCATATTCTAGAGATGCTGGCGTTTGGAAACACAAAAGACCAAGATACATTGGGGCAGATTTACAAGAAAGTGACGCATCTGTAGAGATGCTTCACTTTCCCTGCGCCACCCTGAGAAACCCTTGCACCACCATGGATGTGCCGTATTTACAATACGGCGCACCATGGCGCAAGGATTGACAGATGCGTCAGAAATTCTGACGCATCTGTTGGGGCAAAAGTCACACATTGCTGGAGTCGTTTCGCAAGCACGACGCAACTCCAGTAATGCATTTTGAGGCCTATTCCCACTACACTGCGTCACTCCTTACGCCTGCTTCAAGCAGGCGCAATGAAGCAGGCGTACGGTTTTAATGCCGTGGCGTCCTAGAAGTGACGCAGTAAAATCTTGTAGATTTCACTGCATCACTTTTACGAGGCTTTCCTGCGTGGGAACGCCCACCCTGTATACATTATACCTGGCGCAGGTATAATGTGACGCAGGGCTTTACAACGTGACGCATCTCCCTAGATGCGTCATGTTGTAAATTGGCTGCATTTTGTACGCCGCTGCTGCGTCAGAAAAGTGACGCAACTGCAGCGCAAAAGTGTCGCAAGGGGCTTGTAAATCTGCCCCATTGTGTTACTGTAGGTCCAATGAGAATGAATACAAGCTCAGACTACAGTGTCTGTCTGACGGAATAAAAATAAGAAATTTTCGCAACTGCAAAAAAGCCCATGGACCAGACGTTTTAGACTTATGCTGTAAAAAAGAGTTCCGGGTCTAAAACGATACCTAGATTCTTTGCTATGGTGGCTGGAATCAGCACTGGGCTAAGCTGGGTAGGTCAGTGCTCGGAACTCCAAATTCAGCCATCTCCCTTAATCAGTCATATTTCTGTTTCATCACCATTACGTTTAAGAATGCTGTTATTCATTTATCTCTGAATCTTAGGAGGGCAGTCAATTAACTGGTTTATGGAGATGGTCAAGTCTCCTCAACGTTCAGCAAATCTGGGTGCCAGTAACATGCTAAAATGTCTTAAAGTTAAAGGAACATATTAGCTACCCGTGGGGTGGAACATACAGATTCAAAAGAATGGTGTAAATAGCAGATCCCTAGGGAACGACACATGCTACTGCCATTTCTTAAGACTGAAAAGGGTAGGGAAGACAATGCTGATGAGGCACTCGAGAAAATATCCAAAGTAATTCAGTTTGGGGCCTAGAAAGCAAATATTGGTGAAGAAAATCAGTTAAGATGTAATGGACTGAACCAGGGCAACATGGTGGTTTGCTAGCAAACAGGTCAGGAGCTGTCTGGCCCGATCACTGTGGATTTGCTTCAGGAACTGCTCCTTCTCACTTGGTTAATTTGAGATGCATCTGAGCAACACATACTATTAGTGAACTGGCGAAATGACACTGCAGGGTTTTATTTGAGGAATTTCCCCATTTCCCTATGTTTACCAAGCAAACGGATCAGAGCAGGAGGGAATACAAGGATTCTCCACGGATTCCCTTCTGTCCTGTGGTAGGGATCATGAGTGGCAGAGGTAGCACAGATGGTAGCCTGTCTATGAGTCAGGTAAGCAATATACCAGCCCTGTGCTCCTCCACACCAGAATGACTGAGGTTTAGTACAATGCAAGGAGAGGACAGTTTAGCAATAGTCCAGCCCGCGGTAATGTCCCTTCAGCGATTTGAGACTAGGATTACATGTGAAGTGCCCAGCAGGAGTTCTTTTAGCCTGATCTTCGAAGGTAGTTCTGCAGACCACAATGCAGGGGGCCTAAAGTAATAGACCTTGATTGTTTTCCCTCTGGGGCAGGATCTGGAGCCTAATGATATTGGCTTTATAGTGCGGGAGCCAAACCCCAATAATTTTCTGAATCCCGATAATTTATCACCCAGATATTCATCAAAATATTTCGACCCCAGAAATCCTCAATTGATCTTGCAGTTAGAGACTGCACTCCTCATAATAAGAGAAATACTATTTTAGCAGAGTTAAACAGAATAAAATATTAGGCACATAAAGGACTGGGCTCTAGATCAAAATAGGCAAAAATATATTTTTATTACAGAGAAATCTAAAGACTGAACAAGGGAAAATAAGCATACATTTCCATAAATGGTCAGAGCAGAGTATAGGAAAGTATGCAAAATCATAAATCTTAATTAGGCATATTCTAAACAAAACATCTAAGTATCTAACTCATGAAGAGTATTAACAGGTCAATAGGACACCTGGAAAATGGCAAAGTATCCCTGTCTATGACAGATAGAGAATGAAGCTCACAGAAAGCGCATGAGCCAAAATAGCGAGCATTTTACAAATCAGAAAGAAACAACAACATAATTAAAGCTACACAATTATTTAAGCACTAACTCATTTCTTAATGTGAGAGAAACCTTTCAGTGCCTACTCAGCAACTGCACTCTGGAGATGTAGAAGAGCATAAATGAAATATTTCTAGAACAATAGCTCATAGAATTCTCCACGTTCTTCTACGGAACTTCCAGTGGAAGTCCTTGAATATGATACTTTGGTACATCATGGAAGCCTCATTCACAATGCACACTTTCTCACATGATATTGTAACATACAAATTCATTGATGTCATCTGCTTCATTCTCTGCAGAACAAGAGCAGAGAAGTCTTTGTAGCAGGGCAATGATTGGAACGGGAGAGTGGGGAGGAGCAAGTTGAATAGAACATCAAAAATAGCATCCATTTTCAAATTAATGGCGTACCACACAAAAATATGACCTAAATATTCATAGCATCTCCTGGCCTTCTATATGATCGAAACATTTTGCTTCAAGAGCAATTTCATCAATTCTTTAATCACGACTCTATGCATTATTAAAAGGAAACTATTTAAAAAACAATTGTCCCACAATATTTGCACATTTTGCATATTTTGAAACACACTACGAGAATTGCAAGGTGCTTGCAGTTAAAAGCTATAGTCACCACTGAACTTAGAAGACTGTGAGGTGAATGTAGAGGTTACTAACAAAGAACCGGGAGGTTAGAAAGGTAGCAGCCCTCTAAAACACAGAGAGACTTAATGCCCCAAACGATTGCTGCCAAGCAGGCGAACCAGACGCGCCGCCTAACCATCACTGTTTGCATTTGACAGCAGAAGTAAGCCCCAAACAGACACAATTGACAATTTCCCTGACAAAGAGGGAAAGAAAATGCTTGAGTAAAGGAAGGAAAAGCAAATCAAATGGACAGGGGCCAAACGCAATCACACCGTTAACTGAGAGTGACATAAAAACAGATAAGGATAACATAGAACAAAACATCAGGAACGCAGCCCACATCCTGGACCACTCCACCTCATCTACTAAAGAGGCTGCTGTCTCAAGCAGCCCCAAACAACATGAAAGTTCAAAATCTCCAATAAAGAAAATATACAGCATATTCAATCCCTCGGAAGGGCGAGAACCTAACAAATCAACTACCCAGATCAGCCAAAAAATTAACATCACACAAACACCCTGGGGTAACCCAAACAAAGTCAGCACACACAGCCCACAGGAGGCTGCCAGCATACTACTCGGGAGGCGAGGAGGCCAAACCTGCCACGAACCTCCAAAGCACTCACCAAAACAGAGTACGACACCACTCAAACCCAATCCCAGACCACTTAGAGCCCATCGAGGCTATAACAGAAACCCCAAGCGACAAAGAACAACATATTGACCTTCCCAGTTGAGGCCACAAAAAGATAGAGCTAGTTCCACACTACATCTCGAAAGGGAGCTCACGACATTCTAAACAGAAGCGCACTATTAAAATTATTCAAGGCCCTCCCAACTCTGAGTGACATCAAAACCAGTGATCGGGCAAAGCATAGAGTTCAAATCCAATCCCAATCAAACTGGTCAAGAAGTTACAATAGCAACCTGGACAGATCACTCCTTCGTTGAACAAATCTGGCAGCACGAGGAGTCCTTATCCAAATGAGGCATCGAGCTAAAAAAGGCAGAGTACCTCTGCTACCCAAGCCCGTTACAACAACCTAATAGAACAGTGGGTGTCCTAAAGGGTGCAAGAGGAGCGTATGAGCTCAGAACTACAAACGGCGACGGACAAATAACAAGGAGAATTACTATCACATTCGTACACCCTGAAGCTGCCAAACCTGTGGACAACCCGCAGATGACTGCCTTAACAATAAACCACGGAGCTGCATGATTAAAACCACGCAAGGACTCCAAATCAACCCTGGGCTGCAAGATCTGTTCATGGAATGTGAACGGCCTAAGCGCAAAACTCGAAGATGCTGACTTTGTAGAATTCATCCTACAGCATGACATACTTCTATTACAAGAAACATGGCAGACCAAAAATTCACCAATTGCAGGCTACAAAGAATACCTCAACCCAGCCATAAAAGATGCAAAGTACGGAAGGGCAAAAGGTGGTCTATCAACCTTCATCTCGACGGACATTCCATGGAAAGTCGCTGCCATCGACCTCGACTCCCCTTGGATACAATGCACCAAACTCGAAGTTTCGCCCTTGACAAGCCTGTTAATCCTGAACATCTACATCCACCCTGCCGTTAAGCAAAAGGGGCCAAGGATCGAGCAACTGACTGCTGCACTTGAAACACTAAAACGTACTCATCCACAAGCCAACATAATATTGTCCGGGGTCTTTAACATGAACCTACTGCAAAGCAAGGAAAAAAACGTATCAGGTCTTACACAGGCAAGACAAGGCAACACAAGCAGACGGGACACCCAGGGCAAGAGATGCGCGGCTCGCCTGGACGACCTTTCGCTGTACACGCTAAATGGACGAGGTCAGTTGGATTGTCCCGCAGCATTCACTAGAGTAACGAACAAAACAGGCACAACTATCGATTTCACCTTGGCGGACCCAGACCTTCTTCCTCTTATTCCTGACTTCCAAATAAAGGAAAGAGCAGAAAGTGACCACCATCCTCAAACATTTACACTAACCACAACCCTAATAAGGTTTGGCCAAGCCAAGGCTCTGTCACTATCAATCCAATCCTACAATTTAAAAGACTCATTTGGAACAAGAGTAACATAGACACCATCATGGGGACATGCCTCACATTATTGGCGTCGCGGGAAGCAGAAACGCTTCGCATTGAGGCCTGGGAGTCGTTCATCAACGAATTAAACAAAAATGTTTCCAACTAAGCTAACGGCCACAAAGCCCACAGACCAACTGGGGCAGCTTGGTACACAAATAATCTGAGGACTAAAAAAACCATCTGAACAAACAATTGAGATTATTGCAAGCCCAGGGCCCAGAACTGCCACAACAGACCCTTACTTTAATAGCTAGAATGAAAAGAGACCTAAAAAAAGAAATCAAGGTGTCTAAGCAAGCATACAATGAACAATTTTGGATAAAACTTCTCCACGCCAGTAAGCAAAGAGATTCCAAACTCTGCTGGGAAAACATCAATCTCTTACCAAACGGCAAAAACGGACACTTCAACTCGAACATTACGGAACACACATGGAGAGCCCACATTGAAACAACATACAACATGATCTCACGCTTAGGTGAGTTAAACCCTCTTAAACCTGCAAAAACGATGGGGATGGACGCCAGTGAGACAACAAGTCATAAGGCTCAAAAACCAATAACCATCGAGAAAACAGACTAAAATCGGCACACCACAATCAAAAAATCCATTCCACCATCAGAAAAATCAAAAAGAGGACATTTTCATCCAGAAGCTTGGGAAACAACAAGGTTACAATCAACGGAACACCACCGACGGATCACACAAAAGCAGGTACTGAACACCATAAAAAATCTGAGATCAGATGGGGCACCAGGGCCAAATGGCCTGTCAAACACATTATTCAGACAAGATCCATCCGTTTGGTCCGGCTATCTTACTTCCTTGTTCACACACATCCTAGAGTCTAGCACCATTCCCAACTCCTGGCGAGGAAGTATTCTACAACCCATACACAAATCAGGGGCATGCTCTGATCCATCCAACTACAGACTGATAGCCCTCATTGATGTCGAGGCAAACATCTATGCATCTAACTTGCTGGCAGACCTTGAGGATTTGGTCAGCAGCACAAACCTCATTCCGAACACACAAACAGGATTTCGGGCAGGGATGGGCATTTTAAAGAACATATACACAGTCATCCTTCTGGCCAACCAAGCCATCGCAAAATCGAATATCCTTTATGCGTGCTTTGTAGACCTCAAAGCAGCCTTTGACAAAGTACCGAGAACTAAGTTATGGGCGAAAATGAAAGCATGGGGAGCCCCCACCAAACTACTAGAGGCAGTCATCAATCTTTTCACACAATCATGGGTTCAAATAAAAAAAGGGGACAGCGAAGTCTAACAAACAAAATTCCAACCAGCAATGGCCTAAAACAGGGGTGCATGCTGGCCCGCTGTTTATTTAACATCTATATAGCCCACTTAGAGAAAAATCTTCGCTTATCACAAGGCTACCCTCCAAAATTGGGTAAAATCCCAATAGTAAGTCTCCAATATACAGACGACATCGTCCTACTCTCTCAAACGCCTCGAGGTCTGCAGCGGCTGATCTTCCAACTAGCAGCATATACCACCTCAGCTCAATTAGTAATCAAGCATCAAAAATCAAAGGTTGTGTGCTTTTCCAGCACCCACAAAAAACGCCCTAAATTCATCTGGACGCTAAATGACAAATCTCCGTCCCAGGTGGACACATACAAATATTTGGGGTTCCATCTAGATCGCCACATCAATTTCAAGAAACATCTGGACCCAAAGCCAAACAACTGCTATACGCATTCAAAATCTTGCAGAAAAAACCCAGCAGTTGTTCAACAAACCATCTGCTAAAGGTCATTGCGGCAACATTTCTGCCATCCATTTCGTACCGATCAGAAATGATAAATACAAAGGACTCAACAGTTCTAAATACAGCTCAATCCAGCCTCTTTATGAAACTGTTCTCAATCCCACGCCATATTTCAGAAGCACAGATAAGACTAGAATACGGACTAAAAAACCAGATACCAGCAAGACAAGGAGCCCTGGTTAAATACTATTGGAGGAGGAGGGCAGCAGAAGACAACACCCTAGCACACCATTGCTGGCAGGAGATTGAAAAACAATCCAGGCTAAGTAAGTCAGTATTCCCAGTCTTAAAAGAATTGCTTTCTGCACTAAAGCTAGATGTGGCTTGGCTTACAATAATGACCTCTGGGTTTAAACACGCAGCAAACCAAGCTATTAAGCAACAATCGCTGTTAATAGACAAAGCCGCCCTGGCCAACAAAACTCATGCATGGGCGGTGATGTCATTTTACAAATTGTTGAAAGCCCAACCATACTTATCAGAACACTTCTCAAACCATTGCAAGCGGAATTTGACCTTACTGAGGCTGGGATCCTTCCCCTCGAAAAACCTCACTCCAAATGGAAACGGACTTGGACGACAAAGGAATGCCGTCTCTGTGGACATGGAGATGAGTCACTGCTACATCTTCTTTGTATTTGTCCCGCGATACAAGCCACTCAGAAAACTCTCCTTCGTCAAAAACTGAGGAGTGAGCAAATAAGGACCTGCAGAGCGGCTGTTATAAAATGTCTCGGAGGGTTGTTTGTTCAACTGTCCTGCAAGGCAATAAAACTTTGGAATTTAGCGGCAAAAGAACTAGACAAGAACGAGTGCTGAACTGAACTCGACAACACAGAATCGCTTCGCTTATTCATTTTAAACCCCACTGCTCATATTCTCCCAGCACTTGCACTTTATTATACCGTGGAGAAGCATGTAAGCCCGTGTGCAGTTTTAATTAATTTATTTAGAAGTTCGCTCTCTTTACACACGTAGTCCTATGTGTTTTTTTGTAATTTTAACCCGATCAATGGTTTTGATGTCTCATGTACCATGGTGGTTTGCTCCACCCTTTTATGATTTTAAAGAAATCAAATAAAAGTATTTTCTCTCTCTCTCTCTCTCACAGGGAGACAAGCTTAGGGGTACTGAGCACTCAGCTGTTGAGGACATAGTGAGACAAGAAGTAAAAAAGTATTAAAGATAAGCAGAGCACTAATAGACTTATTAGATACACACATTGCTAACAACCAATTTTTAAGTTACTACAGGCACATAGCAAAATGATGTGAAAGAACCTGCAGCTGAAGAAGTATCTTGAACTGATAGCATCTGTGACAGTAATGAGTGGAGATACTGAAGGGGTGAGATGAATGCCACATTTGGTGAAATCAGTTATTCTTGGTCTGACATATTAGTGAGTCATTATGAATTAGAGCATGGTGAACTAAAAGCTCCAGTTTAAGAACTACCCTGGAACCAGAATCAGGCCTGGATTTTCTAAACTTTCACAAAACGCAACACTGCAAGGGAGCTTTCTGCACTGCATTGTGTGAAAGGGATAGAGCAGAAATGCACCCTATCAACTAAGATAGGATGCACTTCTGCACTCTCCTTGTGCTGGCACAATTGTGGCAGCCTAGTGCTAGCACATGTGCCCTTGTGCCGTGACCCAAGGGTGCCTGCATTGTACTCGGAGTAGTTTTGTGCAAAAAGCGATACTTTTCTGGACAAAACCTGTTCTTATAGGCTTATTCCTCTTTGTGTGTGTGCGGCAAAATTCAGAACACATGGAATGAGGAAGTAACAATTAGAAATAAAGATATTTCTCCTCATTACGCCAGCCTCGGGTAGGCGCACCATTTTGGCACAAACCCGGGTTTAACGACTTTAGCAAATCTGAGTTTTTATCACAATCCATGGGTGAATGCACAATCCTGTGGTGAACCCATGTAACGCCTCCATGATGCAGGGTAATTCAATGCAGCGCAAGGTGCTCCCAAGCGTTACTTTTGTTTTTAACTAAGCCACGCAAAGCCCTGCTGATCAGGCTTTGTGTGGCTGAGTAAATCCTAAAGTGAAAACGTACGCTGTTGCTGTTTTTGCTGACGCCTGTTGTCTTCAGAGAGGACTCGCTGTCCCAGGACTCCTAGCAGGAGGGGAGGAGGTGGAGTCTCCCGGGCCTTGCGCTGACAAGCGCAGTTGATATCCCGCGGCGCGAGATGCAAGCGGTAGGTGCCCGGGCAAAGCCCGGGCCAAAGGCAGGCCCATCCGTGCCCATCAGAAACCGGAGGAGGCCGGGCCTACCCTCTTGTTCTCTCCTTCTTTCTTTCATCACCTGTTCAACCGCCAGAGGCCGCAGCGTCATTGGGAGATCGGAGTGGTCTGGGAAATCCGGTTTGCCCTATGTCAGCACGGCGCTTGAGGTGCAGGTAGGGAACCGTGGTGTATCCTTTTGCTGCTTTCCGTGTATCCATTTCCCACTTGCTCTGTGACCGTGTGACTTTTCGACTAGTTCTGTTGGTAGCACAGCGTGTTGGATCAGCCCCTGTCGCTACTCACCCTATTCCATCGTGAGCCATCGCGATAGCAGTCGCAGATCTGGAGTTTTTAACCATCCAATTTCCGCCCGATCTCTCTTCTTCCAGCCTTTTCCAAAATTCTAGAAAAACTTATTAACCAGCAATTGACACATTTCATCGACTCCCCAAAAATTTTACACGCATCTCAGTCTGGTTTCAGAGCTGGTTTCTCTACGGAAACCACTCTTTTGGGAGTCACGGAAACATTGCGCCACCGCCTTGATATGGGTGAAACTGTGGCACTCATACTGCTTGATTTGAATGCCGCTTTCGACACTGTGTCACATACCGCCCTACTAAAAGCTTTACAATCACTGGGCGTTGTCAAGGCAGCACTCAAATGGCTCACTGATTTCCTGACCGACCGTACTTTTCAGGTCTTTTCTCCGTCAGCCAGTTCTAAGTCCCATGCTTCTCCTCACGGAGTACCGCAGGGCTCCATTCTCAGCCCACTACTGTTCAATGTCTACGTCAGGCCTCTGGCTACGATTGCAGAAGACACTGGGTTGTCCATTTTTTCCTACGCCGACGACACCCAGCTAATCTTCTCCCTTTCCACCAAAGAGGCATCCAAGTCTTCTTCTCTACAGGCAGGGCTACAAAATATAGCAGGTTGGATGCAAGCCAACTTGCTAAAACTCAACGGCGAAAAAACGGAAGTACTAATTTCTGGGAAAAATAAAGATCTCTGGGGCCCCCAGCACTGGCCTCCTCAAATGGGCGCTCTTCCCCAACCTGCGCAACAGGTCCGCAATTTAGGCGTTATTATTGACGACCAACTGTCAATGAAGCAGCAAGCAGTCAAGGTCGCCTCAACCTGCTTCACCATCCTTAAGTGGCTTAAAAAAAATCTTTGGATGTTGCCTGGTCCCACGCAAAAAACGGTAGTCCAGGCTCTTATTACTTCCAGGTTGGACTATGGCAACGTCCTGTATTTAGGAGCCAATAAGGAGGTGATTCGTAAACTGCAGGTAGTGCAGAACGCGGCGGCCAGGTTACTCTGTCAGGTCCCCAGAAGGGCCCCCATTTCAGGCTCGCTCTGCGATCTTCCCTGGTTTAGGGTGGAGAACCGCATCAAATTCAAGGCAATGAGCTATATGCATAAAATCAAATCTGGTACAGCACCACAATATTTGAACGCCTTAGTCCATCCCTACCTTCCACCGCGCCTTCTTCGCTCTTCCACTCAGGCTAAATTTTCGGTTCCTAGGACCAGACTGTCGCGCATAGGCAGCCGGTCCTTCTCTTGCCTGGGCCCTACTCTGTGGAACTCACTCCCTACGTCTCTTCGGAATGAAACCATCTATACGAATTTCCGCAAACGCTTAAAAACGTGGTTATTCAATCAATAGTCTTCTTTCACTCTGCCCGTATCTGATGGCGCCGGGAAACCTCCGGGTAGCTGTGCGCCTTATAAAATTAAATAATAAGCTACTCTAGTATTTAGCACGCACATTGACGGATTGTAGCTGGAGAGTTCAGAACGGACCCCACTCTAGCTTGGGATTGATATGGGGAAACGCAAGGTGGCTACGCTGCCCATGAAGGCCGCTACAGGTACGATAGTTACTATGGACTCTTTTTTGCAAAGGGCGGCTGGGGTGCTTGATAGGAAGATTGAGCTGGTGACCCGGTGCCTCTCTCGCTCTCCTGTCAATCATCTCCTCTCAAGTCCCCCCAGGAAGCTGGTGACCCCTGAAACTGCTCCAGGACCATCCAACATATTACCAACGCAAGATCCAGGTGGCATGTCTAGTTGTGTGGCTGGCCAACCCATACCCCTCTCACCCATTATACTGTCCATCCACGCACCAGGGGCTAAATTTCCACCTACCCAGGAGCAAGTTATTGGCAGCCCCGATAAGCCATCAGCTGCCATTATGTCAGCCCCGCAAGGGAGGGCCAGAGGAGGAGCAGCGGCCGGCTCAGGCCCGGGTACAAAAAGAAAGGGCCCTTTGATTGGGGGGAAGGCCAAGAGGCCGAGGGTTGAGGGGACGCATCAAAAAGCATCCAACTAGCAAGTATTCGCAAAGGCGGATATAGTAGCCACACTTGTAACCTTTTTGGGCTCTTTACGGGCTATATTGGACTCAAAATTAGCTCTATTCATGCAACGCCTCACCTCTATAGAGAGGGGACTTCTTGACCTCAACCAGTGTATTTCATCTAGGGGCAGGCACTCAACATGGAACCTAGGACCTCTGTGGGATGTATTGCATCCGAGGTCCCTAACCTGGGTGATCAACACATAAGTCACAAGGAGCAGCCACCGCTACTATGAAAGCCTTCAATGGGTAACGCCACTTATTGCCCTCAGTGCTCACGGCACCCGCCCCCTTTACAGAACCAGTTGGACTCATGTCTAGGACCCGCAGGAAGGGTCCTTTCTTCGGAACAAATTAATTCCAGGAACTTTAACATGTGGGAAACATCTAATGGGGGAGAGGGGAGCTCAAACCAGAACTTAGTAACCTTACACCTCCCGCCAGAATCAACGCCGTATGTTGTGGTCTTGGGGAATGTGCCAACACTCTCTCTGGGCTCAAGGAAGACTTCTCTCAACTGAAGAATAAAGTCATGCACTGGTTGTCCCGTAATACCACTCTGGGCTTAAGGGTGGAAAAAAACATCAACATGGTGCGCAGGGTCAACTGGGTAGGGAGGTCCAAAAAGACCTGTAAACGAGACTGTGTCATGGTTAACTTCAATAGACCTCATGTCGCGGAAAGGATCCTAGCCCCAACTTCCATCAGTACGTCCCTCGGCCCTTGGTCGACTATCATGGCCCTTCCCCTCGGATTCTTTTATAAACCTGAGCTTTCCAGTTGGAACAACATGATCCATACCAGAGTGGTTCCGCATGGAAGGCAGATGCCTACCCCCCTCCTCTAATGCTCTCCAACATCTCAGCGCCCTGGAACAACTCGAACTACACCAATCAGGTCCCACAAGGTGGGCAGATGACCGCACCCCCCGTTTTGGAGCTATCCAATAGCTTTGCACCCTTGCGCACCTTGGACGCCTGTGATTGACTGAGTGGGGCTGTTCCAGTGGAAACAGAGATACTAAATAACCAGCAGGACAGTTCCCGGCAAGGCCGTAGCATCATGGATGGAAAGGATTGTAATTTCATCTCATGGAATATTGCCGGGCTGTCTAACAAGTTTCTTGAACCTTCATGGATTCAATTCATAAAAAAGTTTAATTTGATTTGTTTACAGGAAACGTGGGCCATTACATATAGCTTCCCCTTGGAGGGATATAAGTCCTTTTCTGTACCGGCTATTCCCTCAAGCCTAGGAAGATCTAAGAGTGGTCTTTTGATTTATGTTTCCCTAGCAATAGAGTGCAGAGTTTCTATGTTGTCCACAGACAACCCTTGCATGCAATCGTTGTTGCTGAGCAAAGGGTCTTGTACAGTGGGGCTTTTGTACTTTTATAATGCAACCTCTTGTCCCCAGGCTGTTTGTAACATATCCCTGTTGGGTTCCTTTTTAAGGAAGCAGCTCACTGCAGATTACAAAACGTTTATGATTGCTGGGGATTTTAAAATCCACCTATGTGGGGGTCCCAGGTTAACTAGCCTCTTTGATTTGGGCTGCCTACGCATGAAGGGAATTCACTTCGAGCACACCGCACGAGGTGACTCCCTTAACAACATGCTACATGAATTTGACTTATCCTCGTCCATGTGCACATTAGAACCTTGCAGAAAGGATCTTAATCCCTCCTTTGTAGGGAGGGGAAGTGGTTCATTTATCGATTTTATCCCCCTATCAACCCCTCTCCTTGAATTGATTTTGGGTTTCTCCATCGAGGCCAGCATACACATCGATCATAATCCTTTATGCGTTCAAATTAGCTGGCCACTACTAGCGCCAATCCAGGGGTGGGAGAGTGGGGTATTGAAAACAACAGATGGAGGAAGAAGGTTAAAATGGGCCCAGATAACCCCTGAGTCATTCCATGAATCATTATTCGCCCTGAGTTACAAAGAGTTAGCACTGTGTACAGCCCCGCTGACGGACCCGGGTGACATAATAGAAGCCTTTAAGGTCATTTCCTCCATAATAACAGACCTCCTCAGTGTCCCTGTGTGGCAACCCTCTGTTTTGGTCCCAGGTGGTTTGACTTGGACTGCTCTTGTGCATACAGGAAATTGAAGGAAGCCCTGAGTAAGAGCCAGAGGGACACTGCATTAGTTAAAACCTGTCGAAGGGAGTACGAAGGATGGAAACATGGAGGGAGTTAATTGAGGCAAGTATTCTTAACAGCAGCTCGAAGTTTTGGAGCACAATAAATAGCCGTTTTTTAACCGAGGATGCAGGAAATGCTGTGGGGGCTCATATAACGGAGGAGGAATGGGTGCATCATTTTGAGAACATGTTTCAGTGCCCCCCCGACAGGAATACACCTCCTGGACTAGTGGTCGGGAAATCTGCCCTGGTTTTCTCAGTAGAAGAGGTTAGGGAAGATATTGTTGGGCTGTCTAATAATAAAGCACCGGGCCCTGATGGTATTCTGCCGGATCTTTACAAATCCGATTTGAATCTTTGGACACCTGCCCTTACAGCCGTCATTAACACCGCAGTAAAAACTGGTCCCCCTGGCTCCTGAGCTACATCTACTATGGTTGCAGTATTTAAAAAGGGTAATGGAGATAGCACCCATTGCTATGGACCAATTTCCTTGTTTGGCTCGGTGGTCAAGGTGGTTGGCCGTGTTCTTTTAGACAGGTTGACCAGCTGGGCAGAGGACAATGACATTCTAACCGATGCCTAATATGGTTTTCGTCCGGGACAGTCGACCGTGGACCAGTGTCTTAACCTTTTTATGATCCTTAACAAGTACACGGTCGACAGCCCCAGCACCATCCACCTGGCCTTCCTGGATCTGTCATCCGTGTTTGATCGTGTAAATAGAGCAAAGCTTTGGCAAACCATGTTGTCCATTGGGGTGCATGGTGATATCGTCTATTTTCTGCAGGACCTCCATAGCGATAGTAAGGCCGAGGTTCGTTACTCACAAGACCTTAAGGTCTCCCCGCCAGTTCTCTATAAAAATAGGAGTACGATAAGGGTGTATCTAAGCCCCTTTTTTGTTCAACTTATATATTAACAAATTGGAGAAGGTTTTATTGGAGACTGGGGTAGACTATTCTCAGGTGGGTCAGCGTGGTCTGCCCGTTTTATTGTACGCGGAGGATGCAGTCCTTATGGCTCGGACCGCAAGAGGGTTGCAATCACTACTCAATTCATTTGCCTCATTCATGGAGGATTTGGACTTGTTGATAAATGATTCCAAATCCTATGTGATGCAGGTGGGACCTCGCACAAGAAAGCATTATCAGTTCATGGTTGGATCCGCCCGGGTTCCACGTACAGATGTCTTTTCTTATCTCGGGGTTCTGTTGGACGATAAGATGACATGGGGGCCACTAAAACAGAGAAAGAAGGGAGATTTAGTGTGTGACAACACAGCCATTTTTAACTTTGCCTCAAGATTAGGTAGGAGACTGATTGCGGCACTCCTGCAGACATACCAGGCAAAATGTATTGCTAAAGTTTCCTATGGGAGCCAACTTTGGGGTTATATCGCCATGGAGGAACTACAAGTGGTTGAAAATAACTTTTTGAAACTTCTTTTATGTGTGCCCCAGGGAACCTCAAACCTAGTGGTTCATTAAGAGCTGGATGTGTCCTACCTTTCCGACTTGTTGGCCCTTCGCCCCCTAATTCTGTGGTTGAAGCTTTTGTTGAGTCAGGGATCAACCTTAAGAAAATTGATTCTGAAGGAGTGTATTGCCCTTGACTACGTCCATCACATCCCCTGGCATTATCAAATAAAGAGCTGTCTTGGGAAGCTGGGAAGAGCTGATTTATTCTCCAACCCAGATTCAGTGACTAGGAAAGGGTGGGTAAGGGAGTCCTTTTTTAGACAGAGGACCCTAGATAGGGAAGATCGAGAGCTGAGGAAACCTAGGGCCTCATTTATGAGACTCCTTGCGCCTCCGGAACATCACTTTTTGTGACGTTCCGTGGCGCAGAAGCCTGCGTGATATTTATCAGGCAGCACTAAGCCACTTTTTTTGGCTTAATTCTGCCTGGTAAATATCAGTCCCTTTAACGCAGTGTTCTGCATTAAAGGGGCGTGCAATGGGTGTTGCTGGGGGCGTTCCCAGCAACATCCATGGCCTCTTGACACTGCCCCAAATTTACGAGACATCGTGAATCTAAGGCAGTGCCAAAAGCTTACGCCTCCCCAGGGGAGGCGTAAGGGAGGCGCAACGAGGCGAAATATCTTTATTTCTCCTCGATTTTCCTTTTTCTATGTGTGCTGCATTTTTCAGCACATATAGAAAGAGGAAAAAGCCTCTGTGAATATTTTTGTACAGAAAGGTTTCCCTTCCTGTTCAAAAATAATCATCCCCGCAACGCAGGCACCCTTGCACCATGGTGCAAAGGTGCCTGCGTTGGCGCACGGCAGCCCATTTTGCGCCGGCGCAGGGGAAAAGGACAGGAATGCGCCGTATCTTATAGATACGGCGCATTCCTGCCCTTTTCTTTTGCCGTAGGAAGTGCAGCAGGCCTTCCTACGTCAAAACCTCATAAATGAGGCCCCTAGTGTTCAAAGGTTTGTCATCCTGAAAACTGTGCAATCCACTGAGCCATATCTCCTAGGGCCCCTTAGTGATTACGATTGTTTCTACTTTGACCAGGTTCCATTTTGATCTCTTCCACCTTCTGTTGGCGCAGCAACGTGGGTGCAGTAGAGGTCAGAGCCTAGAGTCCTGTGGCTGCGACAGTAAGTCTCCACAGGACATGCTCCATATTATAATGTTTTATAATTACTACGAGGTTCCCCGAAAAACTTTTATTGTTCCTATTCTGAATAAATTGGAGTTTAGGCAGGTGCGACCAGCTTTAATTTTTTTACAAATGCTATCTGGTAACACCGTTTTTTATGTCCTACATTTTTTAAAAGCATCTGTCAGGCTTAGAGCCTGCTGCGATTAACCGATAGTGGCTCACCAGTGGTTGCAATGTGCCCCTGTATGTATGGTCGGGGCACACCCAGTTCACTTAGGGATCCTGTGTTTATTTCTTTCTTTTTTAGAGACATATTGTATATTCACTTTTTAACCCCTTGACCGCGATCGGAATTCCGCTCGTGTGCTGGACATTCCGATCGCGGGTGTGGTCGTGACGAGCTCAGCTCGTCATGCGCACAGCGCGACCGCGCAGCATGACGAGCTGAGCTCGTCACGAGCATCGAAGGGGTTAAACATTGTTTTTATACATAGCATTCTAGATCGTCAAGCAAGATCTGTTAATCAAGTGATCTCTCTGTATAATATACTGTTTTAGTTTACTTTTATGATTTTACGCAAAAACAAATAATGTGAATTGATTGATTGATTGAAATCCTAAAATACTTTTTACATCAGGGCTGCATCAAAAAAGTGATGCAACTCTGACACAAAATGTTAGTAAATCTGGACCACACTAACTAAGACCCCTCAGTCTTAGACAAAGGAAGCAACATTGACCCCCCCTGATGCCCGGGTTTAAATTAGTTCTATCAAGGGAAGGAGTAGTACTTTTCCGGCCTCAAACAACTTGAGGTTTTTTGGAAAATAATTATAAGATGAAAGAGAATCAAAACAATGTTGAGAGTCAGGCCACTTTAAAGAAGGGCAGTAGAGCTTCTTTTGGGCAAATTAAAAAGGGGGTGGTGGTGAAACAAGCAGCAGAAGCTAGTGTCAATAAGCAGATTTTAGCAGTGAATGTCAGAAATGAAGAATGTGTTCCAAGTTTTCAAGATGAATCAGATAGAATTCCAAGCTGCTTTCTCAAATTTAATGACCAAATTGAGTGAGTTGGCTGCAAGAATGAAAACCTTGGAGAGTACCATGGTGACAGTACAATCCAGTCTTGAGGGAAATTTCCATGCAGTTGAGAATTTAAGAGCTCAGGATAAACTTATTTTGGAAAGCTTTGAGAAGGGCGAGAACCTTTGAAGACAAAAGTGCTTCAGAATCCTAAATGTCCCTAAGGTGTAGGACTTAAAAGGGTATGTGACCAACCTGTCGCAAGAGGTGGTCCTGTAGAACATGTCAAAATAGATACAGAGTGTGAACCATAGCGGGTGCGTAAAGACCCTTTTAGGTCAAGCCCAAAAAGAAAGAAGTCTCAGAAAATATTATTGAATATCTTGTCTTATGTCAAAGAGGAGATATTAGTAGTGGCACTTAAGATAGCAATTTAAATTACAAAAGATTTTTCATCTTAGATTCCCAAAAAATTGCAGACTGTGAACTTCAGTTTCTGGGCAAGGAAGGTCGGGAGAGAGTGTATTTTGGGGGGGTGATAGGCCTACCAATACCCTTCCTAACCTAATCAGGCACCTATAGGTGAGCTATGCAATACTCATCCTTAACACAGAAGAGGACAAGCCTCTACTAAATGCTAAAGACATCATAAATAGGTTTTGCAAATAATATACTGAATTATGCAAGTCCCATGACAACCCCACTGACTCTGCCAATGCAACAGTGGTAGTGTGGCTTAGTGAGACTTATCAGCAATATTTAAATTTTCTTATCACACTTGAAGAATAGGTGCAAGTGATTACGGGCCAGATGTACTAACATTAGGAATACTGATTTCCAAATTTCAATTTTCTCCAATTCGCAATTAGGAAACGATATTCATAATACATAAAACTAATTGAGTTTCATGTAGGGATTCCTTGTGGTTTGCAAATCAATCTACCTCATGAATATGAATGAGGTGGGTCACAGTTTGCGACCCATTAGGAATCACAGCCATCACAGGGATGGTGGCCTGCTGAGGCCAGTAACCACTATGACTGTGATTGCTTTTAATAAAGCAATCTTTCTTTTTTTTAAATGCGGCTCGTTTTCCTTAAAGGAAAACAAACTGCGTTTTTGGGACCATTGCCTGCTCTTAAAAATTATTATTATTGACATTCTCCTAGGGAAAGGGGTCCCTTGGGGGCCCCTTCTCCTTTGCGAATGGGTTGCCACCAGTTTTAAAGTATTACCGTTTTGTGACCTGAATTCGGTTGCAAAGCAGTAATACATACTATACCCATTCAGTATATTAAAAAGACACCGTAAACACCCCCCTTCCAAACACCGAATCGCAAATGCAAAATGTGGGGCCAGATGTACAACCCTCAGTGTTTGCGACTCGCAATTTGCATTTTTTTCCAACTTGCAAAATGGGAGTAGCAGACAAATGATGGACAACAGTGTCTGAAACACTGTTTGGGATCCCAAATGGGTCGCAAAGGATCTGCCTCATTAATATTCATGAGGCAGGTCGGATTTTGCTACCCATGGGGAATGACCGCCCCTCAAAGGGATGGTGGCCTGCCGGGGTGACTGCTTTTTCAATAAAGAAGTTTTTTTTTCAATGCATCCTGTTTTCCTAAACGGAAAATGGGATGCATTTAAACAATAACAATTAAACATTTCTGTTTCATTTTTTAAGAGCAGGCAGTGGTCAGTGGGACCACTGCCTGCTCTTAAAAAAAAAAATCAGCTGCCAATCACAAAGGAGAAGGGGTTCCCTGGGGACCCCTTCCTGTTTGCGACTGGCTTACCACCAATTTGAAATTGGTGGTAAATGTGATTGTTTTACAACTGCATTCGCGGTCACAAAACAATCCTACATCCCCCTGCGACTCGCTATTAAGAAGGAACAACCTTGGCACAGCCCTTCCTAATAGCGACTCACGAAACCTTTTTTGCCAGTCGGTAACAGATTAGTGAGTCGCAAAATAGGTTTGGTAGATGCTACAACCCATTTTAGCAGTCCCAAACGGGCTGATT
This sequence comes from Calotriton arnoldi, assembly GCA_963921515.1. Taxonomy (NCBI): domain Eukaryota; kingdom Metazoa; phylum Chordata; class Amphibia; order Caudata; family Salamandridae; genus Calotriton; species Calotriton arnoldi. The sequence goes on along the minus strand of CAWUFW010002553.1, from coordinate 2,090,940 downwards.
TCCTATTTGCGACCAATAAAAATGGTTGATATGAACATATGATAAGTTTGTGCCTGATATATGTCTGTAAGTTCCTGGGGTAAGGAATCCCGAAGTTCGATGTACATTTTCAATATGATATTCTGTATTTATTTATTGCCAGATATAAACCAAAAAGAACAGCTGACAAGTGTTTCGCCCACGTGACCGGCAGGCCAAGAGCTTTCGTCAAGGCTGGTTTAGGAAAGGGCGGCATAATGGTGTGGGGGACATATAAATACAGATGGAATAATCAGATGTAGTACAGGATCAAATGGATCCAAATCACATATAAAGACATATTCAAAAGTCAATAGTGGGGAAAGGTAAGATAAAAAAGAAAGAAAGAAAATAACCAAGGAAACAAGGTAGGGATAGGGTGAAGGTAAGAAAAAAGAACACCAAATAGGACAGCCCAGTTGTTTGCACCACGGTTGAAGAGGGAGGTCAGGGGTAACAAAACGGAGGAACAAAATACAGGGAGGGGAATAATGCCACCTCAGTTGTTTAAGGAATACGCTCAATTGCTTGCATCACCTCTTTCAGCAATGTTTAGGAAGTCATACAAGAAGGGCCTTAGAGAAGCTCTTTTGCTCACTCTACTAAAATCAAATAAAACCACAGGAGAATGCAATTATTTTCACCCTTAATAAACATGGATAACAAAATCCTAGCCAAAGTCCATGTGAGCCGGTTTATGCCCCTGCTACCCATTAGTACACCAATATCTCAATCCAGTTTTATACGGGGTGGCTTTACATTCCACAACATTCATACACACCTCTAGCTTTTTGCATCAGTTATATCCCCAGCTTTGAACAGCGGCAGTCTTCTTAGATGTAATCAAAGCCTTTTCCTGAATGATCATTAACTGCATAATCTTTTACATGTCCCCTTGTTGACAGACCTGACAGTTATCCCATCATAGCGTTCTCCATTTGACAGACCTGACATTTATCCTAACATAGCGTTCTCCATTTATTTTATGTTTGGGTGTTAATTGTTATTTTGCCTGAGGGCCCTCACCTTACAGTTTTGTCAATTATTTTATTATGTTGTGTCAAGCTCACTTTTGCTGAATGTTACAGGAAATATTTTACACCCCAGGAGAAATGGATCTAGTGTGGCCCACTACCAGGTCCCTGATCTTGATTGTGTACTCCTGGTGGTGTCACTGTGCTGACCTCTATTGTACGGAGTTTATTCATGCATTCGCCGTGTGTGCAGCGCTCTGATACCCGCAAGTGTCATGTTCGCGCTTTATAAAACTTTCTAAATAAATAAATAATAATGACTTGCTCAAATAGTCATGCATTTTTTTAACTTACTGTTGAGATTCGGATTTGGTAATGCGTTTGTGAGATGACTGATGCTACTACACCAAGCCCCCACCACTTGAATAAGACAGTGCGACCTAGTGTTGGAGAAGTTGGCGATTGAGAGAGGGACGCGCCTATAATGCCCATTGTCACCCTCCTCTGCAACCTTGCGATGGAGCCATTGGCTGCATGCTTTAGACACCATTATTGTACCAGATGACTACGCTTCCATTCCTAGTACATCTTTGTTTCTTTGTTTAAAGATGATGTGAAGCTATGGGTCAAAAAATTCAGAATCTAACATCTCTCCTCTTATCCAAGATTTTTTTTTTATCTCCTCCGCTATCTGGCATCTTTATAAATTGGGCCAGATCAGAGATCTTCCCCTAACTGATGCCACACCCATATTTGAGTTGGACTGTCTAACCAAGTACTTGGGCATTTGGGTCAGCAGAGACATAAGGGTAGTTATACATGAAAACTACAACGCAGCGATGACACATATTGTGGCCCAGGTTGACTGTTGCATCAAATGCCACTATCCATGGTTGCCAGACTGGGATTGGCTAAAATGATCGTCCTGCCAAAGTCATATCTATTTTCCCACTTTCCCATCCCACTTAACGAACATTTTTCTAGAGCTTGAATGTAGAGAAGCATCGACTAGCGTGGCCGGGAAAGCAGTCCAGGCTAAAATGGGTGATCCTGACACTACAGTTCAAACAGAGGGCCTGGCTGCGCCCTACTTCAAGTTATATTATCTGTGCTCTCAGGCACAATCCTGATAACTCTGGCATTTCCCTACACCCTACCAACCACACTTGGTGGTCGAATAATATTCTATATGCCATTGTCCTATGAAGAAAGTTATTTGTGTGCCACACAGAGAGAAAGATTGATAAGTCTGATCCACAAAAATGGACATGGGCAACTAGATAGATTGCACCTGAAATGACGAAGTGATCTTTACTCAAATGACTCTTTCATATCAATCAATGCAATTAAATTGGACAGAGAGCGCACAATGCTGGACATCTTTTTGTGCCTTTGGATACATGAACCCTGCAAAGGCTCATGCAAACACTTTCTACCACAGCCAAGATGTTCCCCCACTAGACAAGTTACTACACACATCATCACAGAGGAAACTTTCCTCCTGATTTAGAGTGCAGCAGGGAGGATACTCTGCTACAATAGCCCTGAATACCTTTTCTGCCTTACTGAAGATACGCCCACCTCATTTAGAGTTGGGCAAACCTTCAGTATGGCAGTAACAGAGACTACTCTGTCTCCGCCACTGACATACACCTCTGACAACCGGACAGAGTAAGGGCTGTCTTAGGTTTTGCCTTTTGTCTGCCCATCATATTTACAGTGAGCGAACAAGTGGCAAATTTTTACTTTCACTTTCTGCTATTCAAAAGTGGTAAGTTAAAGTAAAAACATTTCAGTGGCCTTCACACCATGGGAGAAAACTCTCATGGAGAGGGGGTCATTCTTTTTTTATTGTCAAAAAGAAAATCCCAATTTGGGATTTTCTTTTTGAAAATAAAAACAACATTGAAAGTGTACGATACAGCTCTGTCATGTTGATGGAGCCATATGGTATACTTTCAATGCATTGACAGGAACTACATGCAGGCGCAGCAGACATCTCTAAATTTGGAGTGCAGTTACTCCATTAGGGCAACAGAGTAAAATACTTTCATCCTGACAGAGTAACCACACTGTAAATAAGGCCCATAATAAGGAAGTGCAGGGTGACACGCCGATCTTCCAAGCCAATCACAGACAAAAATGAGCAATATATGTTATATTACCACTAACTGACAAACAATGGGAGTTCTGATGTAAACTAACAAGGAAATCTTTGCCCAACTATAGACTACGTTTAATACACATTAAATTTCTCCATAAAATCTATGACATACCAGCTGCAGTACATCGCAAGGGCCATTGGCGTAATTGGCTCTGCTCCTGTCGTGTAGTTCCTACTAATCCGTAGGATCTGTACATTTGTTGGTCAACATAAACTTTGGGTGAGGTGCCTAGACTGATTCCGGGCACCCCGCAGGATATGTTGGCCTAGAGACCGGCTAGCTCACAGTGCCACCTTGAGCCCCCTAACCTTACCAGGGAGTGAATGGTTTCTGGAAACCACTGAACATGACAACCCTGACCCCTCAGGGATTGGGGAAGCAGATCAGAACCTTTTGCTCAGTCACTCGCGAACAAGACCTCCGGTAAGAGCGGAGCGCTCTTTAGTATAATCCCACTCCCCCCCCTAAGTGCTGGCACCACTCGGAGTCAAGTGTTTTATTGTGTGCTTCACTGCTAATTTAAAAATGTACTTTCCTTGTAGCATTCAATTGCTGGAGGTGCCTGGCTCCCCTTTTATTTCCTTGCAAGCACTTAATGCCCGAGTTGCCTGGCTCAGTTTTTTCTCTTCCCCGGTCCTTACCTGTTCCTGACACGAGAGGAGGGCGTGGTGTGTGTTCTCCCCGCCCGCCCTGCTCTTCCTGTACTGGTGTGACTGGGCCACGCCACTGGAGGCGGCTATTTCTGCATGCATGCGGCGCGGACGCGCCAGAACAAGACCTCCGGTAAGAGCGAAGCGCTCTTTAGTGTAATCCCACTCCCCCCGAGTGCTAGCACCACTCAGAGTCAAGTGTTTTGTTGTGTGTTTCACTGCTAATTTTAAAATGTACTTTCCTCGTACCATTCAATTGCTTGGAGGTTCCTGGCTCCCCTTTTATTTCCTTGTAAGCACTTAGTACCGGAGTTGCCTGGCTCCGTTTTTTCTCTTTCCTCTGTCCTTACCTGTTCCAGACACGAGAGGAGGGCATAGTGTGTGTTCTCCCCGCCCACCCTGCTCTCGCTGGACTGGTGTGACTGGGCCATGCCACTGGAGGCGGCTATTTCTACATGCACGCGGCGCGGACGGGCCACTGGCGCACCAAAGGCAAGCCCGTTTGCTCCCCTCCGCGTCCAGCCGGGGCCAGGGGCCAGAACCCCTGCTAGTTTTATGTCCCAATCTGGACTCACTTACTCCTCTCAATTTCTTAAAGGACTAAGATCTGAGACAACGCCTAGTTGCTCATGGAGCCTAATGTGGGAACTTCCCCAAGCAGAGTGCCCACAGTGCAATTTTAAACTACAACTGCCCAAGCTGATAGCTCTAAACAGAATGATTATCGCTTTGTATCATTAAACTGTAGATCACTAAGTAAGCATAAATGCAAACTATCAGAACTTATAAATGACCAGCATCTTGATGCATTTTTCCTGACGGAAACGTGGCTTAGTGAGACCTCATCCCCCGATATCTTAGACGCTATTCCAGAAGGCTACGGATTGTTAAGTCAGGACCGCACCCTAAAAAGAGGCGGGGATAGCCATCGTCTACAAGCTGACGATGAAATGCTCCATTAAGGAAGCCAATATTGAAAACTACGAAGCTATCTCCTTCATATTAACACTAGCAGGAAACTCTGCTCTCACAGGATTTTTAATTTACCGCCCTCCTGGGCATACTTCACAATTCATAGTGAGTTTAGCAGAAAAGATTGTACAACCGGCCTTACGCCATACCAATCTGCTAGTTTTAGGTGACCTTAATATGCATTTTGGGACTAACTCAAACCCAGACGTGGCAACACTCTGTAATGAACTGGAGATGGTGAACAAGAACCAAAGAGTTCACAACCCGATGCATCAATTAGGTCATATTCTCCACCCTATTTTTGCCAACTTCCCCACACTACAAGTCACTGACCCTTTAGTGATCCCCTGGTCTGACCATTATGTGGTGCCGTTTAGCATCCCTGGTCCAAGGTCGCCCCCCAATAAGACTACGGACCGGTTGCTCAAGAGCAGGAAATGGAATTCACTGAATTCTAAAACCTTTAATGATGCCCTTAGCTGTAATTCACCCCAGCTAGATACCAATGTTAATCTTGCAAATTCTCAGGTTGAAATGTAGATAATGTCAGCAGTATAGGAAGCCATACCATGGTCATCAGGGAACCAAAACCCTAGAGCTAAGCAATCTGCTCCCTGGTTCACCAAGCAACTCCAGGTAGCAAACAAAGCGTGTAAACACCTGGAGCGCATTTGGAGAAGAGATTACAATCTGGATAGCAAAAACACTTATAAAGAAGAACTAAAAAAATATAATGTACTGATTAGAAAAACTAGATGCAATTTCTACACCAACAAAATCGAATCAGCAAACAACTCATCGGAAGAACTATATTCTATTATGAAATTGCTGTCTTCCCTGGATCGCACTAGGGCGCCGCCCCCAGCATCCGTAGAGAATTGCAACAAGATTGCGCACTACTTTACACTCAAAGTGGCTAAAATTTATGAATCTTTCCCAATGGAAGCTAGAAACCCTTTGAGTTTCGATGCTTTACCAACTGATTCAAACAAAGCCTTCAGCCTTAAAGAATTCATAGTCCCTAACATAGCTAGTCTGAAGAAGCTGACTCACGGTATCAAATCAGGTTCGCCTTCTGACCCTGCTCCACCTAAGGCCCTAATGCAAGGACTCAATTTGATTGTTCTGTCTATCCAATAACTACGTGCCCTCTCCTTCAGTTCTGGAGAGGTTCGGTTTAAATGGAAACAAGCTGTTATTATAGCTCTACAAAAAAAGCCCTTGAGTGATTATATGGGTCTAGATAATCTACGTCCCATCTCTCTGCTCCCGACCATTGCTAAACTAGCAGAGAAGGTGGTTAACAGCCAACTTATGGACTACATCACCACAAATGATCTCTATCCCCACATCCAATTTAAGAGGCAGTTGATATTCCCGACCACCATGCACTACCCTAATTCTCGGGATGAAAGTCCACTTCCACCATCTCCCCTTGGGGAGGTTGATTGACTACCGTCTAGTTATGCACTCATGCCCACTGAAATTAGTGCTACTCCTTTTCCTCTGAATATAAACCTACCAATAAATAGGGAGCTATTGCCACCCTTAATCCACAAGGCTGTCCCAAAGTCCCCTGCGCTAATTACCTGTGAAGATTCAACCTATAGCCAGGACATTACTAACTTAATTTTTAGTACAGTACCTGCCCAAGAGACAAGGGGCCAGGATGCCATTTCCCACTGTTTGCATCAGTTGCCCATTAGCCATCACCTGGTTAAGCTAATCTCATGGAATGTGGCTGGAATTAAAAGTAAATTGTGCCTACCACATTGGGTCCAATTGGTCCAATCCCATGATATATGTATCTTGTAGGAAACATGGAGTTTATTGCCAATATTTATGCCAGGTTATGTGTCATTCCATTTGCCTGCATTAGCATCTAATAAGGGCCGCCAGTCAGGTGGAATGTTAATTTGGATCAGCATTGCACTTAACTGTAAAATCAAGGAGTTACCCACAAACAACTATGACATTCAAGCACTTAGACTGGAAGGCAGCTCTGGCTACATTGTAGATATCTACAATGTTTATGCCAGAGGTACCAGAGGGGGAGGTAAATCATCTACTTTGTCGATTTTAGACGAGCTCTTAAATAATAGGCAGTCTCTCAATCTGATGATCATCGGGGGGGATTTCAATGTAACCTTTGAACCTCTGGATGAGGATGACATTCTGGAAACAAACGAGGAGGATAAATCTTGGCATGTCCCCTCCCTTGATTTGCCCCCAATCAAGAAATGGTCTCAACCAGCCTTGCAATTAAATGCTTTGACTATTGAACATAGATTGAGGGCTGTCAATGGCAGGACCATTTCTGATAGAGAAGGCCAACTGACCTTTATATAGCCGTATTGACTATATTTTATTAGATCGCAGATTGTGGCCAGACTAGTTGACATGACTGTAATTAAGAATAGTGATAGTGACCACAACCCACTTAGTCTGGAGCTAGTCCCACTTTGGTAAGGGAAAAATGGGGTCCCTAGGAGTAACCTAATTACAAAAGAGGTTTTACCAACAAATGATAGATGCCGCCTCAAAAGGCCCATAATTCTGGGGGACGACACTAAACATAATAAAATTAAACATGCTTTACTAGCAATGCTGATAAAGATCAAATCATATGCTGAGACTATGGGAAGTGAGGAAGGCACTAGTGAGCTGCATGTAGAATTTTTCACTCAGCTTACTGCTTATTTTCATTCTAACCACAAACGTAAAAATTATAGTGATGGAGAGGTAAATAAGTTGAACTCATGGTTCACAAGCGAGTGCAGACTTTTAAACCACCAATTGGTCAGAGCTATTAAAATTAAAGATATATCCCCAGTGTGAGGGCTGCAGAGGTCTTATAAATTAGCTATAAAATCTGCCAAGAGGAACTGGGATGAGGTAAGGTGGAAATAAATGGGCGAGGCTTGCTCCCTGAAAGATTCCAGGGAATTTTGGACCCTTGTAGGGAGGGGTAACCTGGGCAGCCAATCGGCGCTATCTAACAATATTACAGCAGGGGATTGGCAGAAGCACTTTAGAGCCCTGTACTCCTCCACTACTAATTATAGTGAAGGGATGCCCCTCTTAGATTTACCCCTAAACCCAGTGAGGGTCTACTTCACCAAGGCAGAAATTGAAATTTCAATTGAATCCATCATACCTACTAAGGCCCCGGGACCGGATGGAATTCCCGGAGACTTGTTTTGGTATGACTAAAGTAATTGGTCAAATTATATGATGGAGCTTTTTAATACTATTGCAGGGGGTGCCCATATCCCAGACTCATGGAAGGGAGCTGAGGTTATTCCAGTTTTAAAAAAAGACTAACTACAGGGCTATCAGTTTGGTAGACTGTATCCAGAAGTTATTTAGCCGTACCCTCCTAGCGTGAATCCAGGACTGGATGGCTGAGAATAACATATTGTCGCCCTTCCAAGCTGGATTTCGGCAAAAAACTGGAACAATTGATCAGGTTTTTAGATTTATTCTCCTTTACTGGAAGGTGGTGGTATTGGGTAAAGGGAGCCTGTACGCTGCCTTCATAGATTTGAAGTCAGCTTTCAATCTTGTGCCTCGTGGAAAGCTCTGGCTGGTATTGAGAGATATGGGGATGCCACAGGAGATCCTGGCATTGGTTGTTCGACTTCATGACAACAACTTTGCCAGGGTCCGTTGGGGGAACCAGGGCCAAGTCACTGACCCCATTATTGTCAACAGGGAGGTCCAGCAAGGTTGTGTCCTGGCCCCTACGTTTTTTCCCTTTATATCAATCAAGTAGTGGACTTCCTAGATAGAATTCCAGCTGATGCCCCCACACTAGGGAGTAGGATGATTGCTACGCTCCTTTTTGCGGATGATACGCTTCTTATCTCTAAACCTCCCATGGGGCTTCAGATATTATTAAACCAGTTCAAGGCTTTCTGCGATGGAAGGGGACTTGAAATTAACACTAATAAGACAAAATTCATGGTGCTAAACCCGCATAAATCCTTTAAAGGATGTTTAACCTTAGATAACATTCCTTTAGAGCGAGTACGCAGCTTTGAATATCTGGGTGTAAGACTTGCTGAGGATATGACTTGGGAACAACATTTAATCAAGACCAGCTTAAAGTTTAAACAAAAAGTGGGAGCTTTGAGGAAGGAACACTCTGTCATACACCAAACAAGTTGCCCCGGCTATAGAGATCTACAAAAATAAGGCAGTAAGCAGTGCACTTTATGGGGCTGAGTTGTGGGGCATTGAGAAAGTGGACAAATTCACAATAACTGAGCATATGTTCCTTAGGAACCTAGTCTCCCTTCCACTGAGCGCTCCCCTACTCCCCCTTAAATTAGATATGGGGGTTAAATCCCTAAATGAGCTTGCAAAATTACGTCCTCTTCTTTTTTGGCATAGATTGGTATCAACCCCCGAATTTTCCTTGTATGCGGCTGCTTTTGAAGAAGTCTGCACTATAGGCAAATCCTGAAAGATAGGTTAGATAAGGAATATTAACACTCTACTTGACAATATCGGGATAAAGGGGGTTGTAACACATGCTTGGGTTTGGATCTTCCCACAAAAAATCATCTAAAATCTATGTACTGGGATTTGGTACGGGGGAATAAGATCAGAAATACTAAGCTAGGTAGTTTAACGGGAATTTTTAGATTTTAAAATGCTGCTTTCCCTGGAAGGGCTTCCTTGATCTGATCCAAGTGCCTGTAGACAGAAAACTATATATTAAATTCAGATATGGCACAATCCCATTGAATGCATTCACGAGCTCGTGGCAACGGAATGCCTCTAATAATAAGGGTTGTTATTCCTGCCTTGCCCCGAATGAAACTGTAGGCCCCTCTTCTTTGGCTGCCCAGCAACTCTGTTCCAAGAAGTAAATGACTTACTCCCATATGTAAACAGCTGGGGACTAGAGATCACAGCGTGGCATTACGTATTCTTAAATCGGATGCAAGACCCTTCTTTTCTTGTGCAATTGCTAACTTTTTAGGCCACATGTGGGGAATTTGAAGTAATGCAGAATTTTGACTAGTTATTTTAACAACTAGTTCAGATCAGACTCTCCTATCACTAGCCATTGACTAGCAACCTCAAGCTCATAAGTGTAGCTGGGATGTCAGAAGCACTGGGGTGCTCTGCTCCAATGTTTAATATTTCTTATTTATTTATCTTTTTATGTAAATGATGGTTTTTATCACTATAAGGTTTCAAATACTATTTGTAAACTCGGATCATGTTTTAATGTATTATTTTATTGAAATTAATGAATTTGTATTTAATATATGTATGTGCACTTTCTACTTTTAAGGTCAGTTGACCGAAATAAAGTTATTGATTGATCTCTATCACTCATCTCAATCAAGCTTTAGGTCTTCCTACTCGACAGAATCGGCCCTCCTATTAGCCACTGAAACTATAAGGCAATGCGCAGACGCCGGTCATACGACCGCACTGATCCACCTGAATTTAAGCGTGGCCTTTGACACGGTCTCCCACAATCTTCTTTCCCAAAGACTTAGCAGCTGTGGGATTGTAGGCTCCGCGCTCCGATGGTTATGTTCCTATCTCCACAACCGCAGTTTTCAGGTTTCTCAAAAGCCTTTTCTTTCAGAAAGTGTGCCTCTAGAGCAAGGTGTCCCCCAGGGCTCTACTTTAAGTCCAACTTTGTTTAACCTGTACATTGGCCCACTTGCAGAAATTGTGGAATGCCACAGGGTGACTATTGTGTCATATGCAGATGACACACAACAGATAGTCACGCTATTTCAGAACCCGGAAGCTACGGCTTCTCGCTTCTCTCTTTGCCTAGAAGAACTAGCCACTTGGATGGCCAATCATTGCCTCAAGCTAAATAGCAATAAGACGGAGGTATTGATTGTAGAAAAGGCTCCATCTATATGGACCTCGCCATGGTGGCCCACTGCCCTGGGTCAGTTCCAAACAGCTAAAGATCTTGGGATCTGGTTCCATTCAGATCTTTCTTTCGACCACCAAACTAGAATAGTTGCTGGCAAATGTTTTGCCATTCTTAAAATGCTAAGAAAATTGATTGACCTTCTACCTCTATCAGCCATAAAGACTATTGTGCATGCATTGGTCACATCACAATTGGACTATGGGAACGTCCTCTACCTGGGGGCCAACAAAGGGAACCTGGCGAAACTCCACCACATTTAAAATGCTTCAGCTCACCTGGTACTAGGTCTTCCCAGAAGATCCTCAGTCTCAAAAGCACTGACGACCTTACACTGGCTCCCAGTAGCAAAAAGAATTACGTTCAAAACAATGTGTTATTGCCACAAAATTTGGTGGAACAGTGGACCCAGTTACCTGTGATCTCTAATCACGCCCTATTGCCCATCACGTACCCTACTATCTTGTGGAATCCTACAGGCTAAGGTTCCCAGAATCCGGAAAGCCTGAATGGGTGCTCGCTCTTTCAGATACTTTGCTGCTAAAGCTTGGAATGCTCTACCGATTTAGCTGAAAGCATGTTCGACAAAATAAACTTTCCGCAAAGACCAAAAACATGGCTATTTGGGTCTACACCATAACTCTTAAGGCTGTCTTTTGATCTCTTCCGCAACCCTGGATGTCTTGTTTTTAGCACGGGGACACACTGTCGGGTGTAACCAGGCGCTCTATAAATTACATTACATTACATTACATGTGCTTACTTGTGCTCAGAGAAATATACAGAGAATACACAGTGGGATGTTTTCAATATATTTATTGAACCAACTTTATTTTTGTTTAGAATACATGTGCTGCGATAATCAGTAGACAGAAGCAGATAAAAGTGATTACAAGCACCAAAAGATTGAATAGTAGATATAGTTCTATCATGGTGCTAAGACAATGTATATATGCAGGCATATAAACAAGGTAGTAATCAGGCGTACTAGTACTATCAAACCCTACTCTGCGTGTACCTAGAGTGTGTGTAGCTGTGAAGCCAAGAATCCCTCCAACGGATGATCCAACCCCATTACCTGGCAGGAGAGAATGTAGGACCCCGTCTTGGTCACAAACTGGACACCCCTCACGGAGATGTCAGACCGCTGCATGGTGAAGTCTCAGCATACAGGGACCCTCGGTGTCAGCTGAAGTGCCTCCTCTGCTAATCTTTTGGGATGCTCATTATTTATAATAGAATGCATCCTTGTGCTGTGTGTATAGATTAGCAATGTTATGGATATGTAGATAGCCCTGTTGCCCCGTGGATGAATATAGAATAACATTTGTACATTGTGCATAAAAATGCCTTGTACATGGTATTTGAGCATCATGATAATGTTATGCGAACCTAGATATGTAAAGAGAATTAGTTTCAGGGAAACTAATCCAACATTGTCACGCATGCGAATATGTGCAAAAGGTCACAGCAGAAATGTTGTTGTGAAAAATTAGGACAATGCAAGAAAATGTGTAGCTTTGTTACTTGGGCCTAACCTGGGCACATAACACTGACTCCTCATACTAAGCGTTCATATATAAAAGCTATCTAAAAGCCAGCAGGCCATAATGAATTTAAGATGAGAAAAGGTCTAAAACCACTTCTAAAATCATCTAAAAGCAAGCTTCCCTTTAAAATATTCATAAAAAGCCTTTTAAAAGTCATTATACTATTTAAAATCCTGAGCACTCAGAAAGCCATGGTGCCTAGAAAAATAAAGCAAAAACTGTTTTAATTCATTTTGTTTAAAAATTAGGCCAAATCGTTCCTACCACACAGACAAGCCAATTGTTTATGTGTTCTGAGTGGTAGTCGCAACATTGCTGTCGCTGGCAACTGCAGGCAACGTTCCCAGGGTCCACCTCGAAGAAGGTTTATGGAGCAAAGGAGATTCCATCCAGTTCCCACAGCAGCCGCTGAAGGAGGGACTGCATCCTGTAAGCGTATCGAAGAGCCGGTATCCAGCTCACTAGGAGCCAAAGCATCCCAGGGTGGCTCAAAGAATGCATTCATCAGCAATGGAATATACAGGGGACAACAATACCCATGGGCCTTTAATGGGTCTATTAGTACTTCAATGTCCAGTGGCCCAACCGATTATGATCCAAGGCATGAATCCAATGCTCATTCATGGCTGCAAAGCAGGCAGTGGAATACAGGTTGTACGCAGTGAAGCCAAACAGACCTGAAGGACAAGAACCAGTGCTCATTCAGTTCTCGAAGCCGAGGTGTGCTAAAGCAGTGTATCATTGTCTCCAGTTTGAACTGGGACGTCCATTGTGGACCAGAAAAATTAAAATCAGAATGTCTGCCAAAAGTAGCAGGATAAGCGGAAGACCTCCCAAAATGTTTCCCAACATGGAATCGTCTGAAAGGTGCTAACCAGTCCAGAGCCAATACACTTAAAAAAGTGTGCTATTCCCTTTGTATTAGACATATTAAAGATATGGTGGACCACCTCCCCAAAAAGAAGCAGGAAGTTAGTATGGAGTAGCATCTGTTTCTCGGACGAGGCCCTTGCAACCTGTAGGTCAAACGTCTCTCTGGCTGATGTTAAGGCCACATCTTTAAAAAAGCATGGCTTTCAGTTTGCTCAGAGAATCAAAGCGTATGTCGGAAACATTTATTGAAGGCCATAGCGTTCCCTCCCTAACTGTTCGGTCAGGTGGAAACAGTACTTGTGTGCAAAAAGTGACTATGGAATTAACTGTCACCAGATAAGCGATGCCTGGTTCCATTCCGCAGCAACCTTGATCATTCAGCATCAAATAGCTCCCATTTGAGATTAGCTTGAAAACCGGATGAATCACGGCAGCTGGAGAACCCTTCAGATAACAGGACAAATTTGCAGCAGAAGCATTGCATCCCCCATGAAGTGAAATGTCCTTGCAAACTAAGGACCCGCTTAAAGCATCCTCACAGTCGGAACCACTAAGGAAAACGTCTGCATCTCCATTCCTGCATCTAAACCTGAATGGTAGTTCCCAGTATTCATGCACATAACCTTCCTCTAGCGATTCATATCTGCCTACTTGGTGATATTGTAGACAATATTGGAATTGGAAAGTCGTGATCGGTAGAGTGATGTGGCCATGGATTATCCAGTCTGTGGATGGTGTCTCACCGATGGAGAAAGGTAATTGGTCTAATTTTTCAATGTGCAACATGGTATATCTTGCATCTCTTTGTACCAAATAATATCTGTCTCTCAGTCAGTTTGTATGCGGAAAATAGATTTGTGCTGTTGATATAACGGCATATGGCCAGAATGTAATGTTTGCAACGTCCAGCTTAATAATACAATGGACCATAGTTGTGATTGTCCATGCTGTAAAATCAACATATCTTGCTGTATTATGTCAATTGCAGAAGATACTATGCTGTCCAGTGAATACATTTTGGGTGTTAATGTGGTCATACCGTTAACAAACACAGCATAAGTCTTTTCTAAATTAACCTTATCAAACTTGCACAGTCTCTCAGCAGCTTCCTGGTGAGAAACTTTCCACAGCTCATTGTATATGTTTCTTCACCTGTGAAAGTGTTGAGGTTTTTAGCCAATCAAGGCACAGCTTCCCAACACTATATGATGTCATTACCCCGAGTGTTCTCATTGTACATATTGCTGATCAGGCCTATTGATCCTAAATCCTTCGGTGTTGCCTAGGAATCTACATTAACACCCATTTGTGTCCACAAGCCAAACCAACCATCCCTTCCAATTGGGGTCTGATGAATTGTAAGAACCATTTCGTATTATGGTATCTACTGTAGCCTCACTGTATTGTGTGAAATGCTGCCAGTTCTCAAAGCATGAGAATGCGGGAATACGAGGTGTGTTCAAATCCTTCATCTTGGCTACGCCAAGACAGGAAGTCTATTGCAATGTTTTATTCAGCAATATTATCTAATGTGATATGAGGCATGCTCTGAATAAGGCCTCAGTTCCCTGAACCTGCCAATCTTTTGTCCCCCAGACAGATTTTGTGTCTATGGTGTCTTTCCAAAAGTCAAAACCCTGTACAGACAGCTGGGAAAGAAAAGAAGCAGAGTATATCAGCTTTGTGTTTGTTAGCATATTTTTCTTTGCAGGTGTAGGTGCAAGCCTATAGTAGTAAGAGGCTGGGTCTGATGTGTTGAAAGCAGAAAAATAAGCAAACTTTTGTGCAAATGTTTTTGAACTACCTTTCGATGGTGTTGGACAGAGTTCCCATTGAGTGTAATTATAAACAGCACGTGGGATACTAGCTTTGTGTAAGAATTGGTGACCATTATGTTGCTAGCAAAACATATCACCGAAATTAGATGTGCCATCATAGAATTCATCAGAAGAAAATGCAGCTGATTGTTCTAAGTCTGCAAGCAAATTATGCACAATTTCAATGTCCCAGTCATCAGAGAAAGTACTAGAGGTGATGATATCATTTAAGGAAATTTTAAACAAATATGGTATTTGTAAAGGATCAGTGGGACCACACACATCATATGATACCCTGTCCCACGCTTTTCCTTCTGGAACTGGAACTGGAACTTCTGTAATGTTCACTAGGGACAGGTCCCTTAGTTCACGGTGTGATGATGCATGTGGTTTTAGAACCAAGTTCACAAGTTGTACTGCAGAGCGTTTTGGGAGATAGTGTCCATTCACAAGTAGAATAAAAAGAGTTACCAGCCCAAAGGACCATGAAAAGTAATCCAATTGTAATCCAGAGATGTAACCAAGGAGTAATCAAGTATGTCTTTTTCAGCCAAAGATAGAGAGCATGCACTTGTAGCTTGAAAGGGAGAGGCAGTGGTATCTCAGGTTCACTTGAATCAGATGAGAAGTCATCATAATGCACAAAGTATCCAGATTATTTTTTTTAATTTTTTTTTAATAGTTTTAAATAGCGCGAACTAGACCCGAGACATCGGGTATCAGAGCGATTTACATGAGCATAAGTTTCATTACAGAGGGACACATTCATTTTTGTTGGCATCCAATCTATTTTTAGCAGCTCAGCAGGTTTTGTAGAACTGGGAGATGACTCAATCTGTGGCATATTCACATAAACTTCGTCAATTTTCCAAATTGAGATTTGCGTTTCTGTACTCTTTGACAGTACAGTTTTTTCAAGAGGAAGAAGTAATACTTCATTGTTGTTTACAGTTTCTATTTGGAGAGGGGAATCTTCTGTAGTTATCTAAGCTTCCATCTGAACTACCTAAATGGTAGTGAGAGGAATGCAGCGGCTACCCAGGAGTCCATGCGGCCTACTGTTGAGAATCGGCCACATAGTGTGGTTTGATCAGATCAATGGAGACAAACCTTTTGTCTTGCCGGCTGGCAAGAGGTGAAAGAAGTACAGTTCTGGTACCTTCAACAGCCAGGACAGGTGTAGGCGCTCTGTAAGATAGCCCAAATTATTTCTTGTCCACAATTTTTTCTCTCACCGGATCCCCCAATCTTTGGGACCCAGCTGGGTCTTGCCGGTACAATATTCACTTCTCCAGTGGCAATGCGTTTTACTTGGACATTGCTTTGTACACCCCGTAATCCATTGAGTTCCTATAAAACAACCAAATGTTCATTGATATCAAACAGTGTTTCCGCCGGCCGCCACTGTGCTGACATTATCGAGGTCTGGTACCCACAGTCTCACACCAAACAGGATTTCATATGGAGTACGACCACCCAGGGATTTTCTTGGCATGTTATTGAGTGCCCTCTGGACCCCATATAGGTGATTGACCCAAGTGCGACCTAAGCCTAATACCCTTGCTGTTAAGGACTGCTTTAAGTCACAGTTTTTCCTCTCAACTGTCGAATTTCCCTCGGGATGATAGGGGAGGAGTACCGCAGGCAACACTCAAACTTACCATGGTTTCTTTGTAAGCCCAAGAGCTAAACGCCGGGCCCTAGTCGGAATGTAGTGTGCCAATTGTTTATGTCCCGATGCAAATACTATAATATAGTTTGAGCGTCAGCTGACCACTGTGGCCAAACCCACAGGAGTCTGGAGCATGAATCCACTGCCACCAAGATGTTCTTGTAAGTCCCATCTGAGTGTAAGGGTCCGCAGTGATGCAAATAAACACCAGCCAGAGGTCTGTCTGAGATCAATAGAGGTGTCTGAGGCGGACGTGCTACAGTTGAGCCTTTCATATGCTGGCAGATGTCACAATTGCAGACAAAGTCCTTGGTCTGTTTAGTTAGACCTGGACACCAATATACTTCAGTAGCCAGACTGTAGCACTATTCCCTGTATGTGCTGACCTCAGATCCTCATGTGCAGCTAGTATTAATCCCAATCTGCGATCAGTGTTTGGTGTTCCAATATCCCCCACTCCTGGAATTTGAGCATATGGAATATTTTGTGCATCTAGCATGTAGGAGTAATTGAGTGGAAAGCCTTTCGGTAGGTGTGTGTCATTATGAGCAGCATTGACATCCACCATGATGTCTCTGTATAATCTCGTACTAGAATGAGTGAAAGCAGCTACGGCAGCAGTGCTGACTGTTGCCTTAGCGGCTTCATCAGCCATGGAATTCCCTTTAACGTGAACGCCAACACATTGATGACTCAATGTGTGGATAACATGAGCCCGTGGCAAGCACTCCTTCAGCTTTGCCACTTATTCCCAAAGCAGCTTGTGCTTTATTATGCAACCCTTGGAATGTCAAAATGTATTTTAGCCCCAATGGTGAAGATATTCATTACAGGACTGGACACAGTAATATGAATCACACACTGTAAGTGTGGGGAATCCGTGATCCATACTTTGTTGTTCCAGAATTAGTGCTTTGAGTTCTGCCAGCTGCACTGTACAATACCCTAGGGACTGTGTGTGTGTTTTGTCAGGACGGAATTTTCCGTCATGCATGCGCCCTTTTACTATTGCACATGACGCGGAATATTGGTGCCTTGTACCTATGGCAGGCTGAGCAGATCCATCAGTGTACATGATGTAATCATATCGATCTAGAGGCATTATTTCATTAGGCAGAGGATATTCTTCTTCATACTGCAGGAATGCTTGTGTTTGTAATGTGGAATCAAATCTGTAATTTAAATCTGTTGCAGTGAGAGAGTTAGCCCATGTATCCATCGTGGATGTAATAATTTGGCATTCAAAATGCTTGCTTTGGTAACGGCCTTTACGTCTGTACCGGGGTCACCACAGTTATTCTTTTCCCCTGTGCTAGTGCTCTCTCTCTCACTACAGCAGCCTGTATCGCTGTGAGAATGTTCTCAGTGGGTGCAAAACGCATTTCAGCGTTTGTGTACAAATGTGATTTGTATGCAATAGGTACTGTATCACCTTCATTGAAAGTGATATAAGTTTATAAGGTTGGTCCAGCGACTACGCAGATCACCAGGTTGGTTCTTTTGACACATGTGTGTAAATGTTTTGAAGCTATCATGTCAACTTGTAGGGAACGTAAAATGTTTGTATGTTCCTGTGTCCAATGTGTGATTGAAAAGTCAGGTCTGATTAAATTGTAGAATGGTTTTACTCGTTCTGGATAATACAAAATGTATGTTTTGCTATAATTTAAAAGTCCTAAAATGGATTGTTGACTTTTCAGAGTCGTTGGAGTTTTGAGAAATGCTCATTTTTCAAAAAAATGTGCCCCAGGCTTTCGCCTTCACTTGACAACTTGTATCCCAGGAACAGGACATTGAGATGGGAATTTTTTGTTTTTTGGACATTTGTAGCCCAAATGAGCAAACCCCAGTATTATGCGGTCTACTCTGTCCAAGTGTTCCATTAATTCATCGTCCATCAGATAAATATCATCTACATAGGAGAAGACTCCTCATCAAAATTTGAAGTAACTCTGTCACTCTGGCTGAAAACAGCCATGGGTTATTCTTCTATCTCTGAGGTAAACGGCAAAATTGCCTTTGTGAACCTAGCGCTGAAAATGCTGTCAAATATCTGCTTTTCAGGCACTATATTTTGGCACAAGATTCCATTTGAGATATCTAGTGTTGTTTTGTATTTTTCCCGCACAATGTTATTCATTAGTGAGGCACTATGTGCATTTTGTACTGCAAATGTGCGAGTAGAGGTGTTTAAATGTCTGTAGTCTAAAAATAGACGCTATGAATTGTCTGGTTTTATTATAGGAAACAAGGGATTATTCGTTAAAGAGGTGCAATTTTCTATTACACCTTGATATTCAAGTAGTTCTAGGATTTTTCTAATTTGTTTTTTAGCTTCATGTTTAATTGGGTTCTGTCTCTGAGGTTGAGGAACTGATTTTAATGGGATTTTGTGATGAGGTGACTCATCATCCCACCCAACATGATTGCGGTATTGTGCAGGATCTAGCACTAATGCCCACACCTTGGTGTATGAATGTTCAATAGATTCTGGAACGAGGTCAGGGAAAGCAGGTAAAATTACCATTTACCCAATTGGGCATCCCATTACGAACTCAGATGGCCAAACCTTTTCAGTTAAAAGAATATTGTAACCATATGTCAGGTTGTCCCAAAAGAGAGCCTTGCTGTTTCTGGGTATGCCCCCCTCCAATTGGAGTGTTATTTCGTATAATTGATGGGGTACACTTACTCTAGTATCAGCTGTTGCCACTGTGATATGCTCACTCAGTGCTACTACTGCCAGATAATCCATCAGGTTCTGGCGAGCTATTGTGACTTCTGCTGCGCTGTCCAGCATCGTCACAGCACATTCCCCATTCAGAAGCAGAGTCCTCAGTAGCCTGGGCATGTCTTATTTTAATCCCAGCTACCTTTTTGTTGTTGTTGAGGTTTTAGAGTCTTTTGTTTGTCTTCTTTTTTAATGATGTAGTCTGAAGTGCGATGTGTTTCCCTTTTCAGCTTCACTCGCTCTTCTGATGTGTGCTCTGACTGTCCACCTCTCTCCAAACGTTTATAAGATGAATCCTGATAGGAACGAGACGAACATGTATCAGTATCCTGATACCTGTCAGACTTTCTAATATTATCACGGTTTGTCAGATTATATTTCTTTTCAGTGGTTTCCTGTTGTTTATTTTTTTGTTTATAGTCCCTATTCATGTGATTGCTTAGAGTTATCCTTTTCAGAATTACTCTTAACCTGTGGTTTCCCAGGCCTGGTCCCAAATCATCTCTACCTAAGGTATCATAGGTTTCTTCAATATTTCTAGGCAATTCCCGCTCCTGCTATGCAGGAGTGAACTCCCTCAGGCGTCGGTGTATAGCCAATGCTGATGCCTCTCCCTTAATTCTACTTAACATAATGGCTGATACTGCGGCAAAATTGCCCATCAGTTTCATCTCATCCCCAAGTCCAGGGCAGGTGCTGCCCCATACTCATTTTGTACCTATTTCAGTACTTCAGGTAAGATAGCTAGGGAGGGGGTAGCTTGTGTTCTGGTGTAAACGACAGCGAAGAATGTATGCCAAGTGGCACAATCTTCCACCAGGGGAGCCATCCCCATTGTCAAGCAAATTGTTAATATTCTTTATTTTTCCTGCAGGCCCGTATGGGGAAACCCTGCTTCAAGCTGACTTGTTTTTGGTGCTATACAGAACAGAATTTGCTCCCTACTGGTGGGAATCTTTCCCATTACGGCATTCAGCATTTGCGGGCTGATACCCGTAGTAGCCAATTGTGGTTGTGCAGCCTGAGCAGTACGCGCAGGGTTAATTGTTAGTGTTCACATGATGAATTGTGTAAGATTTCTGTAAATCTTTACTAGATCTTTGTATAGTGTTGTTAATTCTGCTGCATCGAAGTTAGCAAAATTGGGATGCGGTATATGAGTAGCTAAGACTGGCCAAGTCGCTCCTTCTATAATAAGCGGACCAAGTCTCACGTGTTCTATGGTGTGGGGGAGGGCACCTTTAAACCAACTTATGTGTTCTTGGTAAGTTCATTGAATTTCTATGTCCACATATAGAATGAATTGATCTGGAGTTTCATCTTCAATGTAAGTGTGAAACAATTTTGTGTGTGCGTCCTCAGCCGGGAATATTACCCAAGAATAGAAAACCTCTGTCCTGAATGCTTTGTGTGTCTTAACCATGAAGGTAACGTCTCCACCCGTTGCTTATAGTAATTTCATGGTAACTGCATGTCTACAATTTTCTGTAATATTTAGAGCTGCTACTTCTTCTTCAATGCCCTTACCTTGTTCAGTCATTGTTAAAAGAAAAAGAGAATTTATTAAATTAATTTATGGAGATAGGCATTGCACAATGTGGGAAAGTTTTTATCCTACAAGCTTCACTAACCTTCCGACAATACTTAGGGTATACCTACTCAGCTGAGGTGGATTTCCCTACCACCAGTTTGGAGGAGACTAGGGGTCTCTGAGAAAAGCACAACTGAACTACTCAGATAGACCGTTAAATAAGAACCAAACCAACTTTGGCAGTGCCATGTCGTGTAGTTCCTACTAATTTTGTTGTACAGTATAAACTTTGGGTGAGGTGCCTAGACTGATTCTGGGCACCCCTGCAGGATATGTTGGCCCAGAGACCAGACAGCTCACAGTGCCACCGTAAGCCCTCATAACCTTACCAGGGAGTGAATGGCTTCTGTCAACCACTAAACATGACAACCCTGACCCCTCAGGGATTGTGGAAACAGATCAGAACCTTTTGCTCAGTCACTCATGCTTACTTGTGCCCAGAGAAATATACAGATAATACACAGTGGGACGTTTTCAATATATTCATTGAACCAACATTATTCTTGTATAAAATACATGTGCTGCGATAATCAGTAGACAGAAGCAGATGAAAGTGATTACAAGTGCCAAAAAAGTTAATAGTAGATATAGTTCTACCATGGTGCTAAAACAGTGTATATATGCAGGCATATAAACAAGGCAGTAACCAGGCGTATTCCTTCTATGCAAACCCTACTCTGCGTGTACCTAGAGTGTGTGCAGGTGTTAAGCCAAGAATTGCAGAGAATGTAGGACCTCGTCTTGATCATGAACTGTACACCCCTCACGGAGATGTCAGACCACTGTGAGGTGAAGTCTTAGCATACAGGAACCCTCAGTGTCAGCTGAAGTACCTCCTCTGCTAATCTTTTGGGACGCCCATTATTTATAATTGAAAGCATCCTTGTTATGTGCATATAGATTAGCAATGTTATGGATATGTAGATAGCCCTGTCACCCCGTGAATGAAGATAGAATGACATTTGTACATTGTGTGTAAAAAGGCCTTGTACATGGTGTTCAAGGCAACGTGATAATGTTATGTGAAACTAGATGTGTAAACAGAAGTAGTTTCAGGGAAACTAATACAACATTGTCATGCGCACGAATATGTGCAAAAGGTCACAGCAGAAATGTTATTGTGCAAAATTAGGACAATGTAAGAAAATGTTCAGCTTCGTTACTTGGGCCTAACACGGGCACAGAACACTCCCGGTGTTCAACTATTGGTCGAAAATACTGGCAATAATATCAGACATAACAGACTGTACAGTACTCCTCTCTAAACATGTAGCGCTACTGGCCTACATCAAAGACTTCCCCTGTCAAACCGTAATACTCATAGTGCTGGCTACTCCACTAGGTAAGAGACGAGTGGCGATGCATTGGGGCTTTGACCCAGCTCCACAGTCTGGCTGCAAGATATGTCATATTGCAGGGATCAATTATACACATACTGGAACCTTATGATGCCAAAGTCTAGACCAAAAGATATATGGGCCACTAGTAAACCTATCTCCTGCGGGTCAGCGATGAGTTACCTCAGAGTGAAACCAAAGAAAACACTGCTGTATCAAGGCCAGTACATTATAAGAAAGAAAATATACATCCATTTAGGCCGACTAATTTGCCCATTTCTATTTCAATACTCACCCAATCAGCAATCGGAATCTGAGTACCATTAATTATGGTGGCATTTGTTGAGAGACACCAAGCTTCAATTGATTCTGCTAAAGTACTGTAAAAAAATCCTAATTGCTCTCTGTCATAATGGGGGTGAGTTGGCCACTGTAAGTTACTTGTTGTATACAATGTTTCAATGCAAAATTCACAAAAACATTGGAAGAATTGGTATTGTTCCCTATGGGAGGGATTCACTAGTTGGGGAGCACCTGCCTTAAACATGAAATAACTGAAGTCCCTATTGCCACCCATTGTAGCATCTACAGAACTTCTACAGGGATATGGAAAGGATCAATGAACTGCGTTTAATGAATATCTTTCATCTTCTGCAATGTCAGTGGGTTACGTGTTAAGGTTAATCAACCTAGAGTTATAGAATACCTACGGTAGTTCCAGTGACAGTTGATGTTATTGCAAGAGACACAGCTCACAAATGTAGAAGGTAGGGTACTCTCTAAGAAGTAGTACATTTCGAAGGCAGTATCTTCAGATCTAACCTGCATCTCAAAAGGGGTTGCCATTTAGGTTAGGCAGAATTCAGGCTTGAAAGTTCTGCATTTCATGGCAAACAATTCAGGTAGTTTGGTGACTGGAAATGCTATATGACATTTGCTTGTGTTGTAAGTTTTTGCCCAAAATGAACCACAGCCCTTGATTAACTTAGCTGCCAATTTATTAGACTTCTCGGCCCCACACGTGTCAGATAATGACTTTCAAATCTTGCTTAATAATGCCTTAGATAGGCTTACATCACACTCAAACATTATTAAAAAAAAGCTTGCAGAGTTCTAATGAATATGATAGACTATTTTAGTTTGTGCGATGTCAGGAGAAAACAGTCTAGGACCCAAAGTAGATACACTATTCACTGTAAAAAATGAAGCCATTTTCAAGACTAGACTTTTTCCTACAATACTAAATACTTAAAGGAAGGTGCAGGATATATTCCACTGTCCAGCCCACATCGCAGATGATTCTGTTGTATATTTCAAGATGTATGAGAGTTACAGCATAAAAATATTAGATGGACAGGAAGCCACTTTAAGAAGAAGAATGCCTACCAGAAATTGAAGCCAAACTCAGAAGAATTCTTCAAGTTTATGTGAATTCCAACTCTCTAATGGTTGTATTGGACCCATACAAATCTTTCATAAGAGGTATATTAACCAAAATTTCAAGAGAAAGTGGTAGGAGACAACAGGTAATAAATACACAGCTAGACTGTAGTATTTGAGAGTCTGACAGGAAGCTAAGGAATCCATATTTATCTCAAAAACTCTAGAGCTGAGCTCACTGGAGTGTTAAAACGTATACAAGCAGCATACAGGGCGAGAACAGGTGAAACATGTGGAGGATGATGGGAAGCCAGTAGATCGCAACACTTTCAATACGAGAAAGAATATTGACAATTCCTGGCATGGGCTCTAAGGGCTGATCTCTTCAGCTGATTGTTCATACATATTCATAAACGCTAACCAAAAAAAGGCATGAAATACAAGGTGTCTCTCTTACACTTTATCAGATCCTCTACCAGAATTCACTCTTCTTTAATACTGATTTCTTTCAAGATTGGCTTGTAGGGTTGCACTTATGACTGGTTGTACATCAGCAGGAAGAAATCCCTAAAAAGGTCCTCACCGAAGAATCTTGTGGACAATCATGCAACTTAAAAACAGGAAAGCAGCAGGCCCAGATGAAATCCTGTCAGAATTATATAAGGGCGATGAAGAGATTATAGTTTCAATATAGAGAAACCTGTTTAATGCTGAAAGATAATTCGTACTGCAGAGTCCTCATCTTTATAATATTCTCCTGGTGACAGACTGGATCAGGACATTTTTATAGTAGTGTTCCTGTGTGTCACTAGGTGGCCACTCATACGCTTACTGCATTTCCAAATGTGGATCCAGAGATCCACTCCCTTTTTGTCAATTTGATGAATTTTTCAAATTGAATTCCAGTGTGCAAGGAAGCAATGTCCCCAACTAAAACTATAGGGTTCAAACTATGCTGTAACTGTAATAAACAAATGACAGTGATTGACCTGCATGAGGTGTGACTATGGTGTTTGGACTTGGGAAACAACTCAAAGTATATGAAGAGTGTACCCTCATGCACCTAAAGGGGATTTGGGACCATAAAGCAAAACTGCAGAACCTTGAAAAAAGCTAAGCGAGTCTCACTCCTGGTCTCTAAGTCGAGGGTGCAAACCCTCTCTTGCTCTTGAAGGCAATCTGGCAACAGTTCCTCTTCACAATTGAGGTCATTACCGTGGACATCGAAGTCTACATCAAAGCAGCAATATAAGAGGAACATGACCCCATACCACCACTCTCATTCTAAAGAAACGTTGTTGGGCTTCTAGGTGCCACTCACTCTCAGTCTTGATCTCTGATTGAAGAGTCGGTCCCACTGTTGATCCTTATGTGCCCTGAGTTCTCCAGGCTAGTGGGGATACCACAGCAGGTCAAGGCCTTTATTCAGGACCTTATATGTATTTTTGGCACTCTTCCAGCTCCATCTGGAATTCCTTGGGGCCCTAAGGATGTGCTGGGGCCTCAAGTTGGTTTATCACCAATGGATCCATCCTTGGCTTAGTCGGAGCCCCTGGAATCCATATCAGGTTCTTTACTGACTCTGGTGCCGACTTCCATTCCAGCTCCAAGACCTGTGCTGATCCCTTCTTTGTTGATGGCGGATCCGACATTGACGGCGCCGGAGGTGGATCCTTTCCCAACTCCTGTGTCTGACCTTGAGCTGAATCCATCTCGTCCCCAACCAAGGTTGTGCTGTGACTCCACCTCAACACAGATGCTTCCTGTACAATTTGATTCAGAAAAAGCACTTCCTCTAACACACAACAGTCCTCAGTTGCTTCAATAGCATTTTGAATCTGACTCTGATCAGAGTTTGCTGCCGTTTGGAGATGACATGGAGGTTATGGGGATGATTTACCCTCGTATTATGATGACAACACTTTATATATGGATTTACAAGAGACCAGTATGCTTTATACTTCCTCTGATACAGGGTTAATTTTCCCCTTGGGTCACCAAAGGAAGGGAGATGTTCCTTTGCTGTACTCATCAGATGTGATGCTGAGGTCCTAGATTTAAAACTTCCTTCTGTTGAGTTCAAAACAAATGTGTTTAATTGAAGTTGTTCGCCTGGGCCATCTTCTTCTGATAATATTAAATGAAGCCCTAACAAACACTCTTATGAGAACCTGGTTTAAACATTTTTCTTGCCCTACAGTAAACAGGCAGGTGACCAGATGGCTCAGACCAGCCACTCTGATTTTCTTACACAGTATCCTATTCCTGAACGTTTGGTGATCCAAGCTTCCACTTGTAAGGTGAATCCTAATTAATTCCCCAGAACCCCCGGATAGGGAATCAAAAAAGATTGAGTCATTTGGGAAATGTTTGTTGTCTTCAGCCAGCCAAGCCTTGAGGTTGATCAGTGCCAATTGCCTACCAGGTCATTATACCCATGCCTTCTGGGACAAGGCCAGCAAGATTTTGCCAGAGCTCTGAGGCTCCTCAGCTGAAACCATTGAGGATTTTCAGGATGCAGCCACATTTCCACATTGGGTTGGCCTAAATACTACCAATTGTTTGGAGAGTGCAGTTGGAGCAGCCACACAGCTTTTGTGTGATCTGCAGGCATCCCTCATGGATATGCCTTTCGATCAATCCTGCCTTTTTGGTGTAAAAGCTGATTCCACCCCAGAGTGCTTAAAGGAAAGCCAGGCCACAGGGTGCTCTTTGGGTCTTTTGACCCATGCCAGACAGTTTCCTTATCAGTTTTGGTCCCTCTGAGACCCTAGACGTTTGGCGTATTGACATCACCAGGCCTCCCCACCTCTGATTGACTCAGATAAGCCCTTTTGTGACTCGGGACATGGATCAGGCAGACAGTGTTCAGATCACAATGGGCACTGATCTTTCCAGTCCCCCTCCCTCTCCCTTGCAGCATCAGCCTCCAAACTACTACACAACCACCCTGTGGAGGGGCAGGATTCAAGATTTTCTCCCATGGTGGCAGTCCATCACATTCTACAGATGGGTTCTCCGGATTGCCCAGCAGAGATTGCGCTGCCTTTTCTTTTTCAGATTCCCCTTCCTTTTCTTTTCGACTAAGCGCAACTTCCTCCCACATCAGTCTGGCTCTAGGAGGAACACCTCTCGATTTTACTGTAGGAGGTGTGAGCTCTACTGTTCAATTGTACCACTGAGAAGATTCCAGCCTCAGGAATAGGAACAGGTTGTTACTCAGGGTAATTTCTCTTGTCAAAGAAGGAAGGAGGCCTTCATTCTATTTTAGAGTTTAACCCTCTGAATGCCTTCCCGCATACGGAAAACATAAAAAATGTTCAAACTAGCCCGGGATCGAGGATCCAGGTTACTGGATGGCAGCCTTGAACTTTAAAAAGGTATACTTTCATGTGCCTGTCCTGCAGTCCCACAGACATTACCTGTGGTTCAAAGTCCACCAAAGCATTTTCAGGATTTCTGTTGCTCCCTTTCAACCTTACTAACACCCCTGAGGTGTTCATGAAAGTGTTTGTAGTGGTTGCTGCATATCTTCGGAGATTTGGACACATTTAAAATACAAGCGATCTGAGATATTAAAACTTTCCTGCAAGTATGTAAAGGGGTGAAATATGTCTAGGGTATAAAGATCCTCTATTTTTGTGAGGCCGTGCTGCTCCCAGTGTCTACCCAAAGTATCATAAAATAGAGGTGGAAAGAGGGAAGGATGCCACAGTGGTGATTATCTACAATGTTTTGGGATCTTCATATATTTACGAATCTTACTCCATGTCTTCCATGCGTTACGTATAATCTTGAATCGGACTTTCTTAAAATAGCTCGGCTCTACCTGCTGCAGAAGTAGTCCGTCCGCCTTTTTCCCTAAAGCCAGCTCGCAGATAGGAAGGACAATGGCCCTTTCTTGATTTGTCCTATCAATATTCTCAGAAAGAAATAGCGTGCGAATCTGCTGCAGAAGAGCCGCCCAATAATACCATGTAATGTTGGGGACTGACCAACCTCCCCACCCCTGAGGGAGAGAGAGAAATTTAATAGAGCGCCTCACCTTCCCATATTGCCAAATGAAATTTATAAAAATAGATTCCTGCATTTTCAATATTGAGTCGTCAATAGCTACGGGTAATGCTCAAAATAAATATAAAATCTTTGGGAACATTATCATCTTAAGGACATTGCCCCTGCCTATAATAGATAGGTGGAGCCGGTTCATACGCCTTAGGTCGGCAGAGATCTTTCTAACCAGGGGATCAAAGTTACTCTTGCTTATAGTATCAACCTTGGCGCTAATTCTTACACCCAAGTAGGTGGCTGTATCCACCCACCGTGTATCATGATGTGTGATGTTATCTGTGCAAATAATTTGAGTTTTCTCCTTATTCAATGCATAGCCAGAGGCTCGCCCAAACTCTTCTGTGATAGATTCAATCTCCCTGATTGCCCCTTCAGGATCGATGGTAACTATAGTGATGTCATCGGTGTATGCTAAAACCTTAGTTTCATAGCCGTTACATATAACCGGTTTAATTGCCTGATTCCTTCAGAATCTCTCAATCAATTGATTTATATAAAAGGCAAACAGAATAGGGGAGCAGAGGCATCCCTGTCTTGTTCCTCTAGCCACTTTTATAATTTCCGACTCTTCGCCCATTAGTTGGAGTCCAGCATATAGATCACAGTACATGGTCTTAATGGCTGTGATCATTCGGGGGCCAAAGCCCTTTATTTCTAGTATACCCCATAGAAAGCTCCAGGCCACCCGATCAAAAGCCTTTTCGGCATCGATGAAGATCATGGCCATTTGTCCCTCTATCTCTGTCGTAACATCAAATATCGTTATAGCCCGCCTTATGTTGTCTGTTGTCCCTCGGCCGGGTATAAAACCATGCTGCCAGGATGACACTAGGCGAGTTATTACCCTCCCCAGCCGACCCACCAAGATTTTTGAGTATATTTTGGCATCCGTGTTTATCAATGAAATTGGCCGGTAGGAGGTGGGGCTGTCCGGGGGCTTATCCTTCTTTGGAAAGATGATGATATCAGTACCTTTCCATTTCTCCAGTGGAAGCCCATTATGCTGAACCCCCAAAAACATTCAGATCACCGCACACAACAAGCAGATAGGGCCAGGAAGCTAATTCCACCTCAAGATCCTCCAGTACTGTGGGATCATCCTGAGTGGACCCATAAGGGTCCAATCAGGATGATCTTCGGAGATGTGGGATAAAAGTTTTATTGTACCTACATGACTGGCTGTTGAAGGCAGGCTTGCCACAGTCAATCGTACACCTCCTCCAGACAATGGTGAGCCTTCTGACATCATTGGGGTTCTCGATCACTGAGCCAAAATCACCCCTCACTCCTTCACAAAGGTTTTCTTTTATAGGTGCCAAGAGGCGCTGCACCTCTGAATCAGGCTGGAGCATTTGGACATCTTCCTGCTCTAGAACCACCTGGTGGGAACTTTAAATGCCAGGGCAGGCAAGCTCAGCTGGTGACATCTGGCAGATCATGAATGACGTTTGCACCTGGAGGTGGCACAGAGCATCTTCCAACACTGGGGAGAACCCTGGTTGGATCTTTTTGCCACATTCAAGAATGCACAGTGTCAAAACAACTGCGCACTGGCATTCCCATGAATGTTCTCTTCAGGAGACGTATTCAGACTATAGTGGCCCATTGGACTTCGGTATGCATTTCCACCTCTACCAATGCTGCCCCAACTTCTGAAGAAGATCAGGGACCACCAGGCCTAAGTTACTCCAGTGGCTGTGGACTTATGATACCCGGAACAGTGGGATCTTAATTTGGTTCTGATGTTCCTCATGTACATCCCCTTCAAGCCAATGCACAGCTGCTCATTGCATCTTATGACTCACAAAACTGTCTTCCTCACTGCAATCACTTCAGCTTATCATGTTAGTGAGCTCCAGGCTCTCTCAGTGCAGATGGGTGATCTGAAGGTATCTGAAGGTCTCCGACTGCGACTTCTGGTGATCCTTTTGCAGGGATGAGAAGTCCCTGACCTTGCAGGACATAACATCGGCAATACAAAACGTAAAGACTTCCATGGAAGGCAAGAGGTCTTTCAGTACAGTACTCGTTTTGTCATGTTGGCATGGGGGCAGTCGGACAATCGTTAGAGACAGGGCTGCATTGCAATCCCCCAATCACCACTCTGCATTCAGGAAGACCCAGGAGTAGCGCCTCCAGCTCCGGCAACACCAGGGACTGCTGTCTGGGAGGGATATAGATCGAGATTATATTAAAAGGTTGGCCTTCCGAGCAGCTGGAGACTGCTACAAAACGTCCCTGTGGGTCATTCATAATCTTTTGGTACGTAAAGGGGAAGGAGGAGCGCATCAGGATACCCACTCCCCTAGAGTCTCTGGTGTAGCCCGAATGTGCCAGCAACCTGTAACCCCATCTATTAAGCGCTCCATATTGTGTTCCCTGGACATGCGTCTCCTGCAGGAGGACTGCGTCCGGTGCATGTTGCTTCAAGTATTGTAGGACTACACCTCTCTTTATTCTGTCACCTAAACCATTTACGTTCCAGGAAAGTATCTTAAACCTTTTATTCGTATTTGGGGGTAACATAATATCTGGTATTATAGAGCTGACTAAGGATAAAGAAATCTTTCCCTATTTCACGAGGCATCAGTGGGTATAGGACCGGCATTACCAACCTTAGGGTTTTGAGGAATCGTGAATGTATGGGCTCAGGTAACTGGGTAGGCAGCTGCTGGTCCCAATGTGTCATCAAAAAGGTCAACATAACTGGCAGCAACACACACAAGCAACTCAAACTTACTCCCATTAGAGCCCTGCCTCCCTGCACAACAGACTTTAAATTGCCTGCCCCCATCTATGCAGAGCACCTTTGAACCCATTGTATTATCTTAACATGTGGGAAGCATGGAACTCAACCGCCTCCCATCCGCCGCCCCTTCAAACCAAGAACATGACTTCACTGACATCTGTTATTCCACAGTCGGATATCTGGCAACAGCAGGCTCTGCAAAATGTCTCTGAATCGTATCGTGTTCTGAGAACCCTCAAATGCGTAGGCCCAGGGGGGACCCTCAACAGAATGTGAATGTTCCGTGATATCACCACCTCCTAGCGACTATCCGCTCCAATGGCTCGGAGACGTTCATTCAAGGGGCCACAGCTGCCTGTTCCTGCCCACCTGTCTGTTTTGCGGCAGTGTCTCCGTGGAGTCCGCCATGGTGCAGCCCAGATTTCTCTTTATTTCTTCTTCCCGAGGCTCTCCCCCCTCTGACCGCGCGCCATCCCTCCAGTCAGTTCCATGCTTCTTCAGGAGTCTCAAAGAACCAAGTCTTGTTCTCGACCACCACCCTCAACCCGGCTGGGAATAGCATTGCGTTTTTCAGGTCTTTCTCTCTCAAGACCTTCTTCACTTCCAGGAATAAGCGTCTCATTTTTTGTACTCGGAGGGTAAAATCCGGGAAGAACGTGATGGTGCTGTTATCCCACGTGACCGGCGGGGCTCTTCGTGCTGTTTGTTAAATAACGTCCCTGTCCGGTAGTTGAAGATGCAGGCTATGATTGGGCTCAGGTAAACGCCGGTTTTGGAGCTGCCCCTGGCATCCGATGGGCGTGCTCTACTGAGAAATATTTTGACAGGCCTCTGGGCTGGAGGTGTTTAAGTATTAGGTCCTCGACAAACAGGTCAACTGCTTGGCCTTCTGCTCTTTCCAGTATCCTGATGATGCAAACGTTATTTCACCTGGAGCGTCCTTTGGCATCTTTCATTCTAGTTTCCAACACCTTTACCACCTCTTTTAACTCTCCGACTTGACTTCGGAGTGCTTTTGTCTCAGTCTAGAGAGCTACGATTGAATCTCCGGTCTCATTAACCCGTGAGCCAGCGTTTCATAAATCAGCCGCATTAAAGTTATCTCAGTGGTCACTGAGTCAATCTTGCCTTCCAGGGAAGACTTTATGTTCTGTATTGCCGATATTATGTCCTGCAAGGTCATGGACTCCTCATTTCTTGAGCTTTGTTTCGGTGCAGGGGGTGGTGGAGCCTCA
Organism: Calotriton arnoldi; assembly: GCA_963921515.1. Classification (NCBI taxonomy): domain Eukaryota; kingdom Metazoa; phylum Chordata; class Amphibia; order Caudata; family Salamandridae; genus Calotriton; species Calotriton arnoldi. The sequence continues at coordinate 2,059,241 of CAWUFW010002553.1, read as the reverse complement.
GTACCCATAGAAGAGGCCTCCACTCTTGAGGGGGCGTATTTTTCCATTTTTGTCTGGAGGGCTGTCCGGTGTCTATTCGCCGCCATTGTGTGTGGTGTGGCTCCTTTGTATCTCGTTTTTCCCCGGTGGCACACTTCCGCCTGAGCTGGGGGGCTTTCTCCGCCGCCTACCAAGGGGTGTAGCAACTCCTGTGGCCTTTCAGGTCCCTGCCCCCCCAACACCTCCGTCGCCACGCCTGGTCAAGGTCCTGCTGCTTGTGCCACTAGCTTTGCTCTCCCCCACTGTAATTCAAGGCATGTCACCAGCTGTTTGCTTTAGTATTCAGGCCACCTTGATTAGTACTGCGCACCTGTGTCCTGGGCTGGGAGCGTGGTGGGCATGGGTCCGTTCGTCTGGGCCGCGGTCCGGTCCTCACAGCTCGCGGCCGGCCGCGACGCCTCGTCCGAAGCGCTTTCTCCTTTCTCTGCGATTCTTGTGTGCAGCACTCAAGGCCCGCGTTCTCTCAGTCGGCCGTCAGGCCGTCGTCATGCCACGTCTCTCCGGCTCCACCCCACTGCTTCTCGGTGTTTCTCGTCGTCCACACAGGTCATTGCGAGTCAGACACTTCCAGGACTGCCCCTCTGGAGTATGGCTCCCTCCCGGGCACTCTTGGGGATCGTATCCGCTGCTGCAGTCATAGTTGGCAGTTTTTCAAGCAGTTTTGTGGATTTACAGGGTTTTTGCCCTGGCGGATGGTCGGAGCTCTCCTAAGCTGCAGCCATTACAGTCGGTAGTTGGCCACGCCCCTCTAGAGTGAATGTTCTTAATGTCTTTAGAGTGGAGGCTGGGTTTTTAATAAGATGGCTGATTATATCTTTGTTTTTCATACCAGGAATGATGCCTCAGCAGAAGAAGATGTTGATAAACCTACATACCTCACTACAGATAGCAGGGACTAGCCCACGCAGAAGGCAAATTGAACATGGAACATCAGGGGAGCTATATTTAAGATTCAGTTGTGCCTGGCTTACTTTGTCTTTGTTTATGGCCTTGAGATTCACAATAATGACAGAGGTTCACAAGAGGTAGCCTGGTTTTGAGAAAGAGAAGCCTCAGAGATAGTAACTGATTTCCTCTTGGATGATAGTAATTTTGGATGAAAAATAGCATGGAAAATTCTCACACAAGGACTGAGATGGTGTAAATCCCAAGGAGAAGCTCTCAGGATGGTTAAATGAACAGGCAATGTTGAAGACTTTGCAAGTATGATATATGTATTCAATAAAAGTTATGAAGTTAGATTTAGCAATATGAATAAGGGACGTACAGATTTTAAGGTGACGTTTGAAAAACACAAATGTGTCTCTGGCGGTCCTTTGACACAACAAGTACTTTGCCTGCCTACCTCTGAGTCTTTCTGATGGCAGGCCTGAAGTAATTAATTTGCTTAGGTATTTGCCTGTTGGTGAAACAGAGTGCTGGGTGGGCAAGGGGCATAACACTCAAGTACATCAAAGGAAGGTCACTAGAAGCTGCTTCTGTATCAAAGTCTCATCATTTACTGTGAAGTTATTTACATGAGGTGGCCTGTGAAAGAGTCTTAACATCAAGAAAAATAATGAACTATAAAGGGAAAAATACATTTCAGATGTGTGCTAAACATTATACTTCAAGTTGTCTAAGATGACCCCTTCCACTGTTTTTAATGCCCCAGGATCACACAGGTATGCAGTGTCCACAGGAATCCCACATTTGGCTTCAGATGATGATAGATTAAGATTATGTTAATAATTACCACAGGGCACCTTCTTTCCTTCAGCAAGACTTTAACAGAAAGAGAACACTGCTACATTACTCCTTCAATATTTATACTACTGTTAATACATTTTCTTGGCTTTCCAAGCACTATACTACCTTCTAGTGAGCAAGAGGATATTTTTAAAGCTCTCTGAATTATCCACAAGGCCATTAAGAAACATGTCCTCTCATCCCTCAGAATAAATTCTACATCTTTTGATCTCAGAAGATGCCTCTCATCTAAAAGAAAGTGGAGAATCGATATTCATAGCTATCAAAAACACTGTCTGTGAAGGACAATATGCTAAACTATGGAATTTAGGGCCTCATTACGATGGTGATGGGACCGCAACCTTCAGGCCGTCAGTGGCGGTCCCACCACCATCGGACCCTGCAGGACCACCTGCCGCATTACGATGGTGGGCAGATGTAGGGATGGTGGAGAGACTGACCGCCACGCATCCGACAGGCTCAAGGATCCCGTCGGACCGTCTGATGGACTGCAATTCCTACAATGGTAGGGATTACAATGTCCCTTTCCACCAGCCTTATCATGGCAGTTAAACCGCCATGAAAAGGCAGGCGGAAAGTGCCTTTGGGGGCCCCTAGCGAGCTTCCCTTTCCCCCTGGACCTCCGCTATGGGGTCCTGGTGGCACCTATGGTGCCCCCCTAAACATCCCCGGGGCACCGCAGGGTGCCTGCCACAAGGTGCAGGGATGTTCACAAACAGGCCTCTTAGCATTGAGGCTTGTGCCGCAGTACAGGTCTCAATGCTAAGAGGCATGTTTCTGACCGCCTCCACGGGGGTCGGATCGTCATTTGTCTGGCAGGATCACCAACTCCCTGTCGGCCGGTCCCATTCCCGACAGGATGGCGATCGGACCCTCGTCCAACCGCCATCATAATCAGGCCCTTACTGCCATTGCAAGTCTGGAAATCAACAGTCTGTGGATACAAAGCATCACCATCAATTGTAACTAATTGAAAACCTCTTAGCGTACATCCCATCTACAGACACAATTGGAAAGAATTGACATTCAAATCTTGTTAAATGCCTTTGATATATCTAACAACCATAGTCAAAACCAATAGGTCTCAGCTCTATGAGGCTGATCTACTAAGAATTTTGCGTTGTTTTTCTAATAAAGAAAATCCATTCCAAGTTGCTACTGATACATGTGCATAAGTCGTGAAGCAAGCACACATTTGACAAATGTGTATTGTGACTCATGTGCACACCTGTGTATTGACACACAGCAACCATTTTTAAATTAGCGTACTAACATGGGTGAATGAAAGGTCAATTATAAGCACAATGGATGACGTATTGCAGGTCTGAGTGTTAGTGGCAGCAAAACGGACCATGGTGGGAATGTGGGAGGGGGTAGGAGCATGTACAAAGGACCATTGATGGCAGAAGGAAAGGGGTAGGGGCTGCGGTCATAGGGGCATTGACTCAGGTGATGGAAGGCAGGGGGAAGGGCCGTGATTGCCTGGCCACAACATGGACAGCATGTTGTGGCATCCATTACAGGACTCGGGATCATGGTCCCTATTAAAATTAATTGAAGTGAAAGCCTGTGTTGAGGGTCACAAAAAGAAGCACACATGAAGGTTGATAACAGATTTTGGACACAATATAAATCATTTGTTGGTGGAGTTCTACTCATTTTAGGAAATCTGTTGAGTTCTCAGGTGATTTTGCAATGTGAAAATGCTGACCGTCTGCTGAATTTTTGGAACCATTTTTGAGAGAAAAGTGTTTTCTCTCACAGTTTTCTTAAAGAGGTGCTCCGGAAGCTAAAATGAGAGCATAGTTTCTATAAGTTTACACTATCTTCCCCAGCCACGTGAGAATACAGTCTGATACTCTGAATATAGCATGTACTTTCAACAGCAGCAGCAGCAGTCTGTCAGTTGATTCCCCAGTGTTCTACTGCAGCCTCCCATGGTGTTCCAATGAACAAAGCACTAGTATTCTGTATTTATGACAAAAGTGTGGTACATCTGAAAGCTATTCTGATGTAATCCAAGGTGTAGAACTTGAATCCTCACCTTTAGATGTGAACAAAATGAGGGGTTCATTTTGTCATGGAAATTATGGTTAGTGCTCTAGAAAGATAAAATGGGGACATATTTTCCATGAGTTCTAAAATATCTTTCTCATTCAACATTCTGACATGCTGACTGAAACATACACTTTTAACACTAATAGTGATCTGTCATGTAAGTCCCTGGTGATCAAATGCAGCTTACAGTCAGCAACTAGAGCGCTAACATTGTTTATTTATTTATGACAAAATTGTGGTACATCTGAACACCATATCCTACAAAAGAGACTGCTATAAAGGACCAAAAAAAGGGGGAGCTTTTTGCCATATAAATTATGGTTAGTATTCTAGAAAGCCAAAATGAGGATGCATTTTCTATGAGTTCTCAGATATCTTCCCCATCAATATCAGTAAAACATGCTGAAATGAAGAGAGAAACATGTACTTCCAACACCAGCAGCAGTAGGTCAGTTAACTCTCTAGTGTTTAACTGTAACCTCAACACAGAGGTCTAATAAACAACTAGTGTGCTAACATTCTGAATTTATTAAAAGGTTTGGCACTTGCTACACAAATGCTATCTTAATGGAATCAAAGCTGTAAAACTGCAAAGAATCTCCCAAAGAGGATACAGCAGTAAAGGAACAAAATGTGGGGTTTCATTTTGTCATAGATACTGAGTGCTCTATAAAGCTAAAATGAGGAAACATTTTCTAGAAGTTAATTAAAAATCTTCCTCATTGTTTACTGTAAAACATACTTCCTATACCAGCAGCAGTTTGTCAGTGAACTCCTTTATAATCAAATGCAGCGTCACCACAGAGATCTAATGAACTAGAGTGCTAACCTTTTTGTATTGAAGACAAAAGTGAGGCACTCTGGAGTATCACTTCCCTGTAATAGGAGCTAATGAATTTGAAGCCTTTCTTGAGGAGCAGGATGAAATAAATAAGTATTAATGCAGGCATGATACCAGAGGATTAAACATGTGAGGGGAGATATGAGTATTTAGTAATATGAGGCATCATATATTTTGAAAGGGGTTGAAAACAGTTAAAAAGAAAGATATCTGCAGAGGTACAACATCAACAATAGCCCATTATGCAGAGGTGCATCCCTCACGTGAGGCCTATGCTTCCTTCTCCAGGTTCAGCAGGGGTCTTGAGGAACCAGGAAGCACTAAAAAAGGGGTAATTTTATTCAAAGTTTAAGACTAAGGGTTTCCTCCCAGGCACAGATAAGAAAACTCCACTCCAGCTTTTAATGAAAGTTCTGCTTTTTTAGGTATCACAGTGCCACAACCCCTGAAAATGATACAGTGGGACTTGTGACTCACAGTGAAATTACATCAAATTGACTAATGTGACTGTACTGATGTATTTTGAAGAAGTTCCCACCCTATCACTGTTATTAGGATGTGGCATTTTAGTGTATTGACATTCCCTGCTTTGTGTGCTCAGTGTTTGCTGTTTAGTTCCAATTTTTTGGGGAGGGTGTGGTTCAACAAACAAAATTAGCAAATGGTATCTAGAGAAGAGTGCAGAGGAGATGAAGAGCATTAGGAAGGTCATGAGGAGGCTAAGAGTACTTCCAAATGCATTGTTTGGGACTTATTTTCAGTCCCTCCAGGAGAGAAGAAAGTGTCAGCATAGATGGTAACATCCAAACTCTGCCTCTGAGAATTTTCCAGAGGTACTGAAAAGAAATGGATGTTTGGGATGTCTGAAGTGACGAAGCTCCTGAATGATTGGCACATCCTTCAATACAATGCTGCTAAGGAACGGCGTAACGGATATGAGAGAGCTTCAATGTCATCTGCTCTACTCCAGACTCTTCAGCTAATTGATTCTCTTCTAGAGGAAGTTTCTTGCATCCTCACCAAAGACACAAACCCATTATATGAAAATGTTGCTTTGTATTGCACTAAATGTGCTAAAATAGTCTCTGTTGGAGAACACAGTGCAGCAGCACAAGATCAGCTGTTGGCTGCTCGCAAACCCAAGTAACCCAATAAAATATTTTTCCTTTTTAATGTTTTAGATCTAAGTTTAGGTGCTCTGCTTTATAGTTATTTTTTGTTGAATCCCTAAAAAAATAAAAAAAAATTTACAAAGCAAAAAACCAAAGGTACATGTTAAATTTACCTTTCTTGGTTAAAAAATAGAATACATGCACATTGTTTGTCATAAATATGTCTTAATGTAAAATTGTATTGGAATATTTTAATGAGCATATTTAATTCTGTTTGGCACAATGTCATGCTGTGTACAAACATTGCTCAGATTTACTAACACTTTGCACAAACTTTGTGTTACCTATGTAACACAAGCTCAGTGCAAAATGTTGTGGTTGTATTTATCAAGAATTACATTGGAAAGTTAACCAAAGTAATGCGAAGCTGTGGTATGCCTGCACTCTGCTTTTGGCTGTGTTACCATAGGAGCTGGCATTTGGCAGTGCCCAATCCTGCCATGGGCACCCAAGGCTGTGCGCGGTGGGGGTTGGTGCCAAAATGGCTGGGTGGGGAAAAAACTCAGATACCCTGCCCATGCCTAACTTTTTAACCCCTTCAAGCCAAATCCAAGCTCTCTCTTTGAAAGCTAATTTCTTGAAAATCACAGAGTGAATTTACACCAAATCACAAAAGCACATTTTGAGTAAAGTTCTAACTGACAAATTTGGTATAAATCTGTTCAGCTGTTTTTTGTCTGTATCGGTAAGTAAAGTTTCCTATGGAAATTTGCATTGGAAATCAACACTCTGGGATCCCCTCTTTTTCTTGGCCCCTGCTTGATGGATTGGGGCAGAACTTTCCATGAAATCGGTTGATAATTTTGAGTAAAATTGTTAGCTAAATGATGAGTGCCAATACCACATAATGCTTAGTTCCGATAAGTATTAGGAAACTGGTGCCATGATATTCATGTATTTTATGAATTTGTATTGAATATGTCATGTAAACATCCATTGATCAGTATGAATTTCTCAATCATGCCAAAATTTGTAATGATGAAAGTGCAGGTGGCACAGGGAAACAAGAAATAATTTTGGCTATTTAAAAGACAGATTAACAATAACATCTATAAAAAGTTGTTTTTTTATGTTTGTAATTTTCCTCTATCAATGTTTCTGGCACGCAGTATATATTACATAGTTTGAAAAAGTTGAGAGTGCCAAATGCTTTACAATTAAAACACGTCTTCCTCACTACTTCTGAGTGTAGTCAGTTTTCTTCACATAATTAGGCTGTACTAATATGTGACTGTCTCGGCACCTATCTGCCCAACACGCTTGTTGCTCAAGTTGCTTTGCTGTGAAATCCATTGCAAATATGTGTATGTGACTGTCTCTGTGGGTAACTGCAATAAATGAGACAGGTAGAATAGAAAACTATATTAACTATTTAATATTTAATGAATAATTAAAAAATATTTAAGAATGACATTTAATAATATGCTTCATAACATTAGGTAAATGGGAATTAGATCTAAACAACACAAGATATCTAATTCACCACTTAGTTTAAATTGTAAAATTATATGCAGATATATATATAGATATCTATATTTCTAATATATATACATATATATGTATATATATGTAAATATATATATAGAAATATAGATATCTATATATATCCCTCTCTCTATATATATATTCACTGAAAAAAACAAAGGTTACAGGGTCGTATAGGAAATGGAATTTAAAAAAACGTAGAAATTCACTGAAAAAAAGCAAAGGTTACAGTTATAGTTAGGCTCAAGTTTCACTCGTACAAAACCATAGAAATTCAGCATTTATTTTTACCTGAGCTAACTATAACTTACGCCCCTGCAATCTACTGCTTATGACGTCACATATTACATCCCTCGTGACATGGTCAGTGGCATCACTGAGGGCATCCTAAATGACATCACTGTTGACATCACTGATGACATCATCCAGTGAGTGTTAGTATTTTCTAAGAGTTTATGATTCTTAAACATATATACTAAGCTACTACAAAAGTTAAAATAGTATGATACTACTACTAACATATTATGTGAGTGGCTGTGTGACTGCGTGCGTCCGTGTGTGAGTGGGTGTGTGAGTGACTGTATGGTATGGGTGAATAAGTAGGTCTGTGAGTAGCTGTGTGGGTGAGTGAGTGGCTGTATTGGTGAGTGAGTGGGTGTGTCAGTGACTTTATTGGTGAGTGAGTGGCTGTGTGAGTGGCTGTATGGGTGGGTGAGTGGATGTGTGAGTGTCTGTATGGATGAGTGAGTGGGTGTCTGAATGGCTGTATGAGTGAATGACTGGGTATGTAAGTGGCTGTATGGGTGAGTGAGTGACTGTTATAGTGGCTATTCAGTTAATTGAGTTGATGTGTGAGTGGCTGATTTGGAGAGTGAGTGTCTGTATGAATGTCTCTATATGTGAGTGAGCGGATGTGGGAGTGCTTGTATGGATGTGTGCATTAGTATGTAAATGGTTGTGTCGGTGTGTGAGAGAGTGTGTGAGTGCATGTATGGGTGAGTGAGTGGTTGTGTTGAGAAGCTGTATGGGTGAGTGGATGTGTGAGTGGCTGTATGGGCGAATAAGTGAGTGTGTGAGTAGCTGTATGGGTGAGTGTGTGGCTGTGTGAGTGGCTGTAAAGGTGAGTGACTGGGTTTATGAGTAGCTGTATGGGTGAGTGAGTGGTTTTAGAGTGCCTGTATGGTTGAATGAGTGGGTGAGTTAGCAGCTGTATGGGTAGGTGAATGTGTGAGTGCCTGTCTGTATGAGTAACTGCATGTGTGAGCGGCTGTGTGGTTGTATGAGTGAGTGTGTGAGTGACTGTATGGGTGAGTGAGTGGGTACATGAGTGGGAGTAAGGATGAGTGAGTGATTGTGTGAGTGGCTGTATGAGTGAGAGAGATGGTGTATGAATGACTCTATAGATGAGCGAGCGGTTGTGTGAGTACTTTCATGGATCTATGAATGGGTATGTGAGTGGTTGTGTGGGTGTATGAGAGGTTGTATAGGGGTGTGAGTGGGTAATTGAGAGGTTCTGTGGATGATGTAATCAGTAATGTCCTTTGAGATGTCATCAGTGACGTCACTGAACATGTCATGATTGATGTAATATGTGCGGTCATAAGCAGTGCTTTGTGGGGGCGTAAGTTATAGTTAGCTATAACTATAACTGCTGAATTTCTATGGTTTTGTAGGAGTGAAATCTGAGTCTAACTATAACATCCCTGTAACCTTTGGTTTTTCAGTGAATTCCAAAGGTTTTTTCACTTCTATTTCCTAACTATAACATCCCTCTAACAGTGAATTTCTACGTTTAAAAAAAATCCCAAGTGTAACCTGTCACTGTTGAGAGAGAGTGTGTGAGTAGCTGTGTGGGTCTGTGAGTGCCTATGTGTTTATTTGTATGTGGGTCTGTGGCTGGGTGTGTGACTGGGTGTATGACTGCCTGTGTTTGTGAGTGGGTCTGTGAGTGCCTGTGTGGGTCTGTGAATTGGTGTGTAAGTGCCTGTGTGGGTCTGTGACTGGGTGTGTGAGTGCCTGTGTGGGTCTGTGAGTGGGTGTGTAAGTACCAGTGTGAGTGTTTGAGTGGGTGTCTGAGTACCTGTGCATCTCTGTGAGTGGGTCTATGAGTGCCTGTGTGGGTCTGTGAGTGGGTATTGGAGTGCCTGTGTTGGTTATGTATGTGGGTCTATGAGTGCCTGAGTGAGTATCTGAGTGGGAGTGGGAGTGCCTATGTGGCTTTGTGACTGGGTCTGTGAGTGCCTGTATGGGTCTGTGAGTGGGTGTGTGAGTGGTGCTATGTATTGTGAGCATTTGCATACTTAGGGTATTTAATCATTTGTGACAGTCCTACCAGATCAGATTGCGCTCCAATAGATCAACGATGCAGTCACCTCCATTAAGGATTTCTGATTGTTTCTCATTATGGAATACAAGAGGAAACACACTTGCTTTGCTTTCACCAAGCCCAAGAAGCTAGGATCGTTTGTGCTTTACTGAAGTGGAGCTTCCACTGAGGCACCTGCTATGTTTATATTTGTAAGTGCTTCCTGTTGAGGTTTAATTTCTGTGCAATGCCCACCAGGGTCTGAATGGAACATTATTTTTTCCAAGAAGAGTCTCCAGTTTTGCCAAGTGGAGAAGCATGGACAAACATGGCTTACTATTTAGAATGGGCCAAATGGTGTAGTTTGACATGTTCGATGGAGACAAAGCATTTGTCTTTAGGAAGCGGAGGCAAGATTACAGTTCTTGAACCTTGAATACCAAGGACTTGCACCGGAGCACGGTAGGATGGGCAGGACTTCTTTTTAATCACCACCTTCTCTCAAATAAGATCTCCAATTTTTGGAAGCCAGCTGGAAATGCCAGGCCACACGTTTGTAATTGAAGAGAGAGATGTGTGCAAGTGTTTGCTTTATTGAGCATCAAGGACCTTTCGTAAGACCTGTAAGACAGCACAATGGTTATCTAAGTCAAAGGTCGTGTAAGCTGCCACAATGTCTGGACCGTCATGGTCTGGAATATGCATCTTGATGCCAAAAAGTACTTCGTACGGGGTCCGCCTACCCAGAGATCTTTTTGGGATGCTATTGAGAGCTGATTGAACCCAATAGAGGTGGTTGACTCAACTACACCCAGAACCTAACACTCTAGCTGTTAAGAACTGCCTTAAGTCATGGTTCAATCTTTCCACAACAGAATTGCCCTCTTGCCTCTATGGAGTAGAATAATGCACCTGAACACCCAGGGACATCATCAAATCCTGGTGTGCTTTAAACGCGAAAGCCAAACCCTGGTCCGAGTGGAATGCACATCATGCATATGTCCTGATAAAGACATGCAAATCTTTAATAACAGTGCGAGCGTCAGCTGAACGCTGTGGTCAATCCCAAAGGAATCTATAGCAAGAATCAACTGCAACCAAAATAAATTTAAATGCAGTGTCCGTAATCAGTGGACCCGAGTGATCCAAATATATACATCCAAAAGGCTTGCTAGAAATCAGTAGGTGTGTTTGCTGTTGACGAGCCACAGTGGAGCATTTAATATGTTGACAAATGTGACAACAGAGGACATTTTTTTTTGGCCTGCTGGTATAATCCTTGCCATCAGTAATGTTGCTGCAGCAGCAAATTTGTGGCCGCCACCCCAGCATGTGCTGAAGCAACACATTCATGTGCCCCTAAAACTAAAGCATGTCTGCCGTCTTGGTTGGGATTCAAACCATCTCCAATTCCCTGAATTGTTACAAAAGGAACATTCTGGTCATTTTAATAATAAGAGTATTTAGAAGGAAAGCATTTCAGTAAAGGGGTGCCATTTTTAATTACATTCACAGCAGCCAAGATATCATAATCTATACGAGTTTTAGAGCATGTAATTGCTGCTACTGTAGCTGCGGCGACTGCAGATTTGGCTGCTTCATCAGCCAGAGAATTTCCTACAGCATGTGCTCCCACACGCTGATGACTCAGTGTATGTATTACATAAGTTTGTGGCAACCTGTTTTTGAGGTCTGCCACTTTAACCCAAAGCATTTTATGCTTGATTGTGCTACCCTATTTATAATGCACTGAAAGCACTACAGATTTTGCCCTACAGACCTATTCATGAATGCCTACTAATAGTATAAGGCCTAGCTGAGGTCCGCACCATTCCTTGCAGATTCCCTTCAGTGCCAGGCTACCTGTGCTCAATTACATTCTTTAGGAGCATATATTAGGAACATTTCAGGAGCATATATCAATTTTTTTTTTGATAATCAATTTTATTGGCATTTTTGGAGAAAAAAAACAACAGCAACAACATAGACGTAGCACCATTCAAACACAATAAATACCGCTATATAGTTACAAGAGATTCCCCCAATCTGTTCGTATGGAGTCTGCTTCCACCCGAACGGCGGATAATCAGTCCAGAGGTCCCAGCCATTTGCCCCACACACGTTTATGCTTATTTGGGCACCCTCTTGCCTCATAGACGGCTCTTTCCTCGGTGGCGCACCAATCCACTCCTCTGCGCCATTTAGCTAAGGAGGGAGGCGTCGAATCCTTCCAGGCCCCGGCTATATCTCTTTTGGCCACTAGAACTGCGGTCCCCAGGAACAGCCTGTCGGCCGGTGAGCCATCTAGCCCCTCCATCACTCCCAGGAGAAGGGCACGGGGACTAAGGGGAACTTCCCACCCCAGCACCTCACCCAATTCAGACACAATGGAAGCCCAGTATTTGGTGAGAACATCACAAGACCAAACCATGTGATAGAAGTCTGCTGCGTCCTCATTACAGCGCGGGCAGCGTGGGGCTGGCAAAAAACCTGCTCTGTGGAGTCGTACCGGGGTAAGATAGGCACAGTGGAGATAGTAGATCTGAGTGAGTCGAAGTTTAGCAGAGATTGTGAGCATCCTGGTGGCCATCAGGGCGTTCCGCCAGTCCTCTTCGTCAAGAGGGCCAAGCCATTGATCCCATCGGGCCCTGAGAGGCTCTATTGTTGATGGGGTGTTGTTAACCAGGGATCAGTAAATTTGGGATACCCCCCCTATTTCACAAACTTACCATAAGGATTTTGGCCTCTAAGGGGCTAAACTCAGGGAGGGTTGTGTGATCGGGGACATGAAAGTTCAGGGGGTGTCATAGCTGGAGGTATCGAAAGAATTGGGTGGAGTGCAAGGAATATGTCTTTTGAAGGTCTAGGAATGAGGACAGTTGCTCCCCCCTCCATACATCTCCCAAGCAGGTCACGCCTATGAGGTCCCATTTATGGAACCCTGGCAAACTCGCAACCTCCCGTAACCATGTGCCATGCCATAATGGTGTTTGTAATGAGAGCTTATTGTCCCATTGGACATGTCGCAGCGCGGAACGCCATGCCAGGAGTACTGTGCGGGTAATTGGTGGCGGGTGCACGGGATTGGGGCCCCGTAGAGCATGGCCTGAATGCGGGAGAATCCAAGGCTCCGGTCGATAAGTGGGGTCTGACCAGCCTCCATTGTACCAGTCGTGGATCACTAAAAGGCATGTGGCCAGGTAGTACAGGAACGGATTTGTCATTCCCATCCCCCCGTCGTATGTGGGCCGTTGACACGCTGTGAGAGCCAGCCGCGATCTCGCTCCGCCCCAGAGGAAGGTTGTGATTAGACCATCTAGCTCGTGGAACCAGCTGCAAGGGAGATGGAGTGGAAGGTTTTGAATAATGTAGAGAAGACGGGGGAGAATCATCATCTTAAAAAGTGCGACCCTGCCTAGGGGGTTTAACGGTAGGGTCTGCCAGCAACGGAGGTCCTCCTTCACACGTTTGAGGAGTGGAATGAGATTAAGGGACCAGATCAATTCAGGAAGGAGTGCCATCCAGATCCCAAGATATTTGAATGAGAGCCTACGCAAGGGAATAGTTGCCTGCCAGTCCACACATTCCCTTGAAACATGGAGTGGTACCACTGTGGATTTAGCCGGGTTAAGACGCAGCCCTGATGCCTTTTTGAACAGATGGAAGATGCGGAGAGCTCTCGGCCCTGACTGGGCCGGGTCGGACAGATAGAGGAGAATGTCGTTGACATAGAGGGCAATGCGGTCCTCATGAGATTCCTGCCAACGCCAGCCCTGGATCTGGTCATCACTGCGGATACGACACACCAAGGGTTCAATCATGAGAGCGAATAGGAGAGGGGAAAGCGGATATCCCTGGCGGGTCCCTCTCTCGATCGGAAAGGCATCCGACAGCGCATCATTTATGAGAACTCTAGCTGACGGAGTGGAGTAAAGGACCTTTCACCATCCCTTGGTAGGAGGGCCCGAACCCCACTCTCTCGCATATATCAAATTTAGGGCCCAAATCACATTTAAGTCCAAGATGACAATTGGTGTAGCATAAACAAAAGTGTGGAAACACAAACATAAATCACAATGAAGACATAAATCATATTTTGGGGCAAAATCATGTTTGGTGCAATACCAACAGTCGCTTTAAAATACTTGTAAGAGCAAAAATCGCATTTAGTTGCAAAACCCATAGTGGTGTAAAATCTCTTTCAGGTGCAAACTCACAATGTGACCCTGTTTTTGGCAGGTGGAAATCGCCCCAGGTGCCATAAAACTGAGAAGTGTATAATCCTGGTTAAATCTAAAACTGGAGTTTACACCGGCAATAGAATTACGATTTTAGTCGCGATCTGGCTATTTTGGTACAGAAAACACAGGAACAAAGCATTTTTAGGCGCAAAATCACATTTAATTACAAAATCACATACTAAAACATATCTAGATGCCAAATCACCACTTGTGAAAAGTCTTCAAGTGTATGGGCCAAAACAGTCAATAATGAGAGAAAATACAGTAGCACTATGTCATAATAGGTATAAACAGTGTACATCAGAATGGCAGTACATTTGGTTAACAGCACGTATATTTTGGTGATGCCTTTAATGTGTAAACTGTTTAAAGGCACAAAACACATTCAGGAGTAAAAGTATTTTGAGGTTCAAAATCACCTTTGATAAGTTTTGTATGATCATCCATGGACTGTAATGAAAAGCGGACTGAAACAGTAGCTAACTATGTGACTGAAATACTCCTCCAAATTGAGAGAACGGCCAAAGAAGGCTGACCCAAACAAACTAATGACTGAATGGGGCTGACCACACGTTGCTCTCAATGCTTGCTTTTGGTGCTGATTATATGAGTTGTCTACAGCTAAACCTAATAAAATAGTGTGGAGCATTAAAGGACTACAGAAAGGAATACAACTATTATACCACTACTACCTTACTTTTTTCTTCTGTAACATTAATTCTGGATCTAATCCAAATCCAAACAATGTGTTGTGGTGGGTGAAACCTTTAACCAACCCACTAGTCTGTTGCATTCCCTCGGCTTTTAATCAGAGGGGTAATATTTTGTTCCTGGTTTAAAATATGTTATCATGTATGGTGCGCAAAGTGATATTTGTTAGCTAATCTGATATTTAAAGACTTAAATAGTGATAATTTGGGGTGTTAAATTCTGACTTTTCTGTGTTTAATGTGTGCGGATGACCAAAATCTACCTATTGCATCCATCTGGCACAATCATCCTCCCCTTCCTCTCCACCGTCTCCAACAGTGCTAAGGGATCTGTCCATATGGTTGAACATTTTTTAGTTTTGTCAGTGTCCATGCTTAATGATTCTGGATTTTACATGTTGTCATGAACTCTGTGTCAGGTCCCATTCTATCCTTCTACTTTCAGCATCTTGTTCGATTAGACTCTACTATTTCTATTCTCTGCCTCTCTCATAGAAAGTGTTGAGTTTTCAAGACTTGCAGAAATGTTTGAATTATGTCCCGTTACTATCTAGAATGTCATGTTTTTGTTGTTTATTATGCTAGTTACCTATAGTCAATATGATAATCGAGATGGCACAGTTATCACCATGACTGTTTACTCTTATTGCTGCTTTAGTCTCTGCAAGACCTGCATTTGTTTTAATAAAAAGATAAAATCTGTGATCAGATACTATAAAGACCCAGGTAACTGTCCACAGTCTCAGAGGGAGTTTGCGCTACGGCTATCATGCTGATGGTGCCAACTAGCCTCAAGCAAAGGCAACATCAGAAGAACAGAAAGAAGAAGAGGCCTTCGGCATGTCACTGTTTTTTTTCCAGACCTGAACAAGCTATGACAGAGAATAGCTGACTTGCTATTTCATAACGAAAACACAAGTGTGCTGTGTTATCCAGCTCAAAAACTCAAGTACAGGCTTGCTATTTACTGCTTTAACTAAAACTTAGCATGACGCTCAGAAATAGCCTGAGGGTGTTAGGATGCTAAGAACTCTATAATCATGTTAAAAATGTTCATGGGGTTTTTGCTGATCATGGTAGGTTTCGCTACATTAAATATTTGCATTCTTAGTGGTTACCATTAATATTGTATGCACTAGGTTAAGATTTTAAATAAGCATTTTAAAATATATGTCCTGTTTCTTAGTGCTATTTTGAGGGTTTTATTAATTAACAAAAGAGAGTTTGGAGTTCCACTGTCCCTCTGAACTCATCTTGTGTTAATAACCATTAACAATAAACACTTCCTGCGCAGTATTGCTCAGTGGGTTGTGTATTGGTTGCAGTCAAACTGGATTTCTAATTCATATTGGTGTACTGATTAAGGCCTTGCACAGGGGTAAGAAATCTGACTCCTACAGTTCATAGGGCGGAGGGGCAAAAGGTATCACTGTTTTTTTCTTTGTGAACTACTAAGGGGCATATTATCAATAGACGGCGATAAATATCGCAAAGCGCGCTTAGCGCTTATTTATTTATCGCCGTCTATCGCTGGAATTTATCGCCCGGTTAGCGCGTTATTAACAACGCGTATCACCGAGGCGATAAAAAATCCGGCAAAAGCGGCGAAATGCAGTAATATCGCTGGAAATCCAGCGATAAAACTGCAGGGATAGGGAAATCCTTGTTGATAGGGAGATGTGGACTTAGCCTTATAATCCACCTCCCATTATACAGATAGGCAAGTCTGAAATTTTGCTGACGTTAGACACCGGCGATAACCGCGCTTAGCGCGCCTTTTTAAATCGCTACGCGTGTCCGGGACAGCCTTGTAAATATCGCGAAGGCCCGTTAGCGATATTTTACAATGAAGTTTTACGTGGCACGCCTACCTTGCATCTCATTAGCGATGCGAGGTGAGGCGGAAAGAAGCCGGGCGCTAAGGCAAGGAAACACGCGCTAGCGTGTCCCTGTTAATAAAGCGATAAAATTATCGCCGCTTTTCGCCCGAAAACGGACGCTAAAGCGGCGATAATTTTATCGCGGCCCCTTGATGATATGCCCCTAAGTGCTTTGTAAGTGTTATTGTTATTTATAAACATCTGACTCCGCAGGAGCCCCATGCCATGTGTGATACCTTCTACCAGGCCTTGACTTTTATCAATTGCTGCTTTGTATGCCAGAATTTCTAAGTTCACACTTATAATAAAATAAGTAAATGGAAATTCCAGAGTACAAAGTGCTGCTGGCTAAAATGCAACTCTGCCTCCCTCTTTACAAATTGTTCAGGTGCAGGGAGCCAATAAAACATGTTTCTTCCAAAAATGTAAGACTGGATTTAGAATACTAAATTATCCTGCCCTGTCATTTGTGAGGAAAAAGTGAGAAATATGGCTTCCATTCTTGCAGGTGGAATGTTGAAAGGCTAACTAAGTGCAGTTTCTGCACTAGTAGCGAGAACCAAATTTAATCGGGAATTGATTCTGCCACATTAGCGGCAACCACGGAAGACTACTAACAAGACTACTGAGGCAAGAGCACGCATTTTTGGTACCTCAGAGGTTGAGCAAAAATTGTGCCACATGACATTGATCATTGCATTTGGATACACATGCAAAACTTGTAGAGCCAGATTTCTGTATACATACTGGCAATCATGCACATTTTAAAACTCATATATGGAATTCGTTTTTTCATGAGATGTGTGACTTCATGTGAAACCAGGGCCTCCACCATATATTCTACGATAAACGATGTTTAATGTTTTTCAGTCAGTGTTTTTACATATAGTCTCCTTGGATTTCCATGTCATTTTCATGACACAGCAAACGCGGAACTTGCTCCACATATCATAGTTTTAGTTATGCTACTAGGACAAGAAACGTTCTCTTGCACAAGGTATGATTCAAGCAGAATATATATCTTGCAGAAACAGTGAAGCCAGATGTGAGCTACAACAGTCTTGATCTCACAAATGTTAGCTTCTTCACTGTCTAGAAAGTGGACAGCCGGAAGGAAAAGATGCAGGAGTCAGTTTTACTCGTGGCCACTTGGTGGAAATGATGATCTCGCAACAGAAAAGCATAGCGATGCCTGCTTTTTATGTGGATGCCCCTAGTAGCAATGCACACGAAAACTGTACATATTACACGAGGAAAAAATATGCTGTGTCGCTCACTCCTCCTTCGATGCGGCCTCTAACTGTTCATTGCACATCTTGAGATAAACAAGAAAAGAAATAAAGTAGTAAGCAGGAGCTCTTCTAGGTCCCTGCAATGGGACTATAGCTAAAACAATATGATCAAACCAATGTGGTGCCCATTAAATTGCCTATCACAATCGTGCTCACACTATTTACTGAGAACGGATGGGGATGAGGAAAACTATTTAGAGGTAATATTACTTATTCATTTATTTAACTGAAATGTTTCGATAGCGCAATGCACCATTTTGCTTGCCAATGCCTTCCCAGAAGATACAGTCATAGTTTAAAGCTCTGATGAGCAGATAAAGGTATTACATGAAAGATTTGTCATATTGAAATAAATCATAGCTTCCTATTCTTGGCTCTGTACAGATCTTAATGATACACTAACATCTCTTTCAAATTGAACGAGTTTGAGAAATATCAGCAAATAACATGATTCAGTCACTATATAAAAATGCAATATCATGTTGCATTAAAATGGTACAGTAAACAGCATTGGTTTAAATTTTGTACATTAGTAAGATGTCAATGCTGCCTTGTATTCACAGATATCCCTGGCATTCTCAGCATTAGGATCTATAAAAACTGGGTAGTTTTCCACCTACATTCACAGCAAACGAACTCGCCGTCTCCTATGCAAAGCGGAGGCTGCAAATAACAACAAAGCCCAAGACATTCGAGCATTGGATCAATCCAAATGAACAATCTGTATTAGAAGTTTATTGAAAGTTAAACATCATAAACCATTGTACAACAACAGAATGAATCTACATCACACCAATATTTTTTTTAACCACACAACACCCCACGCAGCATGTCCCTTTGGCACTCCTTCAGATCTCTTACCATCAATAACATGACCAACATTCTCCAATCTCTCAATGCCTCATCATGTGGCAATATAATCCTAGCTTTCTCTTTTATCAAAAAGTTTGCTGCAATTGTCACAAATGGACGTCACATCCCCTGTATCTAATATCTCATTCCTATTTTTTCAGAAAAATGTCCTAATCCCTCCCTGGTAAGAAAACCATACAAGAAGGATCGCAACAGCAACTACATCGAGATAATCACAAACTTCTTCAGGCTTAACATTCAGATTTCCACTGTACTGCAGCACTCAAAACACAGCTGTGAAGACCATGGTCTGTGCCATACAAATTCCAAAAGATAAAGGAGGCACATTCATCTCCCTCGAACATCTTTTAACATTATGGATCAAAAAGTCCTAATGGATGATTTTGACGACTATTTATTTATTTATTTCTGTCATTTATAAAGCGCATGAATCACCCCAAATGGGGTATCTCCGCGCTAATGGCGACTAGAAAGGCACAGAGGACTAAAAAGTGACGTTTTAAGTTTTTTCTGAAAGTTAGGTAATTAGTGCATTGGCGGATCTCCAGAGGAAGCTGGTTCCATAATTGTGGGGCTATGTAGGAGAATGCTTTGCCTCCTAGCCTAGTTTGTTTTATGCGCGGGACAGTAAGAAGGCCCTTATCTGCTGATCGAAGGGTGCGCGACGATGTATATCTAACCAGTTTGTCTGCTAGATATTTAGGTCCCATTTTATTGAGGCCTTTGAAAACCAGGCAACCAATTTTAAATTCTATTCTTTTACGTATTGGCAGCCAGTGTAATTTGCGTAGCAGGGGACCTGATGGAGTTCGGGGGGGAGCACTAGTCACCAATCGGGCCGCCGTATTCTGGACCACTTGTAAGCTGCTCATGGCAGTTGTTTTAGCGGAGATCAGCAGAGCATTGCTGAAATCCAGTCGGCTAAGGACCAATGCATGTATCAAGGTTTTTCGTGTTGAAGAAGGGAGAATGTGAAAAACCTTCCGGAGCAGACTGAGAACATGGAAGCAGGTCCGTTTTGTAGTGGCTATATGGTCATCCAGATTAAGTTTGCTGTCAATTAGCACGCCCAGATTCTTGACCACTAATTTAGGGGATGGTGCTGGTCCCAGCTCCTCTGGCCACCAGCACGGTGACCAACTGGTCACTGCGTCTTTGAATAGCATTATTTCAGTTTTATCTGCATTTAACTGCAAAAAGTTATTACTCATCCATGATGTGATAGTTTTCATGCCATTTGCAAAAGTGCTCTTGATGTTAGGTGTATTTTTGTCGAAGGAGAGAAGGAGCTGTGTGTCGTCCGCATATGAGATGGGAGTAAATCCAATCTTTCTTAAAAGTGCTGCAAGTGGGGCGACATATATATTAAATAATGAAGGGCTAAGACAAGAGCCCTGAGGCACACCCTTTGTTACCATACTTGTCTGTGATTTGAAGGGGCCAAGGTTAACTGTTTGAGTTCTTCCCTTTAAGAAATCAGTTAACCAGTCCAGTGCATTGTCCTGTATTCCTATAGCTCGTAATCTCTCCAACAAAATCTGATGTGAGATAGTGTCAAATGCTGCGGAGAGGTCGAGCAGTATAAGAATCACTGCTCGACCAGCATCCGCATGCATTCGGATGTCATCCATGACATTGACCAGAGCTGATTCAGTACTGTACTTAGGACGAAATCCCGACTGCGAATAATCAAGACAGTCTGATGATTCTATAAAGGTGGAAAGATGAGTGTTGATGTGCTTTTCCAGCATTTTACTATATAGAGGGAGAAGTGAAATGGGACGATAGTTGGAAATTACATCAGGGGGTATTGAATAGGCAACATTAAAGCCTTTTCTAAATCATCTTCACCACAAAGCACACCTTCTAATCTGTTGTCATATGATGAAAAGGATGCTGCCCTGCTCACAGAATTACCTCACTGCATAACTACTCTTCTAACAGCTGTCATTTGTGACGTTGTCCACCAGATCACTGACAACATTAACCCCCCCAACACTCTGAAATCTCCAATATTTACCACTTTTGGTGAGCATATTTCCAAACCTATAAACCAAAGTACCTGACTAAAGAACACACTTTCTGTGGCCACTGCAAGGTCACCATCAGCCAGCTCAAGCAAGACAAAGAAACATATAACCTGGAAATAAATCTACTTTTCACGCCCACTCTTCAGATGGTTCGAACATCTCCATATAAGAATTTACTCCTCTCATTCCTGAAGATCAAGAACAAACCCAAAGCTCTCCATTGCTCCCTGGACCCTTATCTGCTGACCCAGACAAATCAGCCTGTTTGCATTAAATATGTGTACATATGGGTCACTGGGATCTCAGAACCATCCAATCTACTTCGTTAAATAATTTTTAATTTTTGATTTATTTTTTTTAAAAGGTAATGGGCTGGTCCATAATGACATCAGGCCGCAACCCTAACGCCCCAACAGCCTTTCTGCTTCCATGGGCCCAGAGCATCTCCATCCTTACAACATGCCAGAGTAAATTTGCAATGTTTTTGACACAGTTTTGACATATGGGCAGGCAGAGAATGGGCACAGCCACATTTCCTGACACTTGCTGTGGTGCACTCTTCAGGCTCTGAGCCAGCTGGCAACCAGAAAGCTGCATAGTCTGGGCATTTCTGACACCTAGAGACCCAGGCAAATCTAATCAGGTGTGGCTTGTGTGGATCCTGCTATATTTGTTTTACACAGGATGCCCTTCAAACTTCAAATGTTGGTTAAAATCATGCACTTTCCTCACATTTGTCTGAGTGAAACTGATACTTGAGAAGATCCGCCCATCATTCTCACAATACTCCCAATGCAAACAGTATGGATGAAACTGTGACCACACAAAATCAATATGGTCTTGTTAGACCTGGCATCCTTGGCGTGGGTCTCCCTTCCATTTTTTTCATAATGCCTCCACTGTTGTCGATATGTTTTTGCTGGACTAGATGCTCATGGGCACTTTGCCACTGCCATGTCGACTTGGTAAGTGCACCCACTTACCAGTCCCTAAACCTTCCCTTTTCTTCATATCAGACACCCCTATGGTAGGCCTACGGGTAGGGTGCATTGTAAGGATAAGGTGGGACATGCCCTGGTGTGTGTGGCATGTCCTAATAGTGATTTACAGCCGTTTTCGTTTTTCACTATTGCAAGGCTACCTGCTCCCCATAGGCCAGAATGGGCAGTTTGATTATAACATCTTATAATCCTTAACTGACTCAGGAACTAGGTAGAAATTCGAGTTTAGTTTGCCTGAACTCAGAATGATAAAATACATCTTTTAGTGAAGTTGATTTTAACATTCTGTGTTTGAAAATACCTCTTTTAGAAAGTAGGTATTTTCTTGCCTAACTATCCAGCCTGCCTCTGCCAGCTTGTGTATTGTGTGTCTGGTTTGTGCGTGACAGGGGCTGGGGGTGGCTACAGGAGACAGGGTGAGGCAGCACAGGGCTGAATAGAGAGATCTGCATCCAGAGTGGAGGGAGGAGTTGCAGCTGGGTCTGAATAGGGCTGTGTCTGCCTTCCACAATGCTGGCTCCACCTCCTGCCGGGCGTCTGAGTACCCTGCCCCACATTCTGAAAGGAAAAGAAGGAGACATGTACACAGAGTGCTCCAAAGCTGCACAGAACTGGTTTAAACTAAGCCTCTCTGCCTTCAGAGAACAAAGAGAAAAGGAGTATAAGTACTGGGGCCCAAACCCAGGAACTTTAGATCACTTTTGGGAACAAGAAGAAACCTTTACTGAGGAGCGGAACCAAGAAGAAACTGAGGAGAGACTATCCCTAAGCCTGTAGTGCTGCTTGGGGGAATTGGCCTGCAGTGGTTTGCCTGACTGCCAAAAGAAAGGAGAAAGGAACTTTTGCTTTGCTGTGACTTTCATCAACTTGTGAAGGATCTCCAAGGGCTTGGAAGAGAGCTTGCCCCCTGACCGAAGTCCCAGGACCAGTGGACTTCACCAGCCTTGTGAATTGCTGCTGGAAACGCTGTTTCAGTGGCTGCAGGGTTAGGGAGCTGTGACTGACTCTCATGACCGGCTCGGTGTCCTGAAGGCACCGCATCGAGCACCGCCCGCTTCTTGCAACGCACGGCCTTGGTCTCACCGACTCCGTCTCGACGCCGTCAACGAGCCGTTGCCTGCACCGTAACCTGTGAGCACCGCACCTCGCAACGCCTCGCTACACCAAATCTAACTGGTCCGACCGACACGGTCACTGCTGCTGAGTTCGAGTCCTGTGACCGCACCGGAGTTGGGCACCGCTCGCACGCTTCGCGACGCACCGCCCGACTCGCACCGCTGTCCGGACTGATCGACGCCAGCTCCTGAATCCGGCTCCGTCGCTGCAACGCAACCTGCTAGCACCGCATCGAAGCACCGTCTCGCCCTGCAACGCACGGCCCTGGTCTCACCGACTCCGTCTCGACGACGTCAACGAGCCGCTGCCTGCACCGCATCGAGGGACAACGCGTCCTGCAACGCTTCCATCTTGCATCGCGACAGCGACGTACAGCCATCCGGCTCGCACGCCCGTGCCTGCCGCTTCAAGTAAAAGGTACTGTGACCGAGTCTGTCTACGCTGTGTTGGCCCATCTCGACGCGGTCAGCTGGATTTGTTAGACTCTGTTTGTTCTTGACATCGCCGTAGCCGGAGGAGGCTACCGACTCGCACAGAACCTTGAATTAAGCCTTTTTGATCAGAACTAAGCATTCTTGACAATATTGTGGATTATTTTTGTCGTTTATGGTCTTGTGATAAATCTATATAAAGTATACCTATTTTTATAAATATATAACCTGTGTGGTGTCCATTTGTAGTGTTGTCACTTGATTACTGTATGTGTTCACAAATGCTTTACACACTGCCTCTGAACTAAGCCTGTCTGCTCGTGCCAAGCTACCAAGAGGGTGAGCAGGGGTTCTTTCAGGAGTGTACCTACTTTCCCTGACTAGACTCAAGGGTCCCTATTTGGACAAAGATACCTACCTCTGCCAACTAGAGACCCCCAAATCTAACATTGGTGGTCAGCGGTGAGGATTCTGGACTTGCATTTGTGACTCATGTACAGTGATTGGTGAACACTACTTAGTGAGTGCAGACCAAAACGCAACCACATACTTTTATAGCATTTTTTCTGGGATTTCCTATTTTTGCAAGTGCCAAGTTTAATCACTATGGAAAAACCAGCATCAGTAGCCTCTGTTGAGTGTGACTGGGAAGAGGAGAGGCTAGAATGCTACACCCTCAAGCAGCTCAAGCATTTCTGCAAAAAGTTTAAAGTGTCCATGACCGGGCTCTCCAGGAAGGAGGACCTCCAAAAGGCGCTGAGGGCCTGGGTCGAATCAAGGAGTGCCCCTGTGGAGGGGGCTGAGAATGCAGAAGGGCAGCTGGAGGGGCTATTGGGTCTAGGGGCTGGAAGACCACCTTCCCCAGTAGGTAGCAGTGTTTCTGCCAGAGGACAGTCTCCAGAAGAGTTGGAGGACAGGAAAGAGGGTAGGATGCACGAAATGGAGCTGACCAAGCTCAAGCTGAATGGGCAGTTAGAATTTGAAATGCAAACTAGGAAATTAGCCCTAGAGGAAAAGAAAATGCAGTTTGAACATGAGAAAGTTTTGAGGGAGTTGGAATTGAAGGCCAAAAGCTTAGAGATTACTCCCTCTGGTGGCAGTGTACCGCCTGTGCCTGTTGAAGCTAGGGTGTATATTCCCAAAGATGTGGTGAAGGAGTTTTTTTAAAAATGATGACATTGGGCAGTGGTTCAAAGCCTATGAGGTAGCCATGTCCTCCCACCGGGTCCCTGAGAAGGATTGGGGAGCGGGGTTGTGGGGGCGGTTCCTCAGTGAAGGGCGGGATACCCTGTTGGATTTGCCCTCTGAAGTCTATAATTCATACAGCCACATGAAGGATGCTTTAATGACTAGGTATGGTTTGACCCCTGAGCTTTATAGGCAGAGGTTCAGGAACTGTAAGAAGATTGAAGGCAGTACCTGAATATGTGACCTTCTTTTGCAGAGCCTTGGATGGTTGGGTAAAGGGTAGCAAAGCGACTGATTTTCAGGCGCTCTTTGAGTTGATTGCATGGGAGCACTTGTCCAGTAATTGCTTTCCTGAGCTACGCCAGCACCTGATTGATAGTAAGCTGACTAACCCTAGGCAGCTTGCTGAGGAGGCGGACCGCTGGGTGAGTACCCGGGTCCACAAGGGTCACGTGGGAGACTCCGCCAAGGGTGGGCAGGGTCCCCAGCAGAAGAGTGAGGGGGACAAGGGCAAACAGAGGGAGTTCCATAAAGGGCCCCAAAGTAGACCCCAAGGGAACCAAGGGAAAGGTTCCCAGCCTCCCCCTGAGAAGAAGCCAGTGGCCCTGACAGTCCCCCCTGTTCACCAGGGACCACTGGTATGTTACAAGTGTGGCGCCCCTGGCCACAAGGCAAACGATCCTCGTTGCCCTTTCATGGAAAACCAGCACCCACTGGTGGAGTCCCCCGGCAGTTGGCTAGTGTAGCCCTGGGGGAGGAGTTGGGTGCCCAAGGTGGGGGGGATCCCACAGTGTTTTCCCTTGTCTCATTAGGAGACTCTGAGATGGTCCCTAGGACCCAGCTGCCTGAGAACACTAAAAAGTGCAGGCAGTAGGGTGGAGGCTCTGAGAGACACAGGAGCCAGTGTGACAGCTGTCAAGTGTCACCTGGTGTCTAAAGAGCAGGTGGTCCCTGATGCATTCTATCCGGTTCTTGCTGCTGACAACACAGAGAGTCACTGCAAGGTGGCTCAGGTTCCCTTTGAGTGGGGGGGGGTCTCGGGTACTCTTCAAGTAGCTGAGAGGCCAGCCATGCCTGTTGACTGTTTGTTAGGGAACGATTTGGAGAGCTCACCTTGGGCTAAGGTGGAGCGGAGTGCGCATTTAGAAATGTTGGGCTTGCCTGATTGGGCATGTGTGACCACCCGGTCAATGGCAGCTAAAGGTGTTCAAGAGGACCTGGAGCCTGAGAGGGAGGCCCAGGTGCCTGCCGGAGAGAGAGGAGGCAGGGGGCACGGGAAACCGGCCCCCGAAGTTCCCACGGTCCAGGAGGAGCCAGACCCTGAGGGGGATGCCCTGGAGCCTACAGGGGAACAGGTAGCTGAACTGGGGGACCTACCTGAGCTGACCCATTGGCAGCAAGAAGGAGGACCCTCCAGGGAAGAGTTCTGCGAGGAGCAGAATGCATGCCCTTCTCTCGTGGGTCTGAGGCAACAGGCCACAGACCAGGCAGCAGGTGATCAGTCTGGATCACATTGGATTTACTGGGAGAATGGTCTCCTGTATTCAGAGCCTAAGGTTGCTGAGCCTGGGTCAGCCTGTGTGCTGGTGGTACCCCAGCGCTTCAGAGCCTTCCTACCGGGGTTGGCTCATGATGTACCGTTAGCAGGACATCTGGGGCAGGACAAGACCTTTGAAAGGCTTGTCACCCATTTCTATTGGCCCCAGATGCACAGGAGTGCCGCCACTCACTGCAGGACATGCCAGACTTGCCAGGCAAGTGGAAAGAGTGGGAGGAAGCACAAGGCTCCTCTCCAGCCATTCCCTGTGGCCAGCACCCCCTTTGAACGGGTGGGTATTGACATTGTGGGGCCACTGGACCCCAAGACAGCCATGGGCAACAGGTTTATCCTGGTCTTGGTGGACCATGCCACCCGGTACCCTGAAGCCATCCCTCTGAGGGCAGTGACGGCCCCCGTGGTGGGACGGGCACTGATGGGAATTTTCTCACGTGTGGGATTCCCTCAAGAGGTGGTGTCTGACAGGTACCAACTTCATGTCCAAGTACATGAAGTCCCTGTGGCAGGAGTGCGGTGTAACTTACAAGTTCACCACTCCTTACCACCCTCAAGGAAATGGGCTGGTTGAGAGATTCAACCGGACACTCAAGGGCATGATTATGGGTCTGGAAGAACCCATGAGGCGTAAATGGGACGTCCTCTTACCTTGCCTGTTGTTTGCATACCGGGAGGTGCCACAGAAGTCTCTAGGGTTCAGCCCCTTTGAGCTCCTCTATGGACACCTGGTGCGAGGACCTCTGAGTTTGGTCAAGGAAGGCTGGGAGCAATCTCCCAGGAAACCTCCCCAGGATGTATACAGTTACATGCTGGCCTTCAGGAACCAGACTAGGCATTTCAGAGAGCTTGCTGAGGCAAATCTGGAAGCCAGCCAGGAGGAGATGAAGCGGTGGTATGACCAGAATGCCACTCTGGTCGAGCTTCAGCCTGGTCAGAAAGTGTGGGTCATGGCCCCAGTGGAGCCTTGTGCGCTCCAGGATAGGTGGACCGGCCCTTTCACGGTGGTGGAGCGCAAGAGTCCAGTTACCTACTTGGTGGACTTGCAGTCTCCCAGGAACCCCTTACGGGTCCTGCATGTGAACCTCCTAAAGCCCCACTTGGAGAGGTCCCAAGTGGGCATGCTCTTAGCTACAGATGATGGGATGGAGGAGGAGACCGAGCCTCTTCCTGACCTCCTGTCAGCCCGAGAGCAAGATGGATCAGTGGAGGGAGTAAACCTCTCTACCTCCCTGACACCTGAGCAGCAGGGTGACTGTCGCCAACTGTTGGGGCAGTTTCCTGACCTATTCTCCCTGGTTCCCAGTGTCACTAACTGGTGCGTCCATGATGTGGACACTGGGGACAGTCTTCCTGTGAAGCACAAGGCTTACAGGGTGACTGACAGGGTAAGAGCTTGCATCAAGGAGGAGGTCTCCAAGATGTTTGCGTTAGCGGTGATTGAGTCCTCTAACAGCCCTTGGGCCAGCCCAGTGGTCTTGGTTCCAAAGGCTGCCGCACCTGGTGCCACACCAGAACTCCGGTTCT
Organism: Calotriton arnoldi; assembly: GCA_963921515.1. Classification (NCBI taxonomy): domain Eukaryota; kingdom Metazoa; phylum Chordata; class Amphibia; order Caudata; family Salamandridae; genus Calotriton; species Calotriton arnoldi. The sequence goes on along the minus strand of CAWUFW010002553.1, from coordinate 2,031,751 downwards.
GTGTGGACTACAGTGGACTCAATTCCGTCACCAGGACTGACGCCCACCCCATCCCCAGAGCTGATGAGCTCATAGATCGGTTAGGGGCTGCGCGGTACCTCAGCACGTTTGACTTAACGTCTGGGTACTGGCAGATCGCCTTGACTGATGGGGCAAAAGAGAGGTCAGCATTCTCCACACCAGATGGGCACTACCAGTTCCGGGTGATGCCCTTTGGGATGAAGAATGCCCCTGCCACCTTTCAGAGGTTGGTCAACCAGGTGTTGGTTGGACTGGAGGATTTCAGTGCCGCCTACCTGGATGACATCGCAGTGTTCAGCGCCAGTTGGGAAGAACATCTGCGCCACCTCTGGGAAGTGTTGATGGCGCTGCGGAGGGCAGGCCTCACGATCAAGGCAGGTAAGTGCCAGATCGGGCAGGGTTCCGTGGTGTACTTGGGACACCAGGTTGGGAGAGGCCAGGTGGCGCCCCTCCAACCGAAAATTGATACCATTGTGGCTTGGGAGCCCCCCAAGACCCAGACAGAGGTGAGAGCCTTCCTAGGACTCACCGGGTATTACCGGAGATTCGTCAAGGGGTATGGCAGCATTGTTGCCCCCTTGACAGAGCTGACTTCCAAGAAGCAGCCCAGGAAAGTGATTTGGACTGACGCCTGTCAAAAAGCTTTTGACACCTTGAAGACTGCCATGTGCACAGCGCCTGTGCTCCAGGCACCCAACTTCTCCAATGAGTTCATTGTTCAGACGGACGCTTCAGAGCATGGTGTAGGGGCTGTTCTATCACAGATCAATGAGGAGGGCCTAGACCAACCTGTAGCCTTCCTCAGTAGGAGGTTACTTCCCGGGAACAGAGATGGAGTGCTATTGAGCGTGAGGCATTTGCTGTGGTCTGGGCACTGAAGAAGCTGAGACCATACCTGTTTGGGACTCACTTCCGGGTTCAGACAGACCACAGGCCCCTCAGATGGTTGATGCAGATGAGGGGTGAGAATCCAAAGCTGTTGAGGTGGTCCATTTCCCTACAGGGGATGGACTTTACGGTGGAACACCGCCCTGGTACAGAACACGCCAATGCTGATGGTCTGTCCAGATTTTTCCGCCTTAGTGATGAGAACTCCCTAGGGGTAGGATAGTTCTCCCCACATTTCAGCTGGAGGGGACACGTGTTAGACCTGGCATCCTTGGCGTGGGTCTCCCTTCCATTTTTTTCATAATGCCGCCACTGTTGTCGATATGTTTTTGCTGGACTAGATGCTCATGGGCACTTTGCCACTGCTAATCAGTGCCAGAGTGCAAGTGCTCCCTATTGTAAATTGTGTTATGAATTAGTGACTCCATGTTTGGCTTATTTGAATTACTGTCAGACCCTAGTACAGTGCACTGAGTGTGCCCAGGGCTTGTGAATCAAATGCTGCTGGTGGGCTTGCAGCACTGGTTGTGCCACCCACAGAAGCCGCTTGTAAAGTGTGTCTCAGGCCTGCCATTGAGGAGCCTACGTGCAGTCTGTGACTGCCATGTCGACTTGGTAAGTGCACCCACTTACCAGTCCCTAAACCTTCCCTTTTCTTCATATCAGACACCCCTATGGTAGGCCTACGGGCAGGGTGCATTGTAAGGATAAGGTGGGACATGCCCTGGTGTGTGTGGCATGTCCTAATAGTGATTTACAGCCGTTTTCGTTTTTCACTATTGCAAGGCTACCTGTTCCCCATAGGCCAGAATGGGCAGTTTGATTATAACATCTTATAATCCTTAACTGACTCAGGAACTAGGTAGAAATTCGAATTTAGTTTGCCTGAACTCAGAATGATAAAATACATCTTTTAGTGAAGTTGATTTTAACATTCTGTGTTTGAAAATACCTCTTTTAGAAAGTAGGTATTTTCTTGCCTAACTATCCAGCCTGCCTCTGCCAGCTTGTGTATTGTGTGTCTGGTTTGTGCGTGTCATGGGCTGGGGGTGGCTACAGGAGACAGGGTGAGGCAGCACAGGGCTGAATAGAGAGATCTGCATCCAGAGTGGAGGGAGGAGTTGCAGCTGGGTCTGAATAGGGCTGTGCCTGCCTTCCACAATGCTGGCTCCACCTCCTGCCGGGCGTCTGAGTACCCTGCCCCACATTCTGAAAGGAAAAGAAGGAGACATGTACACAGAGTGCTCCAAAGCTGCACAGAACTGGTTTAAACTAAGCAAAGGCCTCTCTGCCTTCAGAGAACAAAGAGAAAAGGAGTATAAGTACTGGGGCCCAAACCCAGGAACTTTAGATCACTTTTGGGAACAAGAAGAAACCTTTACTGAGGAGCGGAACCAAGAAGAAACTGAGGAGAGACTATCCCTAAGCCTGAAGTGCTGCTTGGGGGAATTGGCCTGCAGTGGTTTGCCTGACTGCCAAAAGAAAGGAGAAAGAAACTTTTGCTTTGCTGTAACTTTCATCAACTTGTGAAGGATCTCCAAGGGCTTGGAAGAGAGCTTGCCCCCTGACCGAAGTCCCAGGACCAGTGGACTTCACCAGACTTGTGAATTGCTGCTGGAAACACTGTTTCAGTGGCTACAGGGTTAGGGAGCTGTGACCGACTCTCACGACCGGCTCGGTGTCCTGAAGGCACCGCATCGAGCACCGCCCGCATCTTGCAACGCACGGCCTTGGTCTCACCGACTCCGTCTCGACGCCGTCAACGAGCCGTTGCCTGCACCGTAACCTGTGAGCACCGCACCTCGCAACGCCTCGCTACACCGAATCTAACTGGTCCGACCGACACGGTCACTGCTGCTGAGTTCGAGTCCTGTGACCGCACCGGAGTTGGGCACCGCTCGCACGCTTCGCGACGCACCGCTCGACTCGCACCGCTGTCCGGACTGATCGACGCCAGCTCCCGAATCCGGCTCCGTCTCTGCACCGCAACCTGCTAGCACCGCATCGAAGCACCATCTCGCCCTGCAACGCACGGCCCTGGTCTCACCGACTCCGTCTCGACGACGTCAACGAGCCGCTGCCTGCACCGCATCGAGGGACAACGCGTCCTGCAACGCTTCCATCTTGCATCGCGACCGCGACGTACAGCCATCCGGCTCGCACGCCCGTGCCTGCCGCTTCAAGTAAAAGGTACTGTGACCGAGTCTGTCTACGGTGTGTTGGCCCGTCTCGACGCGGTCAGCTGGATTTGTTAGACTCTGTTTGTTCTTGACATCGCCGTAGCCGGAGGAGGCTACCGACTCGCACAGAACCTTGAATTAAGCCTTTTTGATCAGAACTAAGCATTCTTGACAGTATTGTGGATTATTTTTGTCGTTTATGGTCTTGTGATAAATCTATATAAAGTATACCTATTTTTATAAATATATAACCTGTGTGGTGTCCATTTGTAGTGTTGTCACTTGATTACTGTATGTGTTCACAAATGCTTTACACACTGCCTCTGAACTAAGCCTGTCTGCTCGTGCCAAGCTACCAAGAGGGTGAGCAGGGGTTCTTTCAGGAGTGTACCTACTTTCCCTGACTAGACTCAAGGGTCCCTATTTGGACAAAGGTACCTACCTCTGCCAACTAGAGACCCCCAAATCTAACAGGTCTTTATTAGGCCTGGCCAAAATTTGCATTACACTTGCATAATTTGTGAAATTCCTGAAATTGCAACATTACACCACTTTGCATAATTTAGCATCATTAGCTGTAAAAATAAGAATGCTCAGTAACAACAGAATGCGAGCAGCTGTTGTTCGTGGTGCATTTGTCTAAAAGCATACTCCCGCCAAACATTGACACATTTTTATTTTGAAGAAATATGTGTAATTTTGTGTAATCTTCCCAATATTTCATCTACCAGGAAGAGAACGTTTATCATCGGGTGAGCCCCGGGAGAGGGCTATGCCATTCAGGGAGTTCCATCATCCTAGCACGCTACCTCGGCTGGGGGGCGGTGGTGGGACGGCGTACCCAGATGTAACGGAGTGAGGAGCTAATGGGGGTCAGCTGCCCAAGGTCATAACACATACATTTCCAACAAGTCTATTCAATGGGGTAGTGCGGACCATTGATCCATTTGTCTTAGTGGCCCCACACTCCCCACCCCCAGTGGATGGCAAAAATGATGGCAGTATAGGGCCCAGGGTAAAAAGGGCAAGGAAGGTCAGTGCCTCCCAGTGGGAAGCTGGACCAGCAATGATAGATACCCAGTCTCCAAGCCTAGACAGGCATACAGATCAATCTAGGATGTGTGTATTATCATGGAATGTTGCGGGCCTCATCTCCAAACTGGACAACCCTGACTGGGGGGAATTTATAGACCAATATGATGTTTGTATGTTCCAAGAAATCTGGGCCTCGGCGGATCCGCAACGGCTGGGTTATGCGTCATTTAGAGCAGTTGCCACTTCTGGGGGAAAGGGCAGGCCTTCAGGGGGGCTATGTACCTGGGTTGGTTCATACTTGGGCTGTACAGCAAAGCAGTTGGTGTCATCCTCCAATGACATTCTATGCATTCTTCTCACTTTTCCATCAAGGGTTAGAATTGCTCTGATCAATGTTTACTCTCGGCCAGTAAGTTATAATCAAGAATCGGCGACCGTCGATTTGCTGACCACTTTTATATCCACCATTCCCAATAATTTCTCAGTGATCATTGGTGGTGACTTCAACTGTCAGTTTGAGCCCCTGGGTGGCCTGTATGGAGGTAACCCCAGTTAAGAGGATCTGCACTGGGCAATCCCCGAGCCAAACATCCCGCCAACAAGGGCCTGGACACCTCTGGTTCTCCAGATTAAATCTTTCACTTTGAAACATTCCTTAAGGGCCTGTAATGGCCGTACCAAATCAGATTCACCAGGGAACCATACTTTTAACAGAATAGGGCACTCCTCCATCCTAGATTATAACACTCACCTGCCTATTGTATTTTCAGTGTTGCGCTTTTTATTTTCTATGTGGTGTGTACGTAGAATGCCCTTGAACACCAATCCTTAGGCTCTAGATGATAACTTCATATATTATATACCGGATTTGGTTTATTTTAATCTGTTTTTAACATCTATGGTTTTTAGTATGCTTTTAGCGTGGGGGACTTGGGTATGCGCCCACTTGGATTGTTTTAATGGAAACGTTACCGTAATGCACATGCACTTTTATGGGCAATATCAACCCAGAGCCATGGGGTTTGGGCACGTGCCCACATGGATTGTTTTAATGAAATGGCATTGTAGTGTATATGCACTTTTATGGTCAAATGGACCGAAATAAAGTTTTTGGAAATTAAATAAAAATGAAAATAGTTCATGTAATTTCGCTAAAGCAAATTATGAAATTTCACACATCTCTAGTCTTTACATGGTCCCTCGTATGATCCTTTCCTGTAGCGGGTGCTAGGCCTAGCTATGTCTGGGTTCAGTAGGTTTCCCTGGGTGCCATTCAAGCCTGGACCCAAATGCTGGTGCTACCCACATCACCAAATTGGGTCAATTTTGATGTCAAAATCTTGATGTCTCCATGTTGTGTTCCACCTTTACAAGTGGGGTCTTGTTTTTAATGACAGAAGTGTAAGGGAAACTGAATTGCTATTATCAGCTAAATTTGTCTCCATTTTGGCTTCCAAGTGTAGGCCAGTTTGAAAGAAATATTTTGCAAACTTCCCCCTGAGTCGCATGATAGTATGGGTAACCCTAAATTCAGAGGGCCTCATTTATGAGACTCCTTGCGCCTCCGGAACGTCACTTTTCTTGACGTTCCGTGGCGCAGAAGCCTGCGTGATATTTATCAGGTAGCACTAAGCCACTTTTTTTGGCTTAATGCTGCCTGATAAATATCCGTCCCTTTAACGCAGTGTTCTGCGTTAAAGGGGCGTGCAATGGGTGTTGCTGGGGGCATTCCCAGCAACATCCATGGCCTTTTGACACTGCCCCAGATTTACGAGAAATCATAAATCTGAGGAAGGGCCAAAAGCTTACGCCTCCCCAGGGGAGGCGTAAGGGAGGCACAACGAAGAGAAATATATTTATTTCTCCACGTTTTTCCTTTTTCTATGCGTGCTGCATTCTGCAGCACACATCGAAAGAGGAAGAAGCCTCTTGTGATTATTTTTGTACAGAAAGGTTTCCCTTCCTGTACAAAAATAATCATCCCCGCAATGAAGGCACCCTTGCACCATGGTGCAAAGGTGCCTGCGTTGGCGCACGGCAGCCCATTGTGCGCCGGCGCTGGGGAAAAGGACAGGAATGCTCTGTATCTTATAGATACAGCGCATTCCTGCCCTTTTCTTTTGCCGTAGGGAAGCGCAGCAGGGAGGCCTGCGGTGCTGCCCTACGGCAAAACCTCATAAATGAGGCCCAGAGTTGTGAAAATCTTCACTACTCCTAGACTCAGTATTATCTGCACATTTCAAATGCATAGATTTTCATTCATTAAATGTTCCAATATGAATTGAAACATAGCCGGTACACAATGAAAAATCATTTAAACTCAGCTGTTCAATCTGGTTATCACATGTTTTTTTTATGGATAACCAACAAACTCTATATCTCCTTGCAACAGGAAGGGTCAAACAGACATAATGGTGAACTTAGCAGAGCAAACCTTTTTGTTGATGCATTTTTTTGTGAAAAAAATAAAAAAATAAAAGATTTGCTTGAACATCCTTTTCCCATTTTTCAAAAGAAAATGCCAAAATATTTTGAAAATGTTCTCAGTTCCCTTCAGTGAATTCATGAAACTCAGAGTCCTCAATGTATGGGGGAAAAAGGGCATGTATCTGCCTTGGATATTTTTTCTGGGAAACAAGTTTTGAAGGGGTAAGTTCCCAGTGCCCCAAACAGAAAACATATGGGTCTATTTTTTAGGCTTTAACATCGTGTTTGCATCCCAAAAGTGACACAAAATGACGCTAAATCTTTTTCTACTACTTTACTTTCCAGCGCTAATCTTGTTTAGCACTGTATGTGTGCTGCACTGTACAGCACACAAACAAAGTGGGAAAAAGTTTCAAGTTAGTCTAAGCATGGCATGTTGAACTGGAAGGGTTCCCTTCCAGTACAAAAACTATGCTAGACTCACAGAGACACACTTGCACTGTAGTGTGTTTGTGGCGCTCAGCAGCTTTTTTCTGCACTGGTGCCAGGGAGAGGGGAGGAGATGCCATATTTCTGTAAAATGTACGTTTTTCAGCTCTCTTCTTCTCGCGCAGTGCAGCACAGAATTTGCGCTTGCTGCACTGCGCTGCGTGAAAAACTAGCAAATCTGCCCCACAATTCTGGGCACACTTAAGCCTCAGCCTCTAAGGGGTTAATATCTGTGTGTACCTTGAGTCCTAAATATCTTGGAGATTCTATCAGCTGAGATGCATGCAGTAATGTTTCTAGTAGAGCTTTTACTTGAGGTGTCTTTTTGCTAGAGAAGTTTAGCCTGGCTGTTGTTTACACCTGAAAAGTTGAAAGGATCAAACGTTTGTAGGGCTTATGTGTTCACTTGGGCATTTCCCTGAAGTTCATTGCTTTTTATTAAAATATTACTGGGTTTATGTTATTTATTGTATGTCCGCTTAACTAAGCTGACGTGGTACAAGAAATGTAGGTAAAGTATACAACTTAATTATTATTAATCGGTTTGTTTTTTTCTTCAATTTCCTTAATCCGAATATGTGATATTTGACTGTCTTCTTTCCCTACAGCATTTTTCTCTTCTATGTGTCTTATTCACTTACTTAACTATCGAGCATTATATAAAACACATTTGTACGCTTTTGTCTTCGTGAACCCCTGGGTATTTGTTTTTGACACAGTCTTCCCTAGCTTTTCACCCCAGATTCTCTTTTGCTATTCCTTTGTTGCATTCTAAATTCTCATACATTCTCATCCTTTTGTACTTTTTTGCTCCATTTTCTTGGCAAATGTTTCAAATATGTCTATAAAAGCAATAAATAAACTAGAAAAAAATGTCTAATACTAATTTGTGTATTCCTGTCTGCAGGCTCAAGTACAACTCTATGCCGATGCAATGTTAATGGTAAAGAGTACTTGCCTGGTAAGTTCCTTGAACTAACTCAGTAGCCAAATGAGTGCAAATGTTGATTTTGAACCTGAAAACACCTGTGTTTTTGTGTTGAGTTGGTATTCATATGATATGAACTGTTTGTAATTTTACGTCTTAATTTGCTTTTACATGTGTGATTTTGTAAGTATGTTTGTCCATTATGTTTGCAGTTTCTCAATGTGCTTTGTAAGGCATTCGCTAGAGCATTGTTTCCATCACGTTTTTGAGGGGGTGCCTCAGTGCTGGTAGTGTTAGTCTCTGCTTCCATTGCTTTCTAATGAACTACTTCGCAGTACCTGTGAATGGCCATGTGTGGTATGAAACTTGCTACAAACCTTAACTGGAGTAGACTTGAGCCTCTTTGGGCTGTATTTAGTACAACTGAAGTGGATGTGGAGCTATCTTTTTTGGCTTAAACCTTTATAGGTGTCTTCTTGTATGTGCAGGACCCTCCAGGATGGCCTCTTTGATTTTCCTTTTACTCCTCCCACTCTGTGGTAGGCATTTTTCATTTTCTAGCCATGCCCCTGTGCCACTCTCCTATTTATACTTAAGTCAAATCTCTACATGTATGTATGTAGGGGCAGATTTACAAGCCCCTTGCGCCACTTTTGCGTCACTTTTTCCATGTTAAAAGTGACGCAAAAGTGGCGCAAGGGGCTTGTAAATCTGCCCCGTAGTTTTTTGCACACTTGGAGAAGTGCGCACATAAGAGTTAGGAATATAGTACAGGTAGATTTATGCATATACCTATGTGAATTGCATGTTTTGCTTATGGAAAGAGGTACTAAAGGAGTACTACTCCTTGTAATGACCTTTGTGAATTGTCCCCTTAAAATCTCTAATACTCAAACCCCTGTATCATGAGCCTGTGCTCTCGCCCAGGGTACAGTTGTGTACGTGTTTTTATGAGACTGCAGTCTCTAAAGCGTATAGGTTCATCTTAACATTTCCTGAATTGCAGACAGCCTCTCTATGTTTCTGAGCTCTGCTGTCTACAACTTATTGACTAACTCTAAGAATGTCTGAGTAAAATGTATGCACTTTAGACAGTGCAATTGAATTAAAACAGGTGCTCGGTTGTACCCTGCATGAGCGTCCATGTTCATCATACGGCCCCAGATGATATTTTTGAGTGAATAAAACTGTAGAATAAATCTCTAGCACCGTCGTTTCCAAACTTTTTAGAACCACAACCCACTTTTAATATCGACAAACGTTCGCGCCCCACCATGCTTTAATCAACAAGAGCTGGGCTAGTTTTTAATGTAACTAAAGCATTGTGTGGTAGCACACTGTCATTTACAGACAGCACGTTATCCATTGAAATGGCCACTGCATTTGCAGACATTTAGTTTTACTGATAAAAGTATATTGCACACAAATGACAATATTTTGTAATCAGGTTTTAGTGAATATTTATCATTTGTGTACCACCAAGTAAAGTGTCTTGATGTTTTTGATCCTTTTAAAACAATTGCTTCAATCACACTTCTGAACTACAAAAAATGTGTTTTATTTTTGCTTTCCTGACTGCCAAATGTGTACAGTTCATTTACAGGTATTTACATTTTGTTGTGTGTTACAACAAAATGACATCATACAGCCTTTCCTTTCACACAGCTGTACCCCAGCAAGTTTGTCACATAATTCACTTTACCTTTCTTTCTCTGACTGCAAAGACATAGCCTGAAATTTGACCTCTGTCTTTGAAACATTGAAAATGTTACAAGATAAATACAGAATTTATAGGCTTCTTTGTTTATTGCTTTCACAGCTCACTACTCACTAGTGGGTCCCCACCCAAAGTTAGGGAAACACTGCTCTAGCAGAACTTGTGCCAAAGACCGAGTCATGTTGTAAGAATAGCAGACACAACTATCTGTTTTACACTGAAAGAAGAATTGAAACAGTATAGATCATTGCAGGACACCACAGAGAAAAGCAATGTAATATACATAGTATAAAAGCTCAGTAGGACACAATATTCTATAGAATGTAGGTGTACATGGGAATTACAGAACAGAGTGCACTTTGGAAATTAATTAAAACATTTTTTTCAAGAATTCTTTTTATTAAACATTCCTAAGTTGCAGAGTATAGTATCACAACAACAGGTTTTGTGGTAGCAAGCACAGAACATTACATTTCTACACTTACATTCAACTTAACCAACATCATACAGAAGAAATATCGTACATGTTGTTTGTGACTTTCATATATTACCATAGGATCACAGGAGAGAAGAAAAAGGGGGGAGGGGGGGAATTCTCCCAGCTCCCTCCCATTCCTGTCCTGGCCCCTAGAATCTTCAGAGACCCGATACTCAACCCAGCGACTCCAAACCTTTCCCCATTTCCGAGGGCAGCCTCTACTCTCATAGAGCACTCTTTCTGCAGCGCAGCACCAATCCAAGTTGGATTTCCATTTCCCCACCCTTGGAGGGAGGCTCGCCCAAGACCTGGCCATATTCCTCTTAGCTACCATTGCTGCAACCATCAGCCACAACTTTTGGTATCTCGGCCATGTCGCCTCACCCGTTACACATGGTATATGTTATCTAGCCTCCAGTGGTTTTGCCTGACCCATTACTTCAGACATAATTCGTGTCACCCTCTCCCAATATTTCAGAATGTCAGGACATCCCTAGAAGATGTGGAAGAAAGAACCCATTTTCTGACAGCCCCTGGCGCAATGACTCAAAGGACAGCGCCCCAGCCTGGGCATGAGTGCACTGGAGGTGTAGGACCTATGGAGTATACGGAGTTGCACCAGACAGAATCGAGCCTGAATCCCCACCTCTTTTGGGCTTTGAATCGCCTCCACTCAGTCATCATCCTCCAGCATCCCAATATCTGATTCCCACGCCTCCCTCAGGGCCCCTAGGGGATTGGGTGCATTATTCATAATTTTCTTATATATTAGGGATGTGGCCTTATCTTTCATTGGGTCCATTAATAGACTGTCCTCAAGGGGAGCATATTCGGGCAGCTGCTCCCCTTCACGGATAAGCCTGTGCCGTGCATGGCCCAGCTGTATGTATGATAATGTTCTGAGTCAGCCATCTGGTACTCATTCTGCAGGTCTTCAAATGAAATTATGGCCAGTCCTCTCCATATATCCCCAAGGTGGTCTATGCCCAATAGCCCCCATCTGCCAAACCCCTGCAGGCTCCCCACTTCATGTAGCAAATTGCTATACCACAATGGGGTCCTTTCTGTTAGCCTATTCTCCCTCCCAAGGTATTTAGTGGCCTCATGCCACACTCAAACTTCCGCTTGGTTATGCGGAGGCAGCCGCTATTCCCACCTTTCCTTGCTGCAGGGTATCCCCTCTGCCCCATCACTAGATGGTCTACTCTGTATGCTGGTTCATCTCTGTCTGCGAACACCCAATCATTGATTGCTACCATCTGGGAGGCACAGTAATACTTTCTAATGTCCAGTATTGCCAGACCCCTCAGATCCTCTGGAGCTTGCCCTACGCTATTCTGGAGTAACCCCCATCCCACAGGAGCTTCCTCAGTTCACTATCCATATCCCGGAAGAACTCGTCTGGAATCCTGATGGGGGTATTCTGTAGGGCATACAGTATACATGGTAACGTCATCATTATGAAGAGCACCACTCTTCCCATTAAAGAGATCAGCAAGCTCATCCAATGCATCACGCCCATTTCAGGCGTTGCAACTGAGGCATCAAGTTATCCACTAGGAAGTCTGACTCTGTTCTTGAAATAGTGATACCCAGTAATCTAAACTTGTCTCTGATTTGAAGTGGGATCCCTCTAGCCGGCAGGGACAGGGCTTCACCAGTAAGGCCAAAAAGGAGAGTCTGGTCCCAGTTTACTTGAAAACGTGAGTAGCTGCCAAATAGTTGGAATATGTGCAGCAGCCTGCCTATTGTGAAGTTTGGCCTAGTGGCATATAACAAGACATCGTCCACATACAAGGATATGCATTATTCCTAGCTGCTATCTTCCACTATACCCTTCACCAAAGGATCTCTTCTAATCCAGACAGCTAAGGGTTCGAGGGCTAACGCGAACACCATAGGAGATAATGGGCACCCCTGTCGTGTACCCTTATGAAGGGCAAAGGGACGGGAGACTGAGCTGTTCACTCGCCCTCTAACTAGGGGATCCGTGTATAGGAGCTTCACCCAAGCACCATAGCGCGGGCCAAACCCAAACCTGTCCAACATGGCAAACGAGCAATGTCATTCGATACTATTGAACGGCATTTGAGCGTCCAATGATAGTAGCCCTGCCTCCTCCTCCCCTCTAGACCTCGTCAGGTGTATTATGCCATAGAGGCACCTCAGATTCAGTCGAGTACTCCTATGGGGCATAAATTCCGACTGGTACAGGTGTACCAGAGATGTAATAGCACTGTGGAGCCTGGTCGCAAGGGCTTTAGCCAGCACCTTAGCCTCTATGTTTAACAAGGAAATAGGGGGGTAAGAACTGCACTCTTCGGGGGGTGACCCACCTTGGGAACCACTACTATGGTGGCTAGACGTTGATTTTCCGGAAGGCGGTTCACCTTTCTTGCCTCTCGGAACATAAGGAGCATGTGTTGCGCAACTACATCAATCTTGCCTTTATAGAGCTCAGCTGGCAGGCCATTGGGGCCCGCAGCCTTACCAGTCTGTAAGTCCCTTATAGCCCCCGTTATCTCTTCTACCGTAAAGCCCTGTTCCAATACCTCTCTATCCTCGATTGTCAATGTAGGGAGTCGGACATCTTTAAGTAGGTCCTGGCAATCTTTCTCCGTTCTTGTCGGACTGGAGGTATAGAGTGCCGACGTTGTTATTTCCTCCCCCATCTTGTGTACCCGCCCCTCAGAGTCCCAAATGTTAACCACCCAGCTCCCGTCTCTATCTCTCCTCTCTAGCCAGGCTATCATTGGGTTTTATCTCCCAGATCGTAGAGCCGCCTCTGCGACTCTAACGCCTCAGTCCTGGCTGCATTTTCCACCAGTTCCCTCATCTACTGCTGCTTGAGACTGATCATGTGTTTAATTGGAGGATCAGAGTCCTCTCCCGCCAGTGCCGCTACTTCCAGGCTAGCCACCTCTCCCTCCAGGGCTTCATATTTAAGACGCTGTTCCCTCCTGTTCCCCCTAGAGGTGCCTGAGCACGACCCCTTATCATTGTTTTAAATTGTTCCCATAGGGCACATGGCGAGTCAACCGACCCCTCGTTATCTCGGAAGTAATGCTCTGTCCTCTCTGTAATCTGGTTAACAAACCTTTTGTCTTTAAGTACCCAAGGATCAATTCTGGGCGGCATTGTACTGTGGACCCTGAAGCAGCACTTCCACTGGTGAATGATCCGAAATACCTCGCACTTTATGAGTTATGTTCTGAAACAGCTTTGCACTCACAGCATGCATCAGCATGTGGTCCAATCGGGAGTAACTGCCATGCACAGCCGAATAGTATATGTACTGCCTCGCCATATGATTATGTAGGTGCCACAGGTCTGTCAACCCCATGACCTCCACAAAGGCCTTCAATGGCTCTGGCCCCTGTCCCCTATCGGACTTCGACTCCCTATCCCTCTCTGGTTCCAAAGTTACATTCATGTCTCCCCCCATTAGGAGGGTTCCTGGGGGAAGTTCCACCAGTAGGGTGCACAATGCTGGCAACGTGTCCATATGTAGTGTTGGCGGCACATATATAGAGCATATATTTAGAACCAGTCCCTCCCACTTCCCCAACAGGGCCACATACCCTCCCATGGGATCATGCCAGATCTTATCCATGACCAGTGGGAGAGAAGTCCTAACCAGTATCTCCACTCCCCTTGATCCCGCCTTGCATACCGCATGCGCAAGGAGCGTATATCCGTACCTATCCAGCGCTTTACACCTATTGCCCTTCAGGTGCATTTACTGGAGCAATACTACATCAGGGGCATGTCTGTGAGGATACTGCAAAAGCACTGTCCTCTTAATCCAATTACCTAAGCCATTTACATTCCAGGACATAATTCTAAGGGTGGAACTCCCCCTGAGCCCTATGTGGTGTGGTTTATGGCCTGTTAGTGGTATCTGTTTGGTAAGCCAAATCCATCTAGGGAACCCCCGGACTGGTTAGCGCACTGCAACATGTTGGACATAGTAAGAAGCCACCAACTCAGCTCTCCCCACCCCTCAAAGTGGTCTCTTCTGGTGATCTGCAACTAAGCATAACAAAGAAAAAATAAGAATGGTCCCACAGATGTGGAAAGAACAATAACGCCCCCAACTGTGTAACTCCCCCCACCCTGCTACCCTGCTAAGTGGGTTCAGAACCAACCACCTCCCCAACTTGCAGAGCTCCTGTCACCCCTTGAACATTAATAACTGGAATGGGGTAGGCAAGTGGCGATTAGAGTGTCAAGCCATCACCGCTTACCTCTCCTTCTCTCAACATTCTGATTATAGTGTAATGCCTGCTAGCAACTCATTGCATCCAGACCATATGGCGACCCCCACAAATCCCTGACTCCCACCCGCACATCTTTTTTCTCAAAAAGGATATAACCAGAGTCTCGGCAGTCCATTTGCATGAGAGCAGCCGACCATACACTCGGCCAGTGTTAGATAGATATGAGGGACACCACAGCAGCACAGTCTCCCCCAGCTGCTGCCCCCCATCTTGCATTTCATCAGTGGACCCTTCCTTCATCTCCTCCTGCCGATCCTTCGAATGTCCCCATCTCCTGTCTCGCAAGGACATTCATCTCACCGTGCGCCAGCCCTCGAGCCACTCCCAGACCACCTCTGGAGCGCTAAAGTGTCAGGTCTTCCCCTCAGCCATAACTGGAAGTCGTGCCAGAAAGAGCATCATGTATTTAATTTCCTTGCTACAGAGCTCTCATTTTACTGCTTCGATGGTCCGTCGTTGACGTTGGACCTGCAGCGGTAAAGTTCAAGTAAAAACCTCTCACTGTACTTTCATAGTGGAGGTCTCCATGGGAGCGTGCTGCCTGTAATATAGCATCCCTATCTTGATATTTAAAATCCTCTCTATGATCGTTCTGGGTGGCGCCCCCGGTTTCGGCTTGGGGAGCGGAGCTCTGTGCGCCCTTTCAATCATAAAGACAGTGGAGAGGCGCTTCGGCCGGAGGGGGTTAAGTATTAAGTCTGCCAGAAAGAGGTCCATATTTGGCCCCTCGGGGACCCCAAACACTCTAATATAATTCCTTCACGCCTGTCCCTCCTGGTCCTCCAACCAGAGACTTTGTCCGGGATTTTATGGAAATCTGCCGAAAGCAGATTCACATCCAGTGTCACAGCGTCCAATTTGGACTCAATGGTCCCCTTCAGGTGCGTAATGGCCTCCGTTATAGCACTGATTGATGGCTCCACTGCCTCCTTTCACTCCGCCTGCTGTCCCGAGACCCCCACACTCTGCCTTGGAATGGAGTATATGTTCATTTTATTAGTCTGAGCTCCCGTCTGCACCTTAGGCCTCATCCGACAGCCTTGGTAGCCCAGAGGCAAAAACTGCAGTGGGTACCCAATGTACCACAATGGAGTCTCTCTCTGCACACTCAAGCACCCTCCACTGCAGCACTATGGATACTAGTGTCTTTCCACAGCCTCGCCACACCACTCCTCTCACAGAGCTGGCCTCACTAGGAGACTTGCGGGGGACAAGGCAAGGTCAGAAAAAGAGGCCACTGCCCCTGTACTAGTCCTACCTCTGGAATCCTGTTAGTGGCCATGGCAAGGCGATCTCAGTCCCCCGCAGCCTCAGCGCACAGTATCTCGCTCCCCCAGGGACCAGCCGGGCATTCATCTCTTCGTAGCTCCAGTCTTTGACCCTTTATCCCAGCAAAGCATGGCCCAGAAATAGGTGTGAGGGGTGAGGGGGGGAGAGGAGCCAGCCCCAAACCTCCACCCCCTTAGACTGCCCCAGGTCAACAGGCCCTCCAGCCGGAGTTCCATACCTCCTCTGTTGCTCCCTCATGGCTAGGCCTGGGCCCACACAGCCAGGCCCTTCCTCTGTACCTTCTCTAGGCAGGGCGGCCCATGGGTCCATGCCCAGTGTTTCTCCACATCTCCCTGGGTGCAGCTCTCAATCAATTAGTTGCCCATCCAGGCACTGATATCTCCATGCAATCACAGAGGCATGCCAAGGCCTCACCCGCCAGCACAAGGGAAAACACAAGGGTGCGCTGTATTGTAGTAAATATGGTGCATCCCTGCGTTTTTTATATGACGCAGCACGGCACAGCAAAATTTGCTGAAGCACCGCGCTGCTCTATTTCCTTGTAGATATGCCCCTGAGTTTGCTGGTAAAATTCTAGATTGGGCCAATATGATTGGTGTATTCAACCTAGGGATCCATCATGGTCGGCCTCAAATTGCGCTTTGGTCCCAGTTTACCACAACCACAGACTATCATTGACGTATCGCTTTTTTGGCACAATTTTTACTTACCAATTAAAAAACTCATATCTCCAGTTCCCCTTATTTGACTGTTTTCTCTTACTGTCATTTTGTTTTTTAAATTTTACTCTACTTTTCTAAATAGAAGTGGGATTTATTGTTTGGTGGTTTGACTTCATTACTACTTTGGTACTGCATAAGTATATTTCATATTTCCCTAAGCAAAGCCTGTCTGGCCTGTGCCACAGATAATAGAGGGTTGAGCTCAGGTTAATTTAGTGACTTTTGAAGTTCACCCTTATGAGTTCATGTTATTATTCTTCAAGGTTGGTTACTGCCCAACCAAAATACTAATCCACTTGCTTATAGTGCACAATTGTTTTTATTTCCTATTAGTGTGAGACCAAGAAGTGTGTTTTTACAACACACCATAAGAACAGTCCTAGAAATTATAACCCAAAATCCCACATCTATTGAAACAATGTACATTAAAATATGTGTCATTAATTCCAGTGGAATTCCTTAAAGGGAGAATGCTAAAACCTGAGTGAAGTTTTTTAAGTCCTGCTATCATGAGGCTATTTTTGCAGGCTTTAAAATGCAATATTTGCATATGTTTTGCAAACGAAAACTATGACCCATATTCTACCAGCTACCAGAACAGAGAAGGCTGTCACTGCAAGTAGTTTTCACTTGGCACATGAAGATGATATTGCCCACTCTGTTTGAAGAATTAGACCACCTCCCCCCGAAGCTTGAGTTAAGATGCACACCAGCAAAAAAATGTCAGACAATTTCAAAGCAATAATTTGGTAAATAACATTTCGAAAATAAGCATAACACTATTTCCAAGTACAGCCTTTATAGATTTAGACCTCCATTGAGATACTGCAGATGCATGATTGTTTGGAATTTTTCCCTGTCTCCGGGATCACCCTGAATTTATTTGTCTTTTTTCTGAACCCTATTTTCACTGTCTATAGGACTCTGTGCACTTTACCCCTGCTAAACAGGGGTAAAGTGCCTGTGCTCCTCCATTAAACATGGTGAAATTGGCATACTCTAATTGGACTATTTAACTTCCCTTGTACATGGTGCTCAAAGTGTACCCAGGGCCGATAAGTTAAATATCACCAGTGGGCAGTAGAACTTATTGTACCAAGCACTGCAGTGACAATGCAAACATGACTGCAGGCTGTTGCAGAACCAGTTTTCCAGGAGTGGTGTCTTATTATACCTGACCTATCTCAGTGGTATGCCCATGGCTCTGACCCAGGAAAGAAGGGTCCAGATGTTTTGGATTTGGGCAGGGAAATGCACTTCTCTTGTCCTCCACCAAATCTAGAAATTTATGTTCAACCTCAGTTAAGGAACAAGTCAAATTATGCATATGACGTTAAGCACTATTTAGCGTTGCAAAGGGTTTAAAGAAACAATCAGCTGTATCCATCTCTTTGGCATTGTGGCAATTCAAATGTTTAAACTTAGGAATTTCAGAAAGAATTAAATCATAATTCGAGAAATAATAATGGAAATGACCTTTTCCATATAAAAGACTCATAAAGTCTACAAGTGATACCACACGTAAGAGGACTATGGTGATAGGTAATCTCTTCTGCAGCTGAAGGCGGTAATTGCGGTTGCACATAGCAATCCTTAGAATCCATGGTATCAATATATTCATAAAGCAACTTAAAATAAGCGTTTGAGGAGAAATCACCTCTCAATAAATCTATATATAATGCCATAAAGTTAAATGTACACAAACTACTATCAGTCGGAATCTGAGCTCTAGTCTTAGGTTCAAGTTTAATTGATGTGGAAATAGTAGGTGAATATAGTCCTAAAAGCAAAACAATCTACTCTGTCTTCTTCTAAAAGACATCCCTAATGCTCCTTTTGCAACCTTGGGCCTTGGGAATTTTTCATAATTCTTTTTGAACAATGTTTATTTAATTGTCTTTTTGTTTGGTTTCTAGTTGCTGGTTGGCAGAGGTATGCACCCTGTCCAAGCAGGAACCACCACTCTAGTCATGGTAAGCTAGATACACATAAAAAGATAACCTGTGCTCACCCTCTGGTAGCTCAGCACAGAGCAGTCAGACTAAGTGTAAAGTATTTGTGCAATACCCTCAGTAACACAATAAAACCACCACAAAAATATTCCACATGGGTTAGAAAAGTAGATGATATTTTTATGAGTAAAATAAGACCAACATGACAAAAATCCAAGGAGTAGAACTGGAGTTATGAATTTGTAAACAATTAATCAAAAAGTAGGGCTTAGAAGCAAATAGCGCTTAGGGGTTACTTGAGGTTGCACTGGACCGGGGTAAATCAAAGTTCAGACCAACTGCGTTGCATGGCAGGCCGCCCACAGGACTCATGCAGGCCCGCTGAAAAAGTACCTTCGATGGAGCAAGCGTCTAAGTCGAAGACTCGATGCGTCGGTTCCGATTCACCAAGATGATGAAGCTTCATTGACGAACCCCTTTATGATGCAGGCACTGCGTCGTTGTCAAGCCACACTGTCCATCATTGTTCAGCCACACAGTCCGTTGAAGCAATGTCATCGATCAGCTCCTGCGTCGGCGTCGAACGGCAATGCGTCTGTTCCAATTGGTGCATGGTCGTCATTGCATCAATTTTGATGGTGCTGTAGAGCAGAAGTCAGCTTTCAAGGGCCCTTGACTGGATTGGCATCACTGGGCAGGTCAGGACTCACAAATGACAAAGTCCAGGTACTGTTGAAGGGCTGAAGACGGTTTTGAGGGCTCTGAGACTTTCAGAAAAGGGGGAAAGCCAGCAAGCCTTTGGAGTCACTTTGGGTACAAAGCCATTTTCCTCAGCAGGGCAGAGATCAGCAGGGCAGCACAGCAAACAAGGAAAGTAGTTCTTCCAGACCATTAGTCAAGCAGAGTGGCAAACCTTGTAGTATTTACTGCTGGCAGAGTTCTTTACAGGTCCAGTAGTGTACTGTCTTGGTAGGGCCAGAGGCCCATTACTTATACCCAGTTGTGCCTTTGAAGTGGGGGTGATTTCAAAGCAGGCCTCTGAAGCGCACAGGTCCCTCTTTAGTTTCAGCCCTTGCTCTAGACTATCAGTAGGGGGTGATCAGCCCTTTGTGTGGGAAACAGGACACTGCCTATTCAGGTGTTAGTGTCAACTTCTCCCCTCTTCCTGCCCAGGAAGAACTATTAGAATGCAGATGAATGCAGACGAGTTCTCCACCACACCCACCTTTCCTGTGTTTGTGACTGCCTAGAGGAAATGCACAAAGTGTAGCTGTCACCCATCCGAGACGTGTATTGGAGACAGGCTGCAAGGCACACAGAGCAGTAAGAACAGAGAAATGCCCACTTTCTAAATGTGGCAATTCCACATTAGTAATATTAAATCCAATTTTACCAGTAAAGAAGATTTATCATTACCATTCCAAAGATATAAAACATGAGGCAGCTACTCCTTTCTGATCAGGAATTACAGTTTAAAAGTTTATTAAGGAATTCCCAATGCTAGCCTATGAGAGGAGTAGATCTCACAGTAGTGAAAAACGAATTTAGCTGTTTGACCAGGACATATAAAACTTAAAAGTACATGTCTTACCTTTTAGTTACACAGCACCCTGTCATTAGGACTACCTAGCGCCTACCTTAGGGGTGACTTATGTGAAATAAAAGGGTGGTTTAAGGTTTGGCAAGTGGTTTTACATGCCAAGTCAAAGTGGCAATGAGCTGCACTCACAGTCCTTGAGACAGATTTGAAAGGCTACTTGTGTGGGTGGCGCAATCAGTGCTGCAGGCCCACTAGTAGCATTTATGTTACAGGCCCTGGGTATATGGAAACTGCTTTACAAGAAACTTACAAGTAAACTAAATATGTCGATTGGGTATACACCATGTCCCCTGTTTAGAGGAGAAGCACATGAGATTTAGCACTGGTCAGCAGTGATAAAGTGCTCAGAGTCCTAAGGCCAACGAAAATATACAGCAAAAACTTGAGATAAGCAGGCTAATGTTTTTGGGAAGACTACCCCAAGGAACAAAAGCTCAGTTCAAAGACCATGCCACTTGCAGCTCGGGTCAGTTCATTCAGTGGTAGAAGCAAATTCAAAGCAACATTCAGTGTTGAACTCAGATTCACAGAGGTGCATCTGGTATCTCACTAATATCGTCCAAACCACAAGCTCCCCTATCGCTGTCATTTGCTGCAAAGTATGTCCACTCAGGGATTGAGTACCTCTGACAAGATCCTCTGGCTCTTTTTGATCTCCTGAGCATAGATTGTTCATCTTCACTGCCACTCAGACCAGAATCCTCAGTATCCTCTGGGACAGTACGTGGTACACCTTCTACAGGCAGACTTAGTCTCTCCCCTCTTACCATCTCAGCCAGCCGTCTCCAGTTCCCATGCAGCTTGACACACCACTAAGTCCTTTCTCATGGTCTGAATGTGGCTCAATCAGCACCTCAGGCCAATGCTCTTTTCCAAGCTCGACCCCAGACACCTACACATCAAGACCCCCCTCAGGCTGAAGGTGTGCTGTGGCAGTGTCTCGGGGTGCCACTGAGCTCTGAGGTTCTCGCTGATTTTCTGTAGCTCATTCAACCTCTTCCCCCTGCTCTTCAGTTGCTGTCTGCACTTCTGGGAGTGGTACCATCACATCATCGAGGGGACATTCTACTCAATGAGTGTGGGTAGCATGTATTTAGTTGGGGAGGTCCCCACATTTACCCGCAGTATCACAAGGATCACCTGGAAGGTACCCCTCCATCAAGGTTCCAGACACATCTTCCAAACTTGTTTCTTCACCAATGCCCATTCCCCAGGGCTGAGGTCATGACACTGCTCCTGATGCAGAGGGGCGGTAGCAGCTTCAATCTGGTGAGGCACAGAATGTACCACATCAGCTAGTCCCTTGCAATAATCAAGAATCATGTCATCTATAATGCTTACAAGCACAGTTGCAGGCACTGGAGGCAGTCTCATTCCTCGACCCATGATGATTTCATGTGTAGACAGCAGTGGCAGGCAGCATGGCTCGTGGGGTGGTAGGGCGGGCGCGGGGGTCACACGGGGGGGGGGGCGAATATAAAAAAATATAAACTTACCTTGCTGCCGGGTCCCGCGTATCTGCTCCTGCTCTCCTCGAGGAAAAGGAAGCACAGCAACCCCCACTGACTAATGTGATTGGTTTTGAGCATCCTGGTTCGATGCTCATCCGGTGAATGGGGGCCTGGGCATGTTCTCCATGCAGGCTGTAATGCAGCCTGCATGGAGAACGGGGAAAGTGCGCATGACTGGTTTGGGCAGCCCAAGAGGGCCGACCTAACAATCACTGTGCACTTAGGAGTGGGCACACCACTACTCCCCTGCCCTGCTCCGAGAGCAGCGCAGCCCACCCACCCGCCTGCCCACAAAGCAGCACGAAGCATAAAATGATAATAACGCAAAGTTATCATTTTATGTTTTTACTATGTACTCACTGCTTAAAAGCAGTGGGGCGATGCTCCTCCGCCATAGCGGGGGAGACGCCACTGGTAGACAGTCCTGTCCTCCGATCAGGAATGCTGCAAAGATCATTAACACAAGAGGCAAAGCATCAGGCCACTTCACAGCTGTTCATGCACACACCTTGGCCAATTTGGATTTCAGCGTGCCGTTCTCCTGTTCCACAATGCCTGAGGCCTCAGGCCAATAACTGCAATGTAATCTTTGCTCCACTTGTAATGCTGAACTTAACATTTTCAGGACCTCATTATTAAAGTGTGTTCCTCTGCCTGACTCCAACGAACAAGGAAAACTGAGCCTGTGGATCAGTTCCCTCAGCAACAAATTAGCAGCTGTGAGGCTATCCTTTCTCCTGGTTGGGTAGGCTTCAACCCAATGTGAAAAATTCACACAATTACCAGGACATATCCCAGCCTTTTGCACAAAGGCATTGATGAAGTCCAACTGCATCTTATTGAATGACCCTCCTGATCTCCCTATATGGCTTAATGTCACTGAGGTCCTTTTCCCTACGTTCATCTGCTGACACACAACACATCTGTGACACAATTCTTCAGCAGTCAATCTGAATCGGGGGTTAAACCAATTCTGTAAAAACAACCTGGACATGGCGTCCCTCCTGATACGTGCAGGACTGTGAAAAAGTCTAGCCATTGGGGACAGCAAGCTATCCGGAAATACAAGTCTCCCATCTACTGAAACCCAGATGGCATCTTCTCTTTTAACGCAACCTGCTCTGATCCAAACCTGCTGTTCTGTCTCTGGTACTTCCTCGTACAACCTTTTTACTTCTTCCCAAGTATCAGTTACTGCTAACAAAAGGTTGTAATTGCTCTCATCTTCAGATTCATTCACATAGTCTACATTGAATGTTTGAGACCCTTAAGCACAACATCATGCAACCTCATCAGCATATCGGTTTTTTGACCGTTACAAAATGATCTCCCTCCTGTGTGCCGAACACTTTAAATTTGTAATTTTGGCAGGCAACCGCAATGCCTCCAGCAATCTCATGACATGTTCCCCATAATGGATGAGAGATCCAGATGACGTCATATATCCCCTCTGTGACTATAACTTTCCAAAGTCATGAACCCCACCAAAGCCATACTGACTGTCAGTAAAAATAGTCACTCTCAGCTATTCAGAAACACAGCAAGCTCTAGGAAGAGCGATCAGTTCAACCTCTTTTGCACAAGACCCCGCTCAGAGCTAGGAGGCTTCCACTACCCATGTGACTGAATAAACTGCGTATGCAGCTCTAGGGTTCCCCATTGTCTCTTAGGCAGGACCCATCTCCAAAGTATGTAATCGGACTCTGCCAGTGACTCCTCTTGTATATTTGGTCTTGGCTTGGTGTATAACTCCATCACATCGAGACAGTCATGCTCTACTTCCCCATAATCATTTTCATTCTCAGGCAAGTGTAACAAGGTAGCAGGGTACAAGGAAGCACCCCGCTTCAGTGTTATATTTTCTGCCACAAGTATAACCTGCTCATATGTAGTCAATCAGCTGTTGGTCAAGTACTGAGAGTGTGTGTGCATGTCAGCAATATTTCCACTGAATGGGGCACCAAGACAATAAGAGGGTGTCCCCTGACGATACTCTCACATCTTTCAATGCTGACACCTACTTCCATGACAGCTTTAAGGCATCCAGGCAGTCCAGCAGCTACAGAATCAAGGGTAGCAGAGAAATAAGCCACAGGTCTCCATGCACCCCATACATCTGTGTAAGCATGGAGAGAGTGCAACCCTCCCTCTCACTGCAGAAAACCGTTAATACTTTATTATAATCAGGAATTCCCAGTGCCGGTGCACAACAGAGACTTCCTTTAAGAATTAGAAAGGCAATCAAACAATTATTATCCTGTATAACCAGATCTGACACATCCTTATGTGCCAGCCTGTGTAAGGGCTTAGCCACGAGGGAAAAGGTGGGTATCCACTGTCAACAGTATCCCTCTACTTCCAAAAACATCCGGATTTCTCTTTGGGTGGTTGGCAGCTTTATTTTTCAGAATCATTGAGATTATTTCCCATGACACTTTCTTCGCTCCCTTCTCAATGTGACGTTCGAGATATAGAACTGTTCTTTGGCAATACTGCAACTTAATCGGGTACACTTTATGTCCATTCTCAACCAAGTGGTTTAACAATGCAATGGTGTCTTGTTTGCAAGCTGCGTGGGTATCTGATGCTACTAACCGATCATCACTATACTGAACCAAAGAAGAGTTACAGGACATTACCAGGGACTCAAGTGTTGTTTAGAGATTTGATTAAAAATCGAAGGACTCTCTTTATGCCCTTGTGGGACTAGGCACCATGCCAAAACACAGTTATAGAACCAGAAGCCAAAAAGGTACTGGCTGTCCTCATGCAGAAGTATAGTGAAGAAAGTTTGTCATAAATCAATCATAGTAAACAATTTAGCCTTACATGGAATCAGAAACAAAATTACAGCTGGATTCTGCACCACAGAACAACAGCGAACAACAATGTAATTAATTTTTATCAGGGTCTGCACAATGCGGTAATTACCGCTAGGTTTCTGCAGGCCCATGATGGGTGAGCTACATGGACTCCCTACTAGCTCCTTTAAAATGCTTTGTTGTATCCTTGACTTAATCACCAGGGTAATCCCAGCTATCACTTTGGGAGTCAAATTGCACTGAGGAGTTCTTGGATATTCAGCATTAGGTTTACCATTTATATAGACAGGCTCATCTCCCTTTATGAGACTTATGTCCTTTCCTGAGAAGTCCTAGCTGTCAGGCTTCATCGTATCTCTGAGATCTGGTGCCAAATCATCAATTGTTATCAAAGGATATAGTCCAATATCTGGCCCTTTACTCACCAATTCGAAATCAACAACCTTTGTCATGGACTAGAATCACACACTGCAAACAGATGGCATTCTTCAAAGGACCCTCTTCTAACAAGTACTTCTAGTGTCACAGGGTTTGTCATTTGTTTAATTGCAACTCCTACAACTTGGATTCTTTTCCTGAGAAGGGTAGGTTTGGACCTTTTGCTGTTCTAATAGTGGAACGGGTTGCACCAGTGTCAATCTAAAATGATATGGGGTGACCATTCACTTCACCTTCTACAAATGGACAACTCTCGTCTACCTCTAAGATTGTGCCAAGTACACAATCTTAATCCCCCCTCAGGTGTTGTCATTGTGACAGATCAGAACCGTACCCCTCAAGTGAGTCAAACACAGGAAATTGCTGAAATGGATTTTGGTTCTAAAAGAAACTGATTAAAATTCCAGACTTGGTTGGCATCAAATCTAGGACCATTCTCTTTTTGCTGAGGCATTGAGGCTTAAGGAATCTGCATTACTGGAGCTTGTGGTACACTAGGACCTTGCATCCTTGGCCTCAGCACATTTGGTGGCTGTATAGGGTTGCTGACTTGAGTTTGCACAAACCCTGAATTTTTAACCTGATTTTTACTCATTCCCCTTTTGGGGTTAAGACGGGCCTCTCGCTTCCAGTGCCCTAATTTGTTACAATAATGACATGGATTAGATTTTCTCAATGTTCCCAAATCAATCCCAGGACTCGGGTCAATCGAGACACCAAAACCTCAACCCAATGGATAACCATTTACACCCTGCATCACAGTAACTCCCTGTTAATGCACACTACCTTGCATAGCACCCAACTTCCCTACATACATTTGATTCTGACTTCCCCTCTGTGCTGCTTTCATCTGAGCTAGCATTAACTTTTCCTTCCACCGCTTCTATTTCATGTACAGTTCACCACTACAGTATTTTGCATACCTCAATATCTCATCAATTGACTTATTCTGACAACAAATTAAATGTTGTTGAATCACCAAACTAATCTCCGGCCTCAACCCTCTAACAAACCCGTACACTATGCTGTTTAAACACATGCAACAATCTCTCATATAAAGATAGCACAGTCTCTGAGACATTGTGTCAATCTTAAACGAAACAACATCCTTCACCGGCACCTTTCCGTTCAAAAAGGTAATCACCAAAGGCGACGGGGCATGAGATATTGGATTTCTCGGAGGCTCCTTCTCTGGCCACTATGTAGTCACTTTAAACTCTGCCAATAAGTCACTCTGTACCATAATGTTGAAAAGGATATTCTAACCCACCCATAGTACCTGAGAAATCTTTTCAAATTGATCAACCTTGGTGTACTACAACACTGGCTTCTCTCTCAATTTAGGGGAATCGTTCGTAAATGTGGCAAGATCACCTCTACTTCACAGTACATGAATGTAAGCTCCACCAGGCACATCTCTCAGCGGGAAATTTGAAGCCCCTTCTCCATCTATCAAAGAGGTAGGGCCCTCCCCCTTGCTCTCTGTGGCAGATGCCACTTTCAGTTTCTTCTGATCTTTCTTCTTGGCCCACCTGCCTTCCTACTTATCAAAATCACTCCATTTCTGGATGCAACTAATTAAGTTCCTAATTTGTATTTTCCTCCCTGACATTCTCATACTAGTTATATCACTTCCACCAAAGCATCCACAATAACTTTTCTGTAAGGATTTAGTCCTTCTTAAATCTACATCATACACTCAAGCTAAATCAGACAGCTTATCATCATGAGCTTGTCCTGCACGCCTAGTAACATTCTTGCACATGTATATAAGTTAATTTTTTTGATAGGTATCTTAGCGGAAAATACCAAGATTTCCTAATATCATCTCATTTAGTTCTAATTTTAATTTGACCACATCCCCTGTAGTCTCCCTCCCTAGAGACTGGAATTCCCTGCTCAATTCCAAACCCTACCATTCTCATGGGTACTCATTGAAAAACCTAATCTAATCATCCAACTCCTGTGAATTAGCACACTTTTGGGCTCCACTGGTAGTGGACGTTATCTCTTCCTGGGGACTACTGCTTGAAATACACTGAAGTGAATTCCGAATAAAAAAGTGGGAACTTTGTAACCTCTGTACAAGGCCTATCTTAATATTTGCCGCTAATACAGGAGCGGCATACGCTGGATCATCTTATTCGGGACCAAGGGAGTTCTTCCCATCCCCCCATCCAGGGCCAACAGAAACAGTAGTTGAGATATTTACTCCAGTACGAACCATCAAGGCATGCATTGTGATTTCAGACGACTCAGGTTTATATAAGGGGACCAATAGTAACCAGAACAGTTATTGTGTCTGGGGCATTAGAAACAGAAGAGTTAACAGGGGCATGAATTCCTGAATTTTCACCTATGGGGTTCTGATTTGTATTCACTGGGGCGGTAGCTCTCTCAGAGACTCCACCGGTAACAGCACCACTCTTCCCATCAGATTGGGTCATGTTATAAGGCGGTGGGTGGGATGACAATAACACATTCAGAAAGTCATCACTAGAATCACTATCACTATATTCGCCTGAGCCCTTTGTACACTGAATTGTATCCTCTTTTTTCTTTTTCTTCTTCTCCTGGGGTTCCTCGCTCGTCAATGCAGGGTATAGCCTAGTTCCCTCAATTATTTTTGCTCATCATTTTAGTTGTTCCGCATCCTACCTTGCTTTAACACAGCTACACACGGCCTTCCTGACTTTACCCTGATACCTCTCTTTTTCCTTGACATGAGCTGTATGTTTAAGGCATTAAGTGCCTCATACTGTCTGGGTCTAGGTGGTCTTGCCTCATACAATACCCTTCTCAGATTCTCAATAATTCTCAAATTAAATGTGCCATAGTGAGGAAACCGCTAACCACCTTCATTTTCAGTGATCTTATCCCACTGTGGAGCCCCAAATTTATGGCCATATATATCGACGTGCCATGTCTTCTGGTGGTGTCTCTTCTCCTTCTCAAACAGGAACACTCACATCTCCCCTAACAAATCTCAGATAGCCCTGAAGCATTTCAATTTTTAAACAATTATATCATCATCATCCTAATCTTTATTTCGGTTTAGCAAACCATAAAAGATACAATTTGAATACATTGTCATAGATAAAATGATTGACATCTAAAAACCAGGCGCGGTCGGTGGTAGGAGTGCCGGTCGGGCTGTGACGTGGGGCGGGGGAAGGGCAGGGTGGGGGGTAGTAAACTATGGTTTAAGGCCCAATACAGGTAAGTAAACATTTAAATAAATAAAACGAATTTCGTTGCGCGCACTGCATCGCATTTGGCAATGCAGCGCTCACAACGAAATTCGTTTTATTTATTTAAATGTTTACTTACCTGTATTGGGCCTTAATCCGTAGTTTACTACCCCCCACCCTGCCCCTCCCCCGCCCCACATCACCGCCCGACCGGCACTCCTACCACCGACCGCGCCTGCTAAAAACATCTGATCATACTATAAAACCAGTTTACAAATAAGGTACAAATGTAAGCCATAAGGTTCGCAGGGAGAAAAACAGATACAGCTGATGCAATATTCAATTTCTGATTTAACGAATAGGGTGCATATTAGATTCATAATAAAATTAAGTGCTTACATATATCTCCGAGAGGACAGTATATCCAGAGAAAGTGCTATAGTGGCAGTTCAATTATAAATATAGTGCAGATTTTAACCACTAAGGATACTAAAGTGTAGATGCAGAAACTGATGTCCAAAGGAAAATGCATCCAAAGATAGTGCTGTATGTCAATTCAATTACGAATTAAAGGCAAATTTCAACCACTAAGACTACTAAAGTGCGAGTGCAACAGCCACAACAGTCTCTTCCCGATATAATAAATCTGATGTTTATACAGTTTATAAAATAGCAAGATGCAGGTGCTACAAGCTCTTCAGTTCCATTCTGCTCAATCTGGCATGCATATCGTAACCCTAAGGACATCAAAATTCCAGACCCTTTCCCTTACATGTAAGATTTACTGCAAAAAAATATCTGCTTAAACTGAAGACTATTCTCTGGGATGTATCAGCTTTTAGAGTTCTCAATGCTTCTAAATATGACCCAGATCCCATATTCCGACATATTGGTTTGATCCACTTTTTCCTACAGATGGTATAAACAGGACAGAAAAATAATATGTGGGATCCGTTTTCAACAGCCTTTAGGGAACACAGGGAACAAAAACCGTCCCTGTCATCTGTTTTGCTACCCGTCCACTTCAATGTATTGTGTTTTATCCGCAGAACATCAAAGCGAAACTTCATATATAACGATTTGGCCAACGGGGGTTGTATTTCATCTAGATATTCCTCAAAGGCAGAAAATGGTTTTATAGATAGAAACTGCAAAGTAAACCTTCCTATTTTTGAGGAGTGATGTATACTGTTTCCTATGTACATCCAATATGTACTTTTTAAAACTGTTTTTGACAATCGTGTAAGTGAATGGGGAGCATCTCAATAACTATTCAAGCCTAGCTTATAAAACCAGGTTCGAATATATCGGACCCAAGGGAGCATAATGCTTTGATTGAGTTTCAATAGCTCGAATAGCCCATCTTTATAGTGTTTAAGTTCCTGCATGGTCCACAAGCGGACCCAGAACAACATAGGTCTTAACGCTGCTTGATGTTCAATTCGCCTAATGTTTGTGTCAAGTAAGATGGGAATCATTGGTGTACGCATTGGTCCTTTCAGTAGCATTCTTAAAAATGTGTTTTCCTCTCTAGCAAACATATTCTGGCTATTGACCCCCCAAAGCTCTGCACCGTAAAGGGATGCGGATTGTGCCCTGTACTTGTAAACTTCTAGGGCAGGTGACACTGCCTTTGATAAACTGCTCTGTTGTTTTTCACAATTGCCATGGCAGATTCTAACAAAACTAACTTAGATTTTTGTATGCGTGCTTTCCATGACAACTTTGTGTTGAGTGTGATACCCAGATAATTAAAATTGGCCACATATTCCAATTTTTGTTTCTGTACAATGATATTTTTCTTAAATGATTTATGTGGGTTAACAGCCATCGATTTGGTTTTATTTGAGTTTATTTCGAGGTCCTTTGACATACAGAAATCGTTAAAAGTATCTAGGAGGGTTTGTGAATATTAGGATCGTGTCATCGGCAAAAAGTAATGCTGGGACTGGCACCCCTCCCAGCTTCGGAGAGTCATGGTTACAACCCTGAAGATATTGCACAACATTGTTCACATATAAGGAGAAAAGGGTTGGCGCCAACGCACATCCCTGCCTTACTCCTCTTTTTATGGGAATTGCACCCATCAATTCGCCCCCGGGTCCCCATCTAACTTTTGCATAATTATCTTTGTGAAGCCTCACAATCTGTATCAGGAGATCGTCAGGGACTCCCTGGGTTTTTAAGCAGTTCCACAAGGAACTTCTGGAAATGAGATCGAAGGCGGCCTTCAAATCTATAAAAGCTATATACAAATGTCCTCCCTTTAAAATAGTGTATTTCCAGGCTATGCACAGTAATCTAAAAACCTGGTCTAGTGTGCTAGTTTTTGTTCTGAATCCAGCTTGATATTGTGATAGGATATTATTTTCCTCCAACCAATCAGTTAGTTTTACTAAAATCTGTTTTGCATAGACCTTTTGCAAGGTATCTATGGTCTTGACGATTACCTTTCTTAAAAATAGGAACTATTTCGGCCCCCTTCCAAGAATCAGGTATTGGTGCCCCTGTGGCCAAGGCATTGCAAAGTAAATTTACATACGGTGCCCAAACTGTTTTGTCATGCCTTAGGAGGTCCCCTGGGATCTTATCAGGCCCTGGTGCCTTTCCTGGCCTAACACTTCCTATTGCTGCCATTGTGTCATCTAGTGTGAAGAAGGGGATACTATTTGAGCCATGCCAAGCTTCAGAATACAAAGTTGAGAAATGATTGCTCCATGTACCCCGATCCAAATAGTGGTCCATGCCATGATTTCCAATTTTGTTTTCCTCAAGCTATTGCATCCCAGAAACCAGCCTGATCCTTCTTTTTTGCTGTTATAATCAGGTAATTCCAAATACATTCTTCCCAAACTTTTTTTGCTTGTGCAACTATTTTCTTATACTTTGCCCTATTATCTCTTATTTTCAATGTATTACTGGATCTTATTGACTCTAGCAATTGGAGTTTTGCTTCTTGACAGTTCTTGGTGACCCAAGGGTTGTAAGAGTGATTTTTTGTTGGCTTCGACCGTTCATGCTTTTGGAAGTTTTTGCTCAGAAGCAATTTCAATTTTCCTTCCATAGTACGATGGATCTGTATGATTGGGATCTTACCTAAGATAGTGTTTATATATGGCAAGAGGACATCAGAAAAGGTAATATAGATCTTTGTAATAATTTTGTGATTGCCTACAATAGTTGGCCATTTTAATGCTCTACGGTTATTGCTGACAATTGGTTGTAGTTGGTTCCCAATATTGGGATCACCCCCAGTTCCCAAGTTTCAAGAAAGGTTCCTTCCAGTGTTAAACATAATGGGTAGTGATCACTGTCTCCTCTTGACTCAACTTTTTGGTCTATTAGGCTACTCCACATGTTAACACTAGCCAATATATAATCAATTTCGCTCCTAGTGGTACCTCTTTTAAAAGTGTATGCACTTGGGCTGCCTGAC
Source organism: Calotriton arnoldi (assembly GCA_963921515.1). NCBI lineage: Eukaryota > Metazoa > Chordata > Amphibia > Caudata > Salamandridae > Calotriton > Calotriton arnoldi. The sequence continues at coordinate 2,000,346 of CAWUFW010002553.1, read as the reverse complement.
AGTAGCCTGCCATTGCAGGCCCTCAGTCCTTGCCCTGACACAAATCGAACTAACTGAATTGCTGCGGTTGTGCAAGGGACAGAAGTACCAGCCTCCAGCAACGAGATTCCTCTTGCCATGTTCTCCTCTTCTAAGATATTCTCCAGGCCCACTACAGGCTTGAACTTACAGCTGAAGTTGCCTCCTATGATTATTGATATGTTGGGATCGGTGGAGCTCAAGAAATTATCCAACTTCTCTATATCTGGCGATTCTATACTGGATACTCTCGATCTGTTGTAAACATTGAACAAGTAAACATCTGCTCTATTAGGATTCTTTATTTTTATCCCAATAATATCTCACAATGGTAAATCTAATTTCTCAATTTCTGTCTTTAGCGAGATCTTAACCCATATCGCTAACCCCCCTGATGGCATGCCTCTAGTTGATGGAACTGCATTGGCACTAAAAGTTCTATAACCCATCTTATGTGGAGGTTCCAAAGCCCAAGTTTCTTGTAGTAGGCATATGTTGTATTGGTTCATGTACTCCTGCCAATCAGGGTCTATTAACGTTTGGTTTAGTCCTGCTATGTTCCATGATATTAAGCGCTTTATTAAGTGCTGGGATTCTTCTCCACAATGTAATGTGCTTGTCTGTATAGCATCAGGTTCTGTAACTACAGGGCATGGTTCAGGCAGCTCTTGGGATTTTGGGTGGCAATTCTTTATCAAAAGTCTCCCTTCAGCTTTTCCCAGCAAATGTATGGGGATGTGGGAAAGCCTATCACTCCTGGCATTTGTGATTTTCTGCATCATTAGTCAATCGACTGCCTTCAGGTCATTTAGTGTCTGGATAGGCTTATGTATTTTTTTTTTACATATACGTGTCAGTTGTCTATTTCCTTCCTCTATGGTAGGTCTATTTAACTTAAATCTCACCATAGAGCTCGAGTTTAGGGGTACTCTTACTTCCAGTGAAATCAAATCGTCAATCAGCCTTTGAGATTGAAGGACAAGTAATATTGTGTCAAGAGGGTCACTTGTGCTCGATAATCTTTCCACTCCTATTATGTCTGAGGAGCGTATCACTGAAAGGGCCGCACGTTTGCATCTGATCCAATGTATGACCTTATTTTTCAATGAGTCCTCATCTTCCCTATAAGAGGAGAGAGTTAGCTTAAGTACATTGATCATAAAGATTTTATGGTCCGATGGTCTTGATCTATCACTGGGTTTGATGCTGATGGTGTTCTGCCTAACATCAGTGTATCAGGTGTTTGAGTATTGTGTCATTTGTGTTATCCGACGTGCCTCTTCTCTGTTTCTATTTATAATACTCCATGATGGAAGATTAAAATGTCCCCCCTATTATAGTCCGAATTCGTTTTGTTATGATATCAACATTCTCACACAGAGAATTTCTGTTTAAGAACAGGAACTAATCTCTTTACCCACAGCTCTCGTTTGGTGTCAAAACCCAATCTCAGCGCACTACCTCTTGTTCCGTCCTATTACAACGTGGTTGTCTAATATGTAACCATCCAATACCAGTGCAGCGCTAACACTAACCGTCCAATCCCAGCCCAGCACCCTATGACATACTTCTCACTCTGCTCAGCTGTTCAAACTCCTTTACAATTTTTCGGAGCTAACCATTTCCCCCAAGCTAAGCAAGCATAATAAACAATCACTAAGCAATTTAAAAAAATTAAAATTTTGTCTGCTCCTCTAAAGAATTCAAAGTATTCGATCGCACAAGAAATGGTCCTGGGTGACACTTTCCAACCTAATCAGACACACATTGGAGCGAATCACCCCAATTAATGCGGTTTCTCCCTTGCGGAACAGGATCCACCGCACCAATCACAATTTACTCTCACACAGAGATATATGTCCCTATCAATTGTGCAGTTGATGGTACCTCATGGCTGACACCACAAAACCTAGCAGACAAATTGCAACACAATGTGTTCTCACTTATCATGGGATCTTGGGGTACAACCAACTAGATAACAACTTCCACTGCTGAGCATTAAGCACATTCACATCTACATAACAACTCAAACATCATCGCATCACACCACACAATCCTAATAGTACGCAACCCTATTAATACTCACTCCTTCACGTTACAGCTCTTTTCAGAACCCCTGGAACTCTCTGATCCTCCAAATCGAGTCATGGGCTTTAAAGGCTAGGACTGGGTTTGGGCAAGTCTAGAGTTCCAACAGGGGTATTCTAGCTCCCTTTGCTTCAGTAACCAACCATCCGACGTGCTACAATCAGACAGTGTTCTGGTACTTACATCGCAATCTTTTAGTAAAGTCATTAAAGATTTATCCAGATTGGCCTTATGGACCTTTGTTGGTTGACTTGAAGCGCTGTAAGGGAGAAGACATCAACAATATATTTCTAGCTTGTGAAGCCAAGGTGACTCCACAATAAGGAACATGAATTGCCAATAATGGTTAAATGGATTTTATTTTACTAAACTAATCCATACCGTATCTAAGCAAAGTAAAGTAAAAAAAAATTCAAGAGATACAGAAATGCAGCAGTAAGCTGAAATATCTCAGTAGATTGAGTCATAATAAAATGAAATATAGAATAGTGACAGCCACAACACTAATGAAACAAATTAAAGAAAATAGGTGCTCAATGAAAAAACGTCCCTCTTCTTTTCTAAACCTAGATCTACTACAGGACCATCTATCCAGTATTCCTATTTAGTGAGCTTAGAAGGTGTCACCATGATATAGAATTCTGTAAAAATCTTGAAAAATGAAATAAGTGTCTAGCCTAAAGCTTCACACTTAAGGGAAAAGGTAAGCACAGAGGTCTGTCCCTCTCCAAGTCTAAAATGAGTCTGCCTTGCTAACTGTGGGAACACAAATTAAAATAACAGGATCTTCAGAAACATCCTTATCTCCTCTCACACCACCAGGAAACAAAACCAAATAGTTACTTGCAAGGAGCACCTGCACCCTCTCTTACGTTTTCCATCGCATTGAAACTGGGACTGTAAACCACAACCTTGAATTTCCACCGACCTGGTACATGATAAACAGAAGGCCTCTTTCGACCATTAGTTCTCCACGTTCAATGCCAAGTTCCTCCCTTCAGGACTCACTATTGACAGACTAATACAAAGAATACGCCTTTCTCTAACTAACGAAAAGCATGATGATGCACCTTCAAAAGAAGAAAGAAACATACTTGCAAGGCTAAATGTATTCCAATTGAGGCCTGTAGTCAAGCTAAGTTATCTCAGCAGTTTATATAAACTTAGAATGCATGATTATACGTACACAAGTATAACTTTAAGAATAAGTACAAAACATGAATAAAAGAGGACATGATTACACGTTTCAAGTAAACATTAGTGGTTTTGTATATAAACCTCTAATCCCAACAATGATTACATTTAATTTGTTCATTAATACGCTTAAAAGCTTCACGCATTAAGGAAGTTAAGAAACACAGTGAATACAATGTCATATATGAATGTATAATTGCAAATAAAGGGTGAAACCTAAATTCCTCTGCTCACCCCCACTCATGCTCTAAAATTAATTTACCGATTTGGAAGCAATCTTACCCTATTTATTAATATTGAGGCAGCTAACATAGATAATAGCACTAGATGGCACAAGAGGCAATTTTAAGATATAAGAACCTCAATTTAGAATTGCAGTCTCAGAAATCGGATGCTGAGGGTAGGTGGGTGTTGTAATTGTAGTAGTCAACATGTGAAAATTACCTATCCTCAATGTTTATGGACTTACCACAGTAATCAATTATTTTGGGATAACATTAAAATTAAGCTAGTGGGTGTGACAATCCTATTCCAGCAGGAGAAAATATAAACATATAATAGACAGTTTTTGGAGCATATTTCCAAATTCTAATATATTACGGCTGCACTCAAAAAGCTTTCAGGATGCAGTTGAGGCTAGAAAACTTTCTGAATCTTAGATCATTTTTAATCTAGGTTTTAGGAAGTACACAATCGTCAAGCCTGTTCATGGTTGTCAAAAAATACATTTTGTAATACATTTAGTGGTACTACCAAATGCTGTTCACAAACCTAGATGCAACCTCCACCTTTCCTATATTTATGTCCAGAGTTCTCTGCCCCAACTTTGGAGATCTCTGGAAACGTATGTAGACTTTTATCTGATAGTCATCTAGACGCAGATTCAGGACCTTACAATATTCCCCAGGTGTCAGACTGGATTTTAAAAGTTTTGCGTATTCCCGTTACGTGCTGGTAGGTGGCATCGTTTGGCTCAGTGTGGTGTTTTTGGCATTGTACATGCTATAGAGGCGCCATCCCAGCGCACTGAGCCCAGTTTCTTCTTTACAGTGCCATCAGCACGGATCCAGATAAGCTCCTCAGTCAATTTTTTAATGAATGTTTTGGACCATTTTGTAGAACTCAACTAGTGTCCCTTTTTCCCAATTTATGGGCATGACCTTGAAGAAACTACCAGTGACAGACCACACTTCACATGTCTGTGGTGTCTAGAATGGGACCACAACTCTACAGCCTACACAGATTTCAGGATCATGAACCCGAAGGCCAACCGCGAGTAGGCTATGAAGCTTTGGGCAGCTCGCCAGACAACTCTGTGCCGCTCCAGGTCCCATTCATTAGAAAGGTCTCGGAACTGCACCCAGAGTCACTTGTGCCTGTCATCATCATGATCTCAGACTTCTACAGGTAAGTCCCAGAAGAAAAAGTCCAAGAAGTCGAAGCGCTGATCGACTACTGCACGTCAGACCCATTCATCGGACGATGCAAGGGAACGTCGCCAGAAATCCATGCCCCACTCCCAGGTGTTCCTGTGGAGCCAGAGTCTGAGACTGGTTCTGCTTTATGCTTCCCTGAATTTCCCAGAGCCCGAGTGACCCCCGTCCAACTGCATGAGTTTTATGAGGCAATGAACTTTGTTTTTGGGTGGTTGAACCCCTCTAGAGTGCCTTTGGCCCCATAGGTTTGGAAGGGACTCCAATTGGGGCCCCGCCGGTGGGTCCACCCTCAGCACCAGTCGGGCCCCAGAATCCGTTTGTGAATCAGTTCCGGCCACAGCTGCGACTTTGCGACCTCCTCCGGCGATCGTTCAAGTGATGCCCTTACAAGTGTCGCTGATGCCTATTGGCAGCACTGAAACCATCATGATTCCTGACTCCAATACAGAGTCGGACCGGCCTCTCCTGATACCGTCGCTGACCAGACCTACACAGTCTGAATTAGAGCCTGAGATATATTTCTCCAAAGGGCCCTCAGAGGAACACGAATGGAAGGGATCAGGGGATCCTTTTGCCCACTAGCCCTAGCAGAGTTCATGGCGACGACACCAGATATGAGCGCCTGGCTGGCGCCAGTGGTCTGGACACCTGACCAAACAGTGGCCTCGTCTTTCCTCCAACAGTGGCTACGGAGGAAGGGGCATCCTTTGCGATGGTGGTCCAGAGGGCGGCTGAGGTCCTGGGCCTTCAGCTGCCCATGGTTGACATCAAGACCATTGTCTTGACAGAGGTGAATCAGCCCGTTGTGTTTCCCTCAGAACCCCTACTCTCCTTTAATGAAGCATTACTGGTGTCCTGCTTGGGGCGTGGGTCACACCCTGTGCACAGGACTATCTCCCACAGCCAATGTCCCGTGCCCAGGGACCCAGCCTTCATCTCCCAGCACCCCACCCTTGAGAAACTTATGGCCCAGGCCTTAATCTCCAGGATAAATACTGGCACATTCCCTACCACACCACCGCATAGAGAATCCCAGAGGATGAATATCTTCAGAAGGAAAATGTTCTCTTCCACCAGCCTGACACTGTGGTCCGTAAACACTGCATGATTATTGACCTGTTATTCCAATACTGTGTGGGATACCATTGTGCAAGTGCTGCCTGCAGTCTCAGAGTCGGCCCAACCCATTGTCTCCCAAGGTATTGATGATAGGAGAAATGCGGCAAAGTTCACAATAAAATGCGGATTGGAGATGACCGACTCGCTACGAAAGGCCAATGCTTCCACAGTGGTGCTCCGACGTCATGCATGGCTGAGGACAACTGGCTTTTCAGAGGTTGCCCAGGCGTCCCTTATGCACATGCTGTTCGATAGGACATACCTTTTTGGCAACAAGGCAGATTGAGCGTTTCAAAGAAAGTAGGGCATGAGCTAGGTTGTTGGTGCTCATCATGGCCCCACATCTGCCGCATTCCACCTCTCTGGTGGTTACGGCAGGGGTTATCAGCTGCGTCCATTCACCACAAATCACCATGGCCAGCATACATCACAGCCCTTTCGTGGCTCTTACAAGCCTTGTGAGAACCAGAGACAGATGTCGAACCAATCTTTCCACTCCCGGCAGCCGCAAACTCAAAGCCTCTTTGGTTTGCCCTCCTACCATCATTGACATACTGTTGGTGACAGGATTTAGTACCACCTGCCCCAATAGTGGGAAATCACTTCCGACAAATGGGTGCTTCAGATTGTCCAGTGGAGCTATGCCATACTATTAGACCTGACAGCCTTACGGTGGTCTTCCACCAAACATTTTGCTACTTCCTCCACTTTTCTGACCTCGATATTGCTTCCTTTAGGACTCTGCACACTTTACCACTGCTATGCAGTCCTAAAGTGCTTGTGCTCTCTCCTGTAAACATGCTAATATTGGTTCATCCCCAAATGCCATATTTCATTTACTTATAAGTCCCTGGTAAAGTGCACTACAATGTGCCCATAAATTAAATGCTACTAGTGGGCTTGCGATACCAAAGGGGATGATGGACGGAGCGTTAGAGCAAATCAAACACTCACCCCCAGTCAACTGATCTGGGTTTAATCCATCATCATTCTTTAGCTCACTCCACCACCCCAGTTCAGACATGGCCATATGCAAATCAGTCTGACCCTGTGCCTCATGGGAACAGTCCAGCCCGAACTGCCAAGCCATGTCTTCCCTGGACCAGAAACAAGCATCCTGGGACCGGTTTCTGGCTATTCAGCCGTCATCAGCCAGGCTAGCTTGAATCCAGTGGCAAAGTGAGCAAGGGACCGACGTCTGGGCATACCCTGCCAACTTAGGGCGAACAAAGCGATACCAAAGGGGATGATGGACGGAGCGTTAGAGCAAATCAAACACTCACCCCCAGTCAACTGATCTGGGTTTAATCCATCATCATTCTTTAGCTCACTTCCACCACCCCAGTTCAGACATGGCCATATGCAAATCAGTCTGACCCTGTGCCTCATGGGAACAGTCCAGCCTGAACTGCCAAGCCATTTCTTCCCTGGACCGGAAACAAGCATCCTGGGACCGGTTTCTGGCTATTCAGCCGTCATCAGCCAGGCTAGCTTGAATCCAGTGGCAAAGTGAGCAAGGGACCCACGTCTGGGCATACCCTGCCAACTTAGGGCGAACAAAGCGATACCAAAGGGAATGATGGACGGAGCGTTAGAGCAAATCAAACACTGACCCCCAGTCAACTGATCTGGGTTTAATCCATCATCATTCTTTAGCTCACTCCACCACCCCAGTTCAGACATGGCCATATGCAAATCAGTCTGACCCTGTGCCTCATGGGAACAGTCCAGCCCGAACTGCCAAGCCATGTCTTCCCTGGACCGGAAACAAGCATCCTGGGACCGGTTTCTGGCTATTCAGCCGTCATCAGCCAGGCTAGCTTGAATCCAGTGGCAAAGTGAGCAAGGGACCCACGTCTGGGCATACCCTGCCAACTTAGGGCGAACAAAGCGATACCAAAGGGGATGATGGACGGAGCGTTAGAGCAAATCAAACACTCACCCCCAGTCAACTGATCTGGGTTTAATCCATCATCATTCTTTAGCTCACTCCACCACCCCAGTTCAGACATGGCCATATGCAAATCAGTCTGACCCTGTGCCTCATGGGAACAGTCCAGCCCGAACTGCCAAGCCATGTCTTCCCTGGACCGGAAACAAGCATCCTGGGACCGGTTTCTGGCTATTCAGCCGTCATCAGCCAGGCTAGCTTGAATCCAGTGGCAAAGTGAGCAAGGGACCCACGTCTGGGCATACCCTGCCAACTTAGGGCGAACAAAGCGATACTGCCGCGATACTGCCGCGATACTGCCGCTCCGTCCATCATCCCCTTTGGTATCGCTTTGTTCGCCCTAAGTTGGCAGGGTATGCCCAGACGTGGGTCCCTTGCTCACTTTGCCACTGGATTCAAGATAGCCTGGCTGATGAGGGTTATGAACCCGAAACCGGTCCCAGGATGCTTGTTTCCGGTCCAGGGAAGACATGGCTTGGCAGTTCGGGCTGGACTGTTCCCATGAGGCACAGGGTCAGACTGATTTGCATATGGCCATGTCTGAACTGGGGTGGTGGAGTGAGCTAAAGAATGATGATGGATTAAACCCAGATCAGTTGACTGGGGGTGAGTGTTTGATTTGCTCTAACGCTCCGTCCATCATCCCCCTTGGTATCGCTTTGTTCGCCCTAAGTTGGCAGGGTATGCCCAGACGTGGGTCCCTTGCTCACTTTGCCACTGGATTCAAGATAGCCTAGCTGATGAGGGTTATGAACCCGAAACCAGTCCCAGGATGCTTGTTTCCGGTCCAGGGAAGACATGGCTTGGCAGTTCGGGCTGGACTGTTCCCATGAGGCACAGGGTCAGACTGATTTGCATATGGCCATGTCTGAACTGGGGTGGTGGAGTGAGCTAAAGAATGATGATGGATTAAACCCAGATCAGTTGACTGGGGGTGAGTGTTTGATTTGCTCTAACGCTCCGTCCATCATCCCCTTTGGTATCACTAGTGGGCATGCAGCACCTATTGTGCCACCCACTTAAGTAGCCCTCTAACCATGGCTCAGGCCTGCCATTGCAGAGCACGTGTGTACAGTTTACACTGCTCTTTCAAACTGGCAAGATAAATCTCCTCCCAGGCTCAAACCTTCCCTTTATATACATATAAGTCACCACTAAGGTAGGCCCTGGCCAACCCAGAGGGCAGGGTGCAATGCATTTAAAAGGCAGGACATGTGTTTTTAAGTTTTACATGTCCTGGTACTAAAGAACTCTCAAATTCGTTTTTCACTTCAGCAAGGCATATCTCTCCTGTAGGATAACATTGGGGGTTACCTTAATACATTTTATATGTGTAATTCCCAATTGTGAAGACAAAGACTTTTCTAGTTTGGTGTATCTGGAATCACAATTTTAGATCCAAACTTATGGTGCAGTCAGATTTTCAATTGCAATTCTGAAAATGCCACTTTTAGAAAGGGACATAACAGGTTTCCCACAGCTCCTGGACCCTTCCTCAACAAGCGCCTGGTGTCTCTCTGGTCTTCGGCTATTAGACATGGTGCTCTTAAAGTCATGCTTTTGGGCTCTTCGTGTACGCAAACGGCCTGTTCCCTCCGAAACCATGCTACTTTTATAGAGAATCAGTGCGAGCCATAGCAAGTTCGTATCTTCGCCCAGCAAGCATCTTCTGCTGGCATTGATTGACACCTTGAGGCTCCAACCTGCCCATCCGCGATGCCTTGCCAGCTCCTTGAGCAATGCCAATCACCACCAGCAATGCGCTCTCTGCTCCCGGTGAACTTCTTCCCGCGAACAGGACTCTTGGCACAAAACTTGAGAAGGTAAAAACTTCAGCAGGACAAACCTAGGGCTGTATCTGACCCGTGCTTCATCGCGGTCTGCCTGAACTTTTGGGTTTGACCCGGTCCAGTGCGACAAGATATCCGTGGTTGGTACTTTATGCTACTAAGCGCTATTTTACAGTTTATTCTTTGAAAATTCATAACTCCGGTTCTACTTAGTAGATTTTTGGCATTTTGGTCTTGTTATATTTGTAAAATTAAGCTCTATTTTACTAACTGGTGGGGAGTCTTTTTGTGTGGTGTATTCTCTGTTTTACTGTTTGAAGTGTTGCACAGATACTTTACACATTGCCTCTAAGGTAAGCCTGACTGCTCTGTGCCAAGGTACCAGAGGGTGAGCAAAGGTTAATTTTGGGTTTGGCTGACACTTAGCCTGACTAGGATTGTAGTTGCTTTTAGACACTGATTGGCTGACGGAGGACTACCACTCGCTGTGGTGACAGGAAGTACTGGCTCTTCTGGCCAAAGAAGCCATCAAGAAGGCGTAGGCATTGGAAGTATGTTGTGACTGCTATTCCCACTACTTTCTGGTGCCAAAAAAAAGGATGGAGGCCTCCATCCTAACCTAGAGCTACACCCTCTCAACATGTCCTAAAAGAAGGAAAAATTCAGGATGGTCACTTTGGCTCAGGAACTGCCTGCCCTTGACCCTGGAGACTGGATGGTAGCTCTGGACTTGCAGGATGCCTACTTCCATCCCCATCCTGCCTGCCCACAGGTGTTAACTGAGGTTCATGGTAGGCCAAGTGCATTATCAATTCGCAGTGCTCTCCTTTGGCCTTGCACCCCTCGGGTGTTCACCAAAGGGATGGCGGTGGTTGCCGGACATTTGTAGAGGACAGGGGTTCCAGTCTTTCCCTACCTCAATGACTGGCTGTTGAAGGCATGATCTCTCCAGTCAGTTGTCTCCCCCCTCCATACTACGGTGAACCTCCTGTATTTACTGGGGGTCACTATGAACGTGCAGAAGTCACACCAGACTCCCTCTCAGACACACCCTTTAATCAGACTCATTCTGGATACAGTATAGTTCAGGCGTACTCTCAGGATAGGCGAGTCCAGGACACTCAGGCTATGATTCTGATATTTCATCCTTTGTCCTAAGTTGCTTTGAGATTGACTCTGAGGCTGCTGCATCTCATGGCCTTCTGCAACCCACTGGTAAAACACGCCCGTTGGCATATGCGAGCTCTGCAGTGGGACCTAAAGTCCCGGTGGGCACAACATCAGGGGGATCTCTCTGACCTTGTCCAGATATTGGAGGGCACTGCAAAAGATGTGTAGTGCTGGCTCACTAACCACAATTGGGTCAGCAGCAGACCCTCTCTCTTCCTCATCCACAGCTCACAGTAGTAAGTGGCAGATGCATCACTTCTAGGTTGGGGCAGCCAAGAGAGGTGGAGATCAGAGGGCTCTAGACTCTAGCAGAATCTCAACTCCACATCAACCTATTGGAACTTAGAGCAATTCTCCTGGCATTAAAAGCCTTTCTTCCTTCCATCAAGGAAAGGCTGGTTCAGGAGTTCAAGGAGAACACCACTGCCATGTGGTATTTTACCAAGCAGAGCTGGGTGGGGTCCTGAACCCTGTGTCAAGAGGTCCTGGTGGTTCAACATCAGGCAGGCTCTCTAAATGCCAGAGCAGGCGAATTCAGCCGTCGATGCCTTGCGGATCACAAATGTCATCTCAGTCCAGAGGTGGTGCAAGGTCTCTTCAGAGATTGGGAAGAAACCTTGGTTAGATCTATTCGCCACCACTCAGAATGTGCAATGTCAGCACTTCTGCACGCTGGCGTTTCCAAATTGGCTATCGCTTGATACACATTTTGTCTCAAGTAGAGCTTCGGATCCTGGAATGCCTTTCTGCCAATACTAATCATGTCATGAGTTCTCAAGAAGATCAAGAACAACCGGGTCCAAGTCATATTAGTGGCCCAGGATTGGGCAAAGAGAGCCTGGTATCCCAAACTCCCGAGTATGAGCATCTGTGCTCCAATCAGGCTGCCCCTCAGGAGGATCTCTTGTCCCATCAACAGGGTAGGGTCCTACATCCAAACCTTCATACTCTTCATCTACATGCCTGGAAATTTAGTGAAGACAGTTAAGGGTGTTTTATCTCCCTCTCAAAGTATGCACTATAATTCTGGCAGCCCTGACATCCCTCTACTAAAATGATTAACGCCTGCCAATTGTATAAGTTGGTGGTTTGGTATACTGCTAAATCTGTTGATCCTCTGGCTGCACCTTTGTCTGAAGTTCTGATGTTTGACTTATCTTTTACTGGTAAGGACTTGCTTTGGGCGCACTTAAAGGGTACCTTGTGCCACTTCAGCTTTCTTGTGGTTGCCGGAACAGCCTTCCCTATCTAAGTCACCTGTTGTGACTCATTTCTTGAAAGCTTTGCGACATATGTTCTACCCTACGCCCTTCATTATGCCACAATGGGATTTGTATTTAGTTCTCTCCTTTCTTATGTGTTCACCAATTGAGCCTGTGCATAGCTGCCCTTGATACTGCTGACCATCAAAACAGTCTTCTTTGTGGATATAACATCTATTTTCCAGGATAAGCTGGTCCTTAGGATCCATGTCTCCTTCATACCAAAGGTTTCACTGTGGGCAGAACATCACACTGCCTACTTTCCTCATCCTTCCTCATCCTACCAATGCAGAGGAGAGACTCCACTGTCATGGCTTAAAAAGAGCGCTGTAATTCTACATCGATTGTACCAAAGACTTCCAGGTGGATGATCAACTCTGTGTTTCATTTGCAGGTGCAAAGAAAGGCAAGTCAGTTCACAAGAGAACCATCTCCAGTTGTGCTTAGCATTTAAAACTGCTACGCAAGAGCTAAAAAGCAGTCTCTTGAGGGCTTGCAGGGTTATTTCCTCAGAGCCAAGGCATTAGTGAGATGAGTCCCAGTCCTGGACATTTGCCTGGCAGCTACATGCGCATTGCTGTACACATTTGCCAAACACTACTGCCTAAACAGTCATGTACGGTGTGATGGGCATTTTGTCCTTTCAGACCTCTAGGTGTAGTGTAACACAGTCCACAGGCCCCCTCCGGAGAGAGTTTGTTTTGGTATCAATTTAGAGGTAAAAAAGCTGAGGCTAGAAGACTCTTGCAGATGAACAAGTTACTTACCTTCAGTAACACCTCATCTGGTAGAGTCTCTATCTAGCCGCATATTCCTTACTGAGCTTCCCATCTTCCCTATTCTGCGAACTGTATGTCTCAGACTGAAAAGATCCTTCAGAATCTCACCTTGGCACACTGGTCATTCCCTCTCAGTTTGGCTCCTTGCTTCTGGATCGAAAAACAGTCAAGAACTGAGATCAGCATGCTGGGATGGCTCATATATAGACACAGCAGACGCCATTTCCGCTTTGGAAGATGCCAATGATGGCACGCAGAGCTGAACAATGCCACTTACTGGCACGCATGGACATTGCTAATGATTTCCGCATCGGGTCTAGCGCCTGGGGAATATTCTGGTGAGGAATCTGTGGTTAGATAGAATTTCTACCAGATAAGACATTACCGAAGGTTGGTAACTTGTTCTTTTTGTGAATGTGGGATAGGCAGAGCAGGCTGGAAAATAGGAAAATGCATATGGCTAAATAGGTGGGTCTTAGGGAGGAGTAATGATGGGTATAGGGAGGGCTAATGAGTGTTTAGGGAGGGAAATGCTCACCCACAAAGAATAGGCCACTGCCTTTTCGCAAACTGCGCTCCTAAACCTACTTCAGCCAAAAAGGTCCCAAACAATTGTAAATGCGCTCCACCTGAGACCTGTCATAAGTCCAGCACCACTCATGGTCAAACACTGGTACTGCAACACCCACCCATAGAAAATAATGGACATAGAGACTTAAAATAACACATACAAATCTGATTAAATGGTAAGAAAAATTGCCGTAAACAAAAATAAATACCATTTTATTATTCAGTGTTTTAATAACTTTATTATTTAAAAATAAATGTAACCTTATTTATGAAACTCTAAGTAATGACATTAATTTAAATCCATTATTTAAATAATGTGAGAATTAGTTTAAAAAATATATTTAATAAAACAAATTAATATAATATATTTAAATAAATTAAACATTCAATTCAAAATAAAGTTAAAAGTGCTGTACTACTTTTTATTTTGTTTTTCATTTAAAATAAATATATAAAATTAATTTTTATTAATATTTAACATAAAAATATTTGACTATTTCTCTAAAAGTTTAATAATCTTTTAAAAAATTCCCTATACTTTACCATACGGAAATCTCTGCCCTGGTGGTGGGGACCCCTGTCTATACTTCGTAGTATATTTACACTTTGAAATTTTGAATAGTTAAAAGCAGTACATTTACTACAAAGTGTAAAAGTAAAGTTACATCTGAAATTGGCACAATAATTATGTCTAACCATGTCCTTGATATTACAAATTTGCACCCTGAGTTGATGTCTGAAAGGTGAGTGGTTGGACATTTAATTCCCCATTGCTCACTGATCGTAATTTTTTTCTGTTCAAAATATTTTATTAGAGTTTTTGATAATAAAAGACATACATAAAAGAGCACCGAAAAGGTACTGCCAATACTTCAAAAATACAATATTGAAAAACAGATAACCATTCAGGTTTATAAACAAGAGAAACAAGATTATAATATAAAGTATCTAAAAATCAAAATGATATCATCGCAATGAAAAATTAAAAAGGACAGTAGCATAGACTTATAATAAATAGATTACAGAGCTACTAAGCTAAAAGTAAAAGCGTAATTAGATATATCTACATTGGTACATACTAGGGATTCAACATTAAATAGTCATCAATTGGTTTCAAAAAATTCAAATATTTCGAATTATTATAACTAATACCAGATAAAGTCAAATTAGCACCCTTTCTCATGAAAATAATCCAAGCCCACCATGCATGAACAGATAAAGAAGATGAATCTTTCCAATTAGCAGTAATTGTCCTTACAGCCGCTAACATTAAAAAGTCAAAAAGCTTGTTGTGCACCAGGGGCAATTTAGTAGTGAGAGAAGAGGCTTTGCAAATAACTAATTTATATGATAATGTATCTAATATATTCAATATACAAGTAATTCTATGCCAAACTTCATCCCAAAATTTCTTAACAAAATGTCAATCAAATAACATATGTCTTAATGAACCAACATCTAAAGAACAATTCCAACAATTGGAATAAGTTGAAAGTTTGGCATTATATAACTTTAAAGGAGTCCAAAAACAATTAAAAAGAATATAGGCATTAGTTTGATATAATGTTACAGGTAACCAACCCGAAATAGAATTCAACCAAATCAACCTCCATGTGTCCAAGGATAAGGACAAGTCTAATTCTGTATTCCAAAAGGTGGAAAGAAGATTGATATTATCAACAGCAGAAATATTTAACTTTTTATATAGTAATGGCACTGTTTGGGAGGAAGACGCAATTGTTTGAAGGTACATTTCTAAATCATATGTAACACTGGAAGAAAAGCCATTCGGGAAGGAATCAAGAATAGAATTACAGAGCAATTCATATTTTACAATATCAGATGATTGCAAATGAAATCTTTGTTTTAAGTCATCAAAACTAACAAAGACATTATTATAATAAATATCTTTAAAATACAAAATGCACGCTCTTATCCATGAGTTCCAAAAGTTTGTGTGGCGAACTAATTTTACCGATGGGTTATACCAAAGCGATAGGCTCAATGTATTAGAAATAGAACATTGGAAAACAGAATTCAAATCGTGTAAAATTAATCTAGTAGATTTCAACAATATTGATTTCTTTAAAAACATAGAAGAGTTGGACATTGTAAGTAAAGCAACTAAAGGAAAAGGTGATACTAAGTTCTGGTCAATGCGAAGCCATGCAGGTGAATTATTAAGATCTAAATGTTGAAACCATGAAATACTTTGTTTTAAAATAAAGGCTTTATGATATTTTAGAAAATCTGGTAAACCAAACCCTCCATTGATTTTAGCCAATTTCAGCTTTTTATAACTTAACCGAGGCGATTTATTAATTCAAATAAATCTCGACAAAAATGTATCTATAGTCTTATAACATTTAAGAGGGAGTTGAACAGGTAACATTGACAAATATAAAACAGTTTAGGAGCCAAGATCATTTTAACTGCGTCCATTCTTCCCCACCAAGATAAACATAAGGAGGACCACTTTTGAATTTTAATCTTAATATACGCCAAAGAAGATTCAAAGTTTAGGGTCAAAGTTTGTTTTACGTTGTTGGTGAATAATATACCGAAATATTTAAGTTTATCTTTTTGCAAAACAATATCCTTATTAGAAAGCATATCAGGTGTACAGTGAATATTTAACGGAAAAAATTCTGTTTTATTAGTGTTAAGTTTATAACCTGAAATTTTAGAGAAGACAGCAATTAAATTCAACAATAGAGGAATGGAAGATTCAGGATTAGCAATATATAAAAGAATATTATCTGCATAAGCTGACGTTTTAATAGGGGTGTTGGAAAGTTGAAGGCCTTCAATTTCAGTACAATTCCTAATAGCAAATAATAGGGGTTCAATAGCAATAAGAAAAAGTAATGGGGATAGAGGACAACCTTGCCTGGTCCCTCTAAAAAGGCAAAACTTCTGGGAGAGTCTACCATTAATAAAAAGTTTGGCAGAAGGACTAGAGTACAGTGCTGAAATCATACGGATAAACAAAGGACCAAAATTAAAAGCAGACCGTGTGCGAAAAAGGTATTGCCAATGATTTTTATCAAAAGCCTTTTCCGCATCTAGTGCTAGAACACCAGCAGGAAAAGGTAATAATGCTCCAGCATCAATAGCATGAAATAATAACCTAATATTATTTGACGAATGCCTCTTTTTCATAAATCCAGACTGATCCACATGGATATTAGAAGAAAGTATACCAGCTAACCTAGTCGGAATAATTTTAGCATACAGTTTACAGTTTTGATTTATTAAAGAAATTGAACGTAATTGGTAACCAGTGAAGGGTCCTTATCTGGTTTCGGGAGGACAATAATCAAAGCTTCAGTAAATGAGCCCAAAATCAACCCTGTATTGCTAAAGTGAGTAAACAAAGAAAGCAGGTACGGTGAGAGGTGAGTTGAAAATTCTTTATAAAATTCCGCAGGAATACCATCCAGACCAGGAGATTTCTTTAACTTTAGTGATTTAATAGCTGAAAGTAATTCCTCAACCGTAATAGGAAGTTCCAATTTAATTCTATTGGTTTGTGATATTTTAGGTAACCCACAACCTTCCAAAAAAATTGTCAGTAAGAGCTGTATCCAAAGAAGGTGGTTTATTATATAAGTCCGAATAGTATGTCATGAACTCCTTAATTATATCCTCATGGGATAACACTATAGAGCCATTTGGAGAGTGAATAGCAATAATTTGAGTTTTATCATTTTTTATACGGAGATAATTAGCTAAGACCCTACCAGACCTATTAGCGCTAAAACAAAATTTCGCTTTATTATTAGAAATTTGTAATCCAGCTCTATTGCTTAAAATAGAATTCAGTTCATAACGTAATTTCTGTAATTTAACCTTATATTGGAGGTTGTTAGATGTAATATATAGACCCTCAAATTTAGCTATCTGCTTTCCCAATTCTTCAATTCTAGTGTTAAATAATTTATTTTCATGTGCCATAATGGAAATAGTCTCTCCTCTAATAAATGTTTTAAAAGCATCCCATCGGTTAGTAATAGATGTGGAGGCTTCAGTGTTGAATGAAAAATATTCTTGAATAGCTGATAAAAGTCTAGGTTTGTTATTATCATTAAGAACAATATTGGTATTCATATGCCAGCGACTATGACTATTTTGATTGGAATTACTAGATAAAATGCAGGAAATCAACGCATGGTCACAAATATCTATATTTTGAATGTCAGGATTAGAAATTGAGGAAATTAGATTACGAGAAATTAAAAAATAATCCAACCTAGATTAAGAATCATGAGGATTAGAAAAAAAAGTAAACTGCTTATCAGTCGGATTATGGAGATGCTAGACATCAACCATTTTTGTAGTCTTAAAAAAGGATTTGAGAGAGAAAAACGCTTTTGGGGGTCGAAATTTGGCTTGTGAAATTCTATCCAGTAATGGGTCAGATACAAGATTAAAATCCCCTCCAATAATCAGAGGCACATTACCCAATTTTAGAACCTCTGAAGTAAATCTTGACCAAAACTCTGGGTCATCATTAGTAGGCCCATACACATTAATTAGGTAGAAAACCTTATTGTCAATTTTTATATTAGCTATAATGAACCGATCTTCTGAATCAGAATGTTTATGCAAAATTTGAACATGCAATTTTTTTGCACAAAGAATTGCTACCCCATTTTTCCTTTTGAGAGCCGGAGAAGAAATAACATCCTCTACCCATTTTTTATTCATATAAGATAAGATTTTATCATCTACATGAGTTTCTTGAATTAAACATATATCTGCTTTATGTCTAGCTAAATAGTCTAAAACCTTAGTACGCTTAACAGGGTGCCGTAAACCCTTAACATTAAAAGAAACAATTTTAATACCATTACCACTTGCCATTTTGAAAAAGGAGAAAAGATAGAAAACAAGATAGATTAGAAAGATAGAATGAAAAAAGAATAGTAGCACGAGTATCATTATAAAGAGGACACAAAAGACACCAACGAACAATAAAAATAAAAACTATACAACATATAAACATATATAGAACTTCTGAATCGCACACACGCATGTCAAGAAGAACCTACTCCACATGCCCTAAAAGCAAACTCCAGTTAAATAAACATGCTGGCAATAAAATCAATCAATAATAAAGCCATGTAGTAGCTTCATTTGTTTCCATGGATGACTGGGACTGCAAATCCAGAAATCTGCTAAGCTCCTCAGGATGTTGAAAAGATTTAGAAAACCCATCTTTCCAAATACGCATAGTGGATGGATCAAACAAGACGTATTTATAACCAGCATTCCTCAGCCTGGGACGAAGATTCGCGAATTCCTTACGAATATTGACTGTATCTTTAGCAAAGTCTTGATGAATAAAAATTTTATTCCCATTGACCATTAACGAAGGGATATCTCTGGCAGCTTTTCGTATTAAAACTAGATGATGATGGAGTAACACCTTGAAAATCATTTGACGAGGCTTATCTTGTCTTGAGTTGCGATGAGAAGGGATTCTGTGCGCTTTATCAATCTCAAATCTTTCAGGAAATTTAATGCACAAAAGACCAGAAAGTAGGTTTTCCAAATAACCCCTGCAATCATTACCTTCTACATCCTCTGGTAGGTTAAAAATTCGCAGGGTATATTGCCTATTGCGATTTTCCAATTCTAATAATAGTTTATTCATGGATTCAACTTTGGCTGCAATAGGCAGAAAATGGTCAATTTTAGCTTTATTGTCCTGAATTTTAATAGCATTGTCAGAAACCTCATAGAAAGACCAGCCATGTCTTTACGTACATTTTTAATTGCCGCCGCAATATTGTCTGTATTTGAACGCACCGCTTGTAACTCCTCCAGTAAAGTGGATAATGAAGGTTCATTAATATCCACTAATTTAGATTTAACTGGTGGAGGAGATATATTTTGTTTTCGTTTGGTAGACATATTGTGAGACTGCTTGCCTTCCATAAGTAACAAGAAAATAAATGCAGCAATAAAAGGAGCAGCCTAGAGCAATATTTCAATGAAGAATACTGATAGCAGAGAAATACTGCCAAAGTAAGCAGAGTGCAGCAGCTATAACCAACCGTGGGAGTGGCCCAGGCCTCAGCCGCGCCCTTTCCAAATCTTCACTCCGCCCCTCTGACAGGAATTCCTGGATCAGAGGCACTCCACACACCGGAGAGCAGCTCACCTCCAATATCTGCAGCCACACGTAAGGAAAATGCACGAAAAGGTAGTGTGCAGTCCGCTTTACTCTTCAAGAACGTCGTCGTCTTGGTATAAATACAAATACCAGCCTTAAATCATGTCTAAATCGTCATTATTGGGCTGAAATTGCCGCTGCTTTGCTGGAGGCGGCCATCTTGTACGGCGCGCTCGCGCGACTCCCCACTGATCGTAATTTTAACAAATAATTTGCTGTGCTGATGTTACAGTATTTATTTATTTTACGGAGTTTTATATAGCGCGAACTTGACCCGC
Organism: Calotriton arnoldi; assembly: GCA_963921515.1. Lineage (NCBI taxonomy): Eukaryota > Metazoa > Chordata > Amphibia > Caudata > Salamandridae > Calotriton > Calotriton arnoldi. Next base: position 1,980,510 of record CAWUFW010002553.1, on the reverse strand, counting down.
AGGTATCAGAGTGCTTTACATAGCACCAGTTGCGTTACATGAGGACACATTCATTTTTGTTAGGCACGGGGAGATTAAGGGATTTGCCCAGAATCACATGATGTTCAGCGTCATTGCCGAGACTTGAACCCAGTTCCCCAGATTTGAGGTCGACCGCCCTAGCCGTTAGGCCAACTCCTCTCCCCGGAGGGAGGGAGGGAGTTTTTAGTCTACAAGACCCTAAAATATGTTGGGTCATATTTATCAGGACTTTGCACCAGTGAAAAGTAACACAAAATCATGCAGAGTGGCTCAAAATCGGGATAAAGTATTTACTTTACAGCACAAAACATTTTTTGGGGACTAAATGTAATGCAAATAGTGTTCTGCGCTGTATTACTTATGTCAAGGGCCATCCCATGAGCAGCAGATCGGCGTCTTTGCATTACAGCCCGTGGTTTTTGACACAAAGCCCTATCTATTCAAATTGGTAGACAGAGCTTTGTGCACAAAAAATAACACCTCTTTCTGGCAAGCCTTAAGAAGGACAAATGTTTTATTTCTCCAAACTGTTTTTTAATTGCATGTGTACTGCACTGTACAGTGCACATCCAATGTGTGAAAAGTTTCATAGGTAGTGCAAGCACAGTATTAATGGTAAGGGATTGCCGGTTACTCTTGATTGTATGTCGCTTGGCTATTTTCTGAAGGTGATAAAGTACGGTAAAAGTAAGCAACTGTATGCAAGTATTCTGTCTGTGTATTTTTTTGAGCAAGTACAACTCTAATAGCAAATGCTGAGGCATCAGCCTTTACGGAAAATGGTATTTTTTAAGATATTGGAAAGTCTCTTCCTGTGTTTTCCCTCTACAAAAGGCTGCCCTTTTCAGTAAGTACAGTAATTGGTGTGACAATCCAAAAGAAATATTGAATAAAATGCTAACAGAAATTGGCAAATTCCAAAATGTTTTGAATTTGCTTAATCAACGTGGATTGCGGCCATTCAAAGACTGCTTGCATTTTGGAGGAATCCATTTCTATTCCCTGATCAAATATGATGAAACCCAGAAAAAACCGTCTCCCACGCTATCATCAGGTCTCATCCTGGTTCCTAAAAACCAGGAAGGCCTCAACCATATTCCAGACAGCACTTTGAATGTTATTGCAGCCGAGGTCTTGGGAAAAAGATAATTATACATTGAACAACCCAGGTATCCTTTTAATATTGGTTGTTCAGGTATACATATACACCAATATCGGTGGTAAATCAGGGATATCATTGTCCAATACCCTTGCAATTCGTCAACCTGTTTCAGCCGTTCTTCACTAGGCCTCTTGGGTCAAAGGCTTCCATCAGGACTAGCAAGAGGCCCCATAATTTATTTTGTGTCAACTAATCTAACTAGAAATGACAAACAACATATAAACATGCAGGTATAGGGTAGGGGTGGGCGGAATTTTCGTTGTCGCGCTACGCAAAGCTCCGCGAAACGGTAAAAAATTTCCGCGAGCACGCAAAAGTTCCGCGAACATGCGGAATTGCTTGTTCCACCCGTTCGCCATACTTTTTTCCTGTTCACGAACGCTGTTTGCGTGCTCGGGGAGAAATATCTCGCGAACACGCATTTTGAAAGCGCAGAATTTTTGGCAATTTCGCGTTCTCCGCGGAACGCGAAATTACCCAAATTCCGCAAATTCCGCGAGCGGAACGGAATTTACCGCCCAGGCCTAGTATAGGGTCTACACGCCCAAATGTAGTCACTTTTAGTCTTGATTCCTATGAAAGACAAGGAAAAACATTTAGATTTAAAGCAGGGTTGACCATCAATTGTATGCAAAATCTCATGTATACACAATATGTTGCTGGAATACGAAACGTGTCAATCATGCAATTTTCATTGAGTGGACTGTTTAAGCTCTTGTTCTGTGAAATATTACTTAGGTTAGGTTCAACAATATGCAAAAATTGTCATGAGCACTCAAAATAACCTAAATTAAATGTCCTATTTAAAGTCATGTTTGTTTGTTTTCCTTTACCGCATCCACAAGAGCTTCCATGGGTTTATACTTCTTACATGAGTTCAATCACAGATGGTAATTTTCCATAATAGCCACAGAAGGCGCATTTTTGCTTAACAGCCAACACGTGTTTCGTCCTAGTGGCACATTAACCTCGGACTTCCTCAGGGCTATAAACAAATATATCAGGCATCAGATGCAATTCAGATCATGTATCTTTGTTACCTTCACCCACTGATAGGTGCAAGAAACATCATATGCCATACAGTACCAAATGCCAGTGTTATATCACACCATATGATAACCTTATACCCAGTCATATGATAAAATTACATTACCCAATCGCTTTCACATTTATCATCACGTGGTCAAAATTGAATGTGAAGTGCACAAATGGAAACATGCCATATGCGATGCAAAGAGTCAGACCCCGAGCCTCTTGCTCATCCATCTCTGCCAAGCAAATAAACTAGAGCCCTTTAGAGTATGCATTTTAGAACAAATCTGAGGAACCAGACTCGTTTCTCTAATGTATTGTGCGGTACATGTCGCAAAGGGTTATACATTGAGGAGTTTATTGGTAGTACATAAGAATTTATAAAAATTGAAGAGGAAGGTTGTATTTTGAATACAGTGGCTGCTTCTTTTATAAATATATTCTTTGCATTAAGAAAGCACATACAAGGATGGTGATCTGCTGTCCCCTTCAGGCCACAATCCTTGCATTCGTAACCACTAACAGAAGTCCCAAATTGTGACCTGGTTAATTAATGTTCATTTGGCAGGTCATTTGGCTAGCTTCTGGTAATATACAATGTGTAATGCTACCTGTTAGTACATAGGTTGCATGACAAATTTCATACCAAGTCACAAACCAATGGTGTGCAAATGGCATATTCTGGTTTGCATGATGGATCTTTGAACATCGACCGTCAAATCCTTGCAGTGTATGAACCAGTTGCATAATGAAGTAAAACATTAATTGTTTGCTAATAATACAATTTATAGGGTTTAAGGTGAATCACATACTCCAGCATATTTGCATAGGACAGTGTACAGATCTCACAGGTTAAATGATTAATAGCTAGCTGTTCTTTCGCTGGAACCTCCTTGTGAAGTTCCTGTGATCAGGGAACCCCATCTCCCTCATGACTCTTGAGGCGACTCTCTGAAGGCCAGTTTGCATGTGTATGGTGTTCACATCACAGGAGACATTGTTCCCAGAGCTCTCCACCTGTACACCTCTGTGGTCTAAGTAGTGACCTCACACACTGCATATGCTGCTTCTCAATCAAGCTCCATTGGCATCCACCTGGGGTACCTCTTTATCTCTTCATGTACGCTTCCCATAGACACTGACAGCAGAAAGGGCATTCTGAAAAAGAAGGCAGCATGAAGCATTGAGAAATTATTTATGCATAGATATGTTTCTATCAGTGAAGCAATGCCTTGGTGTGCCTCTCAGTGCTGTTAATGCCAGAGGACTGGTGGCTGGTGCTGCTGCTGCTGCTGGAGGAGGAGTAGAAGCAAGCGGCAGACCTAGAAGAAAGAAATCAGACAGGCCGGAGCTGCAGATAGCACAAACCAGGGCTTCACAGGGTATTGGAAAACATGACTCCTCCTTGAGCTCAGCATCTAATCCACCATGGGACTCTCATGCTTTTCACTCCTTCACTAGGATCAGCTGCTTCTGAAGTCACACCATCTCCTCTCTGATGAGTGCAATGCTTGTGCCGTTACACCATCTATTGGTTTATCTTTACTGTAGGACAAAGTTCATCAAGTGGCTGAAGCTAGTTAATGGTTTCAAGTAGATGAGACAATCCATAAAACAATTTGCAGGAGACCAAAGGCTTTGGTCATATATACTGCCATGCATTTGGAGGTGGACCTGGTAGCAATGTTGGAGACGTTTCTCCATTCACTCCCATGCCCAATTTCATAACCTGTCACTGGGTGGAGTACTACCTTAACATGCAGATCTTAAATCTCCAGTACTGGAGAGAGGAACAAGCCCCAGAAACAAGTGCCAAGGAAGTACTTGACAGGGTTGTATACAGTGGCACAGAAAATCGGTTTTAGCACATAACAGCAATACTGTGGCGCAAGGGCGTCGTTAGTGTAAGTAATGGCATAAGTACCATCTATAGACACAGGTAGGGGAAGGGAAAAGGTGGGGCTTTGGTTGAACACCATTGGAGATGAGAGGTGGCAGGCTGAATCACAGTCTATGAGTGGCGATGGTGGATGATTAACAGGACACATGTAGAGGTTGGGAAGGTGGAAAACAGAGCAGAACAGGAATCAAGCTGGGGACTGTGATGGTATTGATGAATGAGGCTTATGCCGGAATTAGGATGAGGTAGGGGCAGAAAGAAACACAAATTGGAGGTCAAGAAGCTAACTGCGACACAACTCCTGGGATGGCAGAATGGGACATAGGAAGATAGTGGGGACGAGGCACCATGGACGAACACTTTTGAGTGAGGAACAGAACAGTGCACAGGATGAGAGCTGCAAATTAGGATATGGGGAAGGAGCTGAAGAAATGACCATAGAAAGAGGACCACAGATAAGGAAACACTTGAAGAGTCAAAGAGGCAGTAATGACTGGAGAGAGAACAAATACAGTGGGAGAAAAGAAAATAGGCAGCATCATGTGGTAGAATAGTGTGCTCATTTCCAGTTCATACATTAGGTGTCATACTACTGCAGGTTGGGCAATTATGCATAGAAGCACATCAAAAGCTAACAAGGACTTTGCACTATGCTCCCCCACTGAAGAAGAACAACATTGAGTGACGGCTAGGACACAATTGGCCACTGTGAACAGGTATTATCCAGGCATATCTTTACTGTGCCATTGAATCAAGGGCTTCCGGGTACTTTCCCTCAGTATTGCTGGCTGTCCTCAGCAATGCTGGTGCTCCTGACTCCTCATTTTGGTTTGCCCAAAAATCTCAGCACCAGATCGCTCAAGCTTCAATTTATAGCCACAGGTCTCTCTCTGCGTCTCATATCCTCCTCGGGCTAATGAGGCTTCGAACCAACGTAGATGGCCTGGTGTATCTAGAATGGTGCATGTGGTGACCTCTTCAAGGCTCATCTTCTTAATCTCTGGCTGAATACACTGACAGAGGTGATGTGAGGCAGGAAGATATGAGGGAGGATGGAGCTGCAATTTGCACTGATCTGGACTAGGTTGGCGGCTGCACTCCTCGCCTCCTCCTCAGAATCAGTATCCAGATCTCAGCAGTTCTATGAACGCTAATAGACTTTCGACACTTCAAATCCTTCACTAAAGTCGCCAACATGTCACACCCAGGTAAACAAGTTTGTAAGATGGACCTACCCTATTAATGAAAGTAGGCTATGTAGTGCACACTTTTGCTGACGTATATATCTGTAATAGATGCTTTCTGCCTTGGAGTTCACCTGTACATATACTGCTGAGAAGCCCCGCTCCAAGGGGCAGATTTACAAGCCCCTTGCGTGACTTTTGCGCTGCAGTTGCGTCACTTTTGTGACGCAGCCGCGGCGTAAATGTTGCGGCCCATTTACAACGTGATGCATCTAGGGAGATGCGTCACGTTGTAAAGCCCTGCATCACATTATACCTGCGTCAGGTATAATGTATGCAGGGTGGGCGTTCCCACGCAGGAAGGCCTCATAAAAGTGACTCAGTGAAATCTACAAGATTTCACTGCGTCACTTCTAGGATGCCACTGCGTCAAAACCTTACGCCTGCTTGAAGCAGGCGTAAGGAGTGACGCAGTGTAGTGGGAATAGGCCTCAAAAAGCATTGCTGGAGTTGCGTCGTGCTTGCGACACAACTCCAGCTATGCGTGACTTTTGCCCCAACAGATGCATCAGAATTCCAGACGCATCTGTCAATCCTTGCGCCATGGTGCGCCGTATTGTAAATACGGCACATCCATGGTGGCGCAAGGGTTTCTCAGTGTGGCGCAGGGAAAGTGACGCATCTCTACAGATGCGTCACTTTCTTGTAAATCTGCCCCCAAATATTTTAACAGGAATTAACCCCATTTCATTTTATTAAACATCATTCTGAAAATTAAATTGTACATTTCAAAAACTACCTTTATGATGCATCTTTAAAAAAAATCGATAGTTCATCTCCCTCCCTGTCATCCATCAGAAAGGGCCAATTGCCCTCTTGAATAAAGTATTAACATATAGGTCATCTGAAGCTCAAAATAAATATGGTAAATGATTTCACCGTCCCATATTATAAAAAAGCAACTATTGAATGTTATCCAAGGTAATCGATTCCTAGACCGAAAACATATTTTCCATGCCTTTTGCCTGGGGCCGTAAGGGAGACTTTGCAACTAGCATTATGAGAATGTTCCTTTTGGTGGAATAATTATCCGGTATTTTTTCTCTTTTTGTTTGCCAGTCTCATTTGTATGTTCATGATATATTTTCATGCTTGATTTGGTCACTCAAGCACTGACTGTTATGACCGTTATGAGAGTAAATTCATGAATTCACACATAATGTAAAAATGTCACCGTTTTTAAAGTGTGCTCTTGGTCTTGTTGGGATTATGATTTTTGTAAAATATAATTTACTAATAAGATGAAAAGAATACTGATAGTTGGCTGAATACTAGAGCTACTAATATGAGAAAGGGCAAAGACTGTTTTTTAAAGAATTTGTACAGGAGAGTGGAAGCTTGTAGATAATGAATGCCCTGATGCATTCAGCCTGTCAATGTTAATTTATCTGGCAAGTTAAATGAAGGTAAATTATTAGTTCTGTTTGTTTACCACTTGACTGAACAAATTGTTCTGCGTGTTTGACTTGTACAGGTCAAATTGTACGTAATATGACGGACTGCACATACGAAATCTGTGACGAGAGCTGCAAGACGGTATCACGCAGCTCATGTTCCTCAACAGTAACCCCAACCACTGCTATTAGGAATCGCGAGACTGAAACGGTAAGTTTGCTTCAAATCTGAAACTGGAAGCTTACCGGATAATTGTAGATTGCAGAGGGGACATTGATGAGAAAGGTGGGAGCGGGGAGTAGCTTGGTCAGTAGGATTGGAGTGGGGGGAGGGGTGGAGTATGAGCAGTGGCGGGTCGCAGAGGGAGTGCTGCGGGGCAGTGGGGCGGGGCGGGGGAGGGGCAGGGTTGGGGGTAGTGGAGTCGGACATATGACGGGCAGGAGTAAAGTAAGTAAATAAATAAATAAATAAAACTATTTACCTTGCGCTCGCTGCATCGCCAACTCGGGCCACTTTACCTAAAAACATGCCGGGTCCTGCAGAAGAAAGGAGCCAGCAGGGCTGCAGGAGCCCTGGGGCTCGCACTATCGCCCCTTCTAAAAAAAAAACAGTGGGTGTCCTGGCTGGGACTGGGACACCCACAAACAAAAAAATATATACTTAATAATAAATGATCGGTCACAGTCACTCATTTCATATTTACTGCTTTTTCAAGGAGAACCCAATAATGCCCTGGGCGGGCGATTTAGCTATATTTTGTTTTGTTTTTGTTGATATCCCTAGAAGAGGCAGGGACATCACCATTCTTTTATAATGTTGCAGGGGGACTGTAGGGAATTCTGCATCCCCCCAGCAGCACTAGAAAAAAAAACTTAAGTCTCTTGGGATATTAAAACACAGACCCCAGGAGAACTTACCATATTTTTTTAAAGGATTTTCCAGGCTGGAGCTTTTACTCTACAACTGACATTGCAGTGCCACCTATGGGTTGGTTGTAGCTTATTTGATACAGTGTATCCCATAAAGTACAAGGCCTGTATGTGGTTGTTTTTTTGTTTATATTTATTGGGGTGTTAAATGTTAAATAATAAAATTCTTTTTTTCTGGAAAAAATTATTTATTTCAGACTTCTTGTTTTTAAGGATTTTCACCTCAAAAATATAATATTAAAAACTACATAACAAGAAAGAATTACACACATGTAGTTTAAGAAAACATTATTAAATATTTTTTTAAGTTATCAATAATGATAAGCATTGTATTGTGAGTTTAATTGAAATATACATTTAATTAAAATAATTGCTAATTTTTGAAGAAAGATGTTAGATCCGCTTTGAATATAGGGTCTTGGGTGAGGATAAGGGGGTTTGGCCACAGGGCCTGGCTACAGGCCAGGCCCTGTGGTCAACCCCCCCGCTGAAAGTGGAGGGTTGGCTTTACGTATTAAGTAAAAAAAAAACTAAACATTCACTGAAAGAAACAAAGATTAATGTAACATTATAGTTAGGTGAAAACTAGGCAATTTAAACTCTAAAAACCAAAGAAATTCACCAGTTATAGTTATCGTTATATCTATCTAAGGTAACTACAACTCACGCCCTTGCCATACACTGCTAATTACCCCACATATTACAAAACTCATTACATCTTCTGAGACATTATTGATAATATCACTGCACCATTTGGGTGCGAGTTATAGTTACCTTAGAGCATGAGTTATAGTTACTTGAGATAACTACAACGATAAGTGGAGAATTTCTGCAGTTTTTAGAGTTTAAAACATTACGTTGTGCTCCCACCCTGATTTTGTTTGAAATGGCTCCCTTGAGCTACTGAGCTTATGGGCTTTTGTTGATGCACCTGCACCCAGTGAGTGGTACAGAGACCTGAGAATACTTTGGGCAGCATTTCCATGATCCCCAAAATGACTTGTTGCTTTCTACTGATGAAGGAATAAATCCAGAAACACATGTCTAGAGTTACACAGCACAGGCTGCACCAACAAGGGTGAAAAATTAAATACTACTACTGAAGTAAGTGTTATCATGCACTGCATTTACCATGATATATTCGGGCAAATTGAGTGCTGGGATGTGAGGCAGTGTGCTCCCACCATCCTTCTGTTTGGAAAGGTTCCCTGGAGCTACTGAGCTGACGAGCTTGTGTTGATGCACCTGTTCCCAGTGATTGGTAGAGAGACCTGAGAAGACTTTGGCCAGCATTTGCAGCACCCCAAAATGACTTGTTGCTGCTCTCTACTGATGAAGGAAAGAATCCAGAAACATTTGTCTAGAGTTGCAAAGCACAGGCTGCACCAACAAGGTTAAAGACTACTACTGAAGTAAGTGTTATCATACACAGCATCACAGCATTTATCATGATACAGTGGGGCAAACTGAGTGCTGGGAAGTGAGGCTATGTGCTCCCACCCTATAGATATATATATATATATATATATATATATATATATATATATATATATATATATATATATATATATATATATATATATATATATATATGTATAATATATATATATATGTATAATATATATATATTCACTGAAAAAACCATAGGTTTTAGGGACAGTTATAGTTAGTTGTACACCCACTCATTCTTCAATACGTCTTTTCCTATATATATTAAAAATATTTAAACTTTACAGAAACACACAGTCACTGCATGATGTCATCAGTGATGTCATTTGAGATGTCATCAGTGATGTCATCAGTGATGTCACTGACCATGTCATGAGTGATGTAATATGTGACGTCATCAGCAGTGCATTGCGAGGCGCGAGTTATAGTTAGCTGAACTAACTATAACAGGGGAATTTCACGAGTTTTGTACGAGTGAAATGTCCAACTAACTATAACTGTCCCTAAAACCTATGGTTTTTTCAGTGAATTTCAAAGGTTTTTTAAATGCTAATTTCTAACTATAACGTGTCTGAAACCTATGGTTTTTTCAGTGAATTTCAAAGGTTTTTTAAATGCTGATTTCTAACTATAACGTACCTGAAACCTATGGTTTTTTCAGTGAATTTCAAAGGTTTTTTAAATGCTAATTTCTAACTATAACACCCCTAAAACCTATGGTTTTTTCAGTGAATTTCAAAGGTTTTGTAAATGACAATTTTTAAATGTATTAATTGTTATATTTATTTTTTTGATACTGATTTACTACATTTTTTAAAACTATTTATTTTTATATATTTTATTTATTAAATTACATTGTAATTACATTATACATTACATTACAAAATATACTTTCTCAGAATGAATTACTTTAGTTTAAATAGTTTGCAAATAGGCAATAGAGTTTTAAGTACAGTAGTTACAGTTGCTGCAATGGGCAACACAATTTCAAACACAATGCAACATTGAGCTCAATGTGAATTTCTAGTTAAATGCAATTAGTTACTTTATGGATTACTTTTCTAACCACAGGACTGGATCCTAGATTCAGTCCTGGGACATCTCCTGTAAACAGTTGAGTAAAAGCGTTTTGGTTACAGTAGTGATATTTAAGGAATATTATTGTATTTTAAAAGTTGACACTTAGAAACTTTTTCACATAGAATCACCAATGTTATCCTATGGGAGGAAATTCACTTAGCAGGTAAGTAGTGTTATCGTTACTTTTTCTTACTCAGTGTTGGATCCTGGATCCAGCACTGGTGCATCTCCTGTAAACAGTTGAAAGAATGCGTTTAAGTCATACAGGCGATTTTTAAGGAATATTTGTAATTTGTGAAAATCGACACTGAAACTTTTCTGCTGAAAACCAGACAATGGATTCCTATGGAAGGAAATATAAGTTACTGGTAAGTACGGTTAGAATTACTTTTCAGGGTCAGTGCTGGGCTAAAAGAAGCAGCACTGGGTTCTCTCCTGATAACAGGTGAGTAAATCGGAATTCGTAGTTCGGTTGATTTTAGAGGAATATTATAAAGTTCCAAAACTCCACACTTAGAAGAATTTCCAAGTGAAACCAGTCAATGTTAGCCTATGGAAGGAAATTCAAGTTACTGGTAAGTACGGTTAAAATTACTTTTCAGGATCAGTACTGGGCTGAAAGATGCAGCACTGAGGTCTCTCCTGATAACAGGTGAGTAAATCGGAATTCGTAGTTCGGCTGATTTTAGAGGAATATTATAAAGTTCCAAAACTCCAACTTTTTCAGCAAAAAGCAGGCAATGATATCCTATGGAAGGAAATTCAAGTTACTGGTAAGTACGGTTAAAATTACTTTTCAGGATCAGTACTGGGCTGAAAGATGCAGCACTGAGGTCTCTCCTGATAACAGGTGAGTAAATCGGAATTCGTATTTCGGCTGATTTTAGATGAATATTTGTATGTTTCAAAAATCGACACTTAGAAACTTTTTCAGCAAAAAGCAGGCAATGATATCCTATGGAAGGAAATTCAAGTTACTGGTAAGTACGGTTAAAATTACTTTTCAGGATCAGTACTGGGCTCAAAGATGCAGCACTGAGGTCTCTCCTGATAACAGGTGAGTAAATCGGAATTCGTAGTTCGGCTGATTTTAGAGGAATATTTGCACAGTGGTGAAGGGAGGGGCGGGGCTTCAGGTGACATGTCTGCAAACAGGCCCCGTGGCGCATTTTAAGATGGGGAATTAAATCCTCCTCAATCCCGAGGGTCCCTAGGGGCCAAGTAGCCCACCAGATACCTCCAGTATGCGCCAGAGAGCTGCGTTGCAGAGAGGTGTTCAGAGGCCACGCCCCTTTTTGCACCTCTCTGCAACGCAGCTCTGTGGCGCTTTCTGGACGTACCTGGTGGGCTAGTTGGCCCCCAGGGACCCTCAGGATTGAAGGGGATTTAATTCCCCATCTTAAAACGCGCAATGGGGCCTGTTTGCACACATGTCACCTGAAGCCCCGCCCCCTCCCTTCACCACTGTGCAAACGCGCCCCCTGGCGCGTTTTAAGTTGGGGAATTAAGTCCCCTTGAATCCTGAGGGTCCCTGGAGTCCAACTAGCCCACCATGTACCTCCAAAAAGCGCCACAGAGCCAGGGACCTCCAGTATTCAAGGGGAATTTGTTCCCCCTCTGCAAATGCGCCAGGGGGCGCGTTTGCAGAGTGGTAAAGGAAGGGGGCGGGGCCTGCGGCACGATCGTTTTTTTTTTTAAATGCTTTTTTCTGCCCAGGGGGTCCTTGTGGGACCCCCTGAGCAGACCTAGGGGGTCAGGGTGTTTCTACCCTGCCCCCTTTGTGCATTTTGCGCACTTGTTTCTGTGCCTCGGTTCTACGAGGGACAAAATGGCTGCCAACACTTCCTGATTTGGAGTGTTGACAGCCAATTAGCATGCAGCTCGTGATCGGGAGGGTTCGCGGACCCTACTCGGCCCTAGATATATATGTGACTTTACTTTTGATTTTCTCAGGAACTACTGAACGGATTTACACCATTTAACAAAAAGGGTTCTTTCTGAACCAAGAACTACCTCTTTGCCAAATTTGGTGTAATTCCGTTCAGCAGTTCGGGCTGTAGCCGTGGCTAAAGTTTCCTATGGGAAAATAAATGGGGAAAACACGTTTTGGGACCCCCCTTTTTTCTCAGCCCCCGCTTAACGAATCACCCCGAAACGTTCAGGGTAGGAGCGGACCGGAGCGGGCCATAAAGTTTGAAAATTTTGTGAAGATTCGTCAACCGACGCAAGAGTTATTTCAAATAGAATGTTGCGGATTTCCTATGGAAAATAGGTCCTAACTATAACTATCTACTGGTGACCGCCAGTAGATATATATATATATATATATATATATATATATATATATATATATATATATATATATATATATATATATCCAAAACAAAAGTCCAATGAAGTACGCTCTCAGGATAAGAAGCAGGACACAAATGTAGTTAATCCAAGTTTATTCCACAACGCGTTTCGGCTGTAAACAGCCTTGATCACGTGAAAAGAACACACAGACTACGGTAGCTGATAAAGTTTTCACGAGTACAAACACTAGAAATCAAAAGAGGACATGTCAGAGGACAGAAACTTGGCGGCCATGATGGAACAGTAAAATAATACAATACCATCTCCTTTGCATATCAACAAATAGGTACCTATGGATGTTGAATTTAGTGGCTTCGTCATTACATCACGTGATTTATTAAGAGCCACTGTATTATGCCAGGGCACTTGCCCTTTAGCTCATTTGGTTCGACCAAAAAACTATATTAAACTAATATGTCGATCATGTAGGCAGATTGAGGATAATTGGTAAGCGGCATAGCCCCTTCGAATTTGTCGTTTTGATCAGCGTGACTATGGGCTGGAGCCAGAGTATAGACGCGTATTCTAACTTGAATTGTGACTCTGCATGAATATGTGCGCATATTTTGTTTTGATTATAAATGTATAATTTTTTGTATGCGGCTATATTCTTTATTTGTTGATATGCAAAGGAGATGGTATTGTATTATTTTACTGTTCCATCATGGCCGCCAAGTTTCTGTCCTCTGACATGTCCTCTTTTGATTTCTAGTGTTTGTACTCGTGAAAACTTTATCAGCTACCGTAGTCTGTGTGTTCTTTCACGTGATCAAGGCTGTTTACAGCCGAAACGCGTTGTGGAATAAACTTGGATTAACTACATTTGTGTCCTGCTTCTTATCCTGAGAGCGTACTTCATTGGACTTTTGTTTTGGGTTATTATTGCCGGTACGCTCTGCCGGCGTGTACGCCACCTTCCTTGGGTCCCTGCACTCCAGAAGGAGCTTCGTGCGTTTTTGGATATATATATATATATATCCAAAATTCCCAAATTTTGATGCTAACAAAACAGGTCGGGCACAGACTCCAGATAGCGTGTTTCTTTATTTCATTTCACAATCCATATGACACGTTTCGGCCGCAATACTGCAGCCTTGATCACATGTGCGCTACGTGAATCTCACTTTCTTTTATATGACATTTTTTGCATTTTTTTCATTTTGTTTTGTATTTTTTTTTATATTATACATATACATTATCTTCTGGCGGTCGCCAGTAGATAGTTATAGTTAGGACCAATTTTCCATAGGAAATCCGCAACATTCTATTTGAAATAACTTTGGCGCCGGTTGACGAATCTTCGTGAAATTCTGAAAACTTATGGCCCGCTCCGGTCCGCTCCTATCCTGAAAGTTTCGGGGTGATTCGTCAAGTGGGGGCCGAGAAAAAAGGGGGGTCCCAAAACGTGTTTTCCCCATGCAATTTTCCATAGGAACCTTTCATCGCAGCTACAGCCCGAACTGCTGAACGGAATTACACCAAATTTGGCAAAAAGGTAGCCCTTGGTTCAGAGTCGTGCCTTTTGTGTAAATGGTGTAAATCCGTTCAGTAGTTCCTGAGAAATTTGAAAAAGAAAACACATATATATCTGGGCGGAGCCTAACCACACATGTCATCGTGAGATCTGATTGGCTGTCAGCACTTCATCCTGGAATTGCTGGCAGCCATCTTGGGACCAATATAAATGATAGTACCCCATTGAAATACATTGTAGTGAATCGAAGATTTTGAGGGTTACCAAAAGGAGAACTATAAAGGGTGATAACAGACTTTAGTTACATTAGAATTCATTTGTTGATGGTACCATACTAATTTCAGGAATTGTGGTGTGTTCTAAGGTGATTTTACCCTGTGAAAAACCTTCTGCTGGGATATCATGAATCATGTTTGAGAGAAAACTATTTTCACATGCTTGTCCCATACAGTTTTGGAAGGTGCTCCAGAAGCTAAAATGAGAGCATATTTTCTGTAAATTCACATTATCTTTCTCAGTCCTGTGAGAATGAAGTCTGACATTCTCAGTAAAACATGTACATCCAACAAGGGCAGAGACTGTCAGTTGATTCCTTTGTGTTCTACTGCAGCTTCCCAGAGTGTTCTAAAGAACAACTACAGTGTTAACAGCCTTACTTATGACAAAAGTATGGCACACCTGAAGCCATCTTGATTGGAATAAACTGGTAACACTTAAAACATTTAATTTAAAAAGGAACAAAATGAGGGGGTTCATTTTGTCATAGAAATTATGGTTAGTGCTGTAGAAAGAAAAATTAGGACATGTTTTAAGTGAGATCTCAAATATCTTCCTGTTATATTTCAACAGGAGCAGCCTGTCAGTTGATGCCTTTGTGTTCTACTGCACCTTCCCAGAGTGTTCTAAAGAACAACTAGAGAGCTAACTATCTTACTTATGACAAAAGTATGGCACACCTGAAGCCATCTTGATTGGAATAAACTGGTAACACTTAAAACATTTAATTTAAAAAGGAACAAAATGAGGGGGTTCATTTTTCCATAGAAATTATGGTTAGTGCTGTAGAAAGAAAAATTAGGACATGTTTTAAGTGAGATCTCAAATATCTTCCTGTTATATTTCAACAGGAGCAGCCTGTCAGTTGATGCCTTTGTGTTCTACTGCAGCTTCCCAGAGTGTTCTAAAGAACAACTAGAGCGCTAACAGTCTTACTTATGACAAAATTATGGCACACCTGAAGCCATCTTGATTGGAATAAACTGGTAACTCTTAAAACATTTAATTTAAAAAGGAACAACATGAGGGGGTTCATTTTGTCATAGAAATTATGGTTAGTGCTGTAGAAAGAAAAATTAGGACATGTTTTAAGTGAGATCTCAAATATCTTCCTGTTATATTTCAACAGGAGCAGCCTGTCAGTTGATGCCTTTGTGTTCTACTGCAGCTTCCCAGAGTGTTCTAAAGAACAACTAGAGCGCTAACAGTCTTACTTATGACAAAAGTATGGCACACCTGAAGCCATCTTGATTGGAATAAACTGGTAACACTTAAAACATTTAATTTAAAAAGGAACACAATGAGGGGGTTCATTTTGCCATAGAAATTATGGTTAGTGCTGTAGAAAGAAAAATTAGGACATGTTTCAAGTGTGATCTCAAATATCTTCCTGTTATATTTCAACAGGAGCAGCCTGTCAGTTGATGCCTTTGTGTTCTACTGCAGCTTCCCAGAGTGGACGTGGTAGGGCCCTTGACCCAAATGATTCAATTGACGGTGCGTTCCAAACAGTCAGGATCCCCTTTGTCCACGGATATTGTGGCTGGTTGGGCGCACTACCCAAACCCTAAAACACTACCCCCTCCACTACCCAAACACCACTGCACTACCCTAAACCCTAAAACACTACCCCCAGCACAACACCCTACACTACCCAAACATAACTGCACTACCTTAAACCCTAAAACACTACCACCAGCACGACTCCCTACACTACCCAAACACCACTGCACTACCCTAAACCCTAAAACACTACCACCAGCACGACTCCCTACACTACCCAAACACCACTGCACTACACTAAACCCTAAATATACCCCCAGCATGACCTCCCACACTACACAAACACCACTGCACTACCCTAAACCCTGAAACACCAGCCCCAGCACGACCCCCTACACTACCCAAACACCACTGCACTACCCTAAACCCTAAAACACTACCCCAGCATGACCCCCTACACTACACAAACACCACTGCACTACCCTAAACCCTAAAACACTACCACCAGCATGACCCCCTACACTACTCAAACACCACTGCACTACCCTAAACCCTAAAACACTACCCCAGCACGACCCCCTACACTACCTATACACCACTGCACTACCCTAAACCCTAAAACACTACCCCCAGCACGACCCCCTACACTACTGCACTACCCTAAACCCTAAAACACTACCCCCAGCACGACCCCCTACACTACCCAAACACCACTGCACTACCCTAAACTCTAAAACACTACCCCCAGCACGACCCCCTACACCACCCAAACACCACTGCACTACCCTAAACCCTAGAAAAGAAACCCCCACCCCATGCCCAATCCCCCTTACCTCTCACTCCTCATGGTTCCTCTCTCCTCGTGGTTCCTGCTTCACGTCATCTCTGAGGGGCGGTGCACGTCGTTGTGAGGAAACGGAACAGCCTCTGTTTCCTTACAACGACATGGATCATCTACATGTTTTAGAACGCATGGTCATTTACCATACATACCTTTACAACAAAATTCGTTGTAAAGGCATGCGTGGTAAATGACCATGCGTTCTTAAAAATGCGTAGTAATGACTTCGTGATGTACAACGCATGCGTGGTAATGCATGCGTTGTAATGGTATCACAAAGTAAAAAAGTCGTTGTAACGGCTGTTTACCGATCGAAGCTGGCCCCTGTTCTTCAGTGAGACGTTTATTTGATTAATTAGGAGGAAGGAATGGGGTTTTTACCGAAAAGTGCATTCCCGGCTGTTGTATTGTGAAAGTGTCCGCGTGGCCTGGTTTCACTTCCGGTGAGAGAGTGGAAGAGTCTGTTTGGATCTAAAGGAGTTCTGTTGTTGGACGGGGCCGGCGCGACATGTCATCAGAAAACATAGCTAATGGAAAGCGTCCTCCCTGAAGTGTGGAGCAGTGCCATGAGAGGTCAACGAGTGTGCGTCCCACTGCAGTATGATCGTACCGCGTGACCCATGTTCCGCCTCCAGGGTACGGGAGGCAGAAGCGGCATCGCAGGTCCTCTTGAAGACCGTTGTAGCACTAATTCTACATTTTGGTACTAGGGCATTTTAACTTCGTTGTTCCTGCCAGATACAAAGAGAAGATCCTGTGTTATTCAGTGCCCTCGTTACCTTTTTTGTGGGTTGTGGTGCTTGTCACTTCGCTGCCCCGCCGGTGCACACGATTGGGCACCCCACCTCGTGTACCATCTGCAGGGCCTCTGCCCTCGGATCACTGGTTTCGGTTTCTGGAGTGGCAACATAAACAGTTGCTCCCAAAGGACTAGCCTGAACACTTAGGTGAATATCCCCTGCACCAGCATTCCACGGAAATTCTTTCCTAGCTCTCCCACATCAACGAGCACGGCTCCGCTCGCGACACCGTATGACGTCATCGGAGCCATAAGAGGACCTCGTCGGCGTGCTGACGTCAGTTCCACCCATTTTTTCCGTGCCACCGAGGCAAACAGGGGACCGAGACATTTTCACATGTATACATAGTATAATAAATATATATATATTCACTGAAAAAACCATAGGTTTCAGGCACGTTATAGTTAGAAATTAGCATTTAAAAAACCTTAGAAAATTCACTGAAAAAACCATAGGTTTCAGGCACGTTATAGTTAGAAATTAGCATTTAAAAAACCTTAGAAATTCACTGGAAAACCATAGGTTTCAGGGGCATTATAGTTAGTTGGACATTTCACTCGTACAAAACCATAGAAATTCCCCGTTATAGTTAGTTCAGCTAACTATAACTCGCGCGCCCGCAATGCACTGCTGATGACGTCACATATCACATCACTCATGACATGGTCAGTGACATCACTCATGACATCACTGATGACATCTCAAATGACATCACTGATGACATCATCCAGTGAATGTGTGTTTTTCTGAAAATTAAATATGTTTTATATATGTATATCTCAAGGTCGATGGAAGAATACATGGGTATATAAGTGTCTAAATGGATGATTTTTTTGTAAAATTGATTGTATAACTGACTAAATGTATCTTAGTGAATACATGGGTTAGTGAGTAATGTTTAAATATGAAAATATCTGTATCAGTCTCTCACTTTGTGTATAAGTGGCTGCATGGGTTGGTGAGTAGCTACATGAGTGTCTATATGGGTTATTAGTTGGTTTTTTGAGTATTAGTATGAGTGTCTGAGTGTCTGTATGGTTCGGTGGGGGGTATTACATAGTGCATAGATGCATGAATGAGTGACTCACTGTTTGTATGTGTTGAAGACAGCATGTGTGCAGGACTGTATAGGTGGATGAGTATGTGTATGGGTGTGTTAGTGAGTGAATGACTGTCTCAATAGTGTCTTTATGAGTAACTACATATGTTTTAAACTAGTATATGTGAGTTTTGGTGTATAGAAGTGAGTATATGTGAGAGTGAGAGATTGGAAGAGTTCCTGTACAAATAAGTAGGTGTTTCTATAAGTGATTGTTTAAGAGAGTAAGTATGTGTAAGTTTCTGTAGAAGTAAGTGTGGTAGTGTGTGTATAACTGAATATGCAAGTAAATGGATGTTTGATACTTTGTTTGCATGTGTGACTATGTGTGTGAGTAACTCTATGGCTGAGTGGCGGTGTGTAACAGGATGTATAGGTGTATGAGTACATATGATGAGTGAGTACATGTATGAGTGACTGTATAGGGACTGTTGGTGAATGAGTGGATGTGTGTGTAGATCTTGGAATTACTGAATATGTGTGTTGTAACTGGTATTGGTATGTCCATTGTTTTGAAAATGTTAGTTTGTATTTTTGAGTGTGTGTATCAAAGGTTATATTAGGGTGAGAGGAGGTCTGCCACTCTATCACAAGGATGATGTCATCAGTGATGTCATTTGAGATGTCATGAGTGATGTCACTGACCATGTCATGAGTGATGTAATATGTGACGTCATCAGCAGTGCATTGCGGGTGCGCAATTTATAGTTAGCTGAACTAACTATAACGGGGGAATTTCTATGGTTTTGTATGAGTGAAATGTCCAACTAACTATAACGCCCCTGAAACCTATGGTTTTTTTCAGTGAATATATATATATATATACATATATATATATATCTATAATGGTGGATTACCTTGATTAAAACAACATTTGCATTTAACAGTGGTCCGTGCCCGTGATGTTGTGAGCGAATGGTGAGCAGGAGCGGAGAACTTGCTGATATATATATATATATATATATATATATATATATATATTCCCAGTTTTAGTTAGGGCCTGATAGATCTTGGTGGGACTACCATCATTCCGCCGCGGCAGTTCCATGTACTCCATCAAGCTGACAGCGGTCTGCCTGCCGTATTTAGATGTCGCAGCAATAGACAGGAGACCTCCTATGCAACGGTCTTCTCTGCTGGTTAACAGAACTCCATCGCTGTCAGGCTGGTGGCATTGCACCAAGCTGATTTTGATGTTCCCGTTGTGCTGGTGGTGATCTGCAAGTGGTTTGCGGGTGGAGTGGAGACTGCTAAGTACAACCTACTGATGTGTCAATACACATATGTGTCATGTTTCTATGACAAACACATGTAGGCAATGTGTAATATCTCTTGGTGGTACATATTGCATGCCCCACACATAACATACCCACACTATTGAATGCACACCCACAGACAAAACTAGCACAACAACCCCGAGCACCACAAGAAATATTTTTTCTGAGTGTGTGTTCAATTTGCCTTGATAAGTAGGAAAATGAACTATACTGCATTACACCTAAGAAAAATAGTGCATGTAAGAACAATGCAGAAGTAAACAAGGCTACAGCAATTGTCAACACACCATACATAGGACAATTGCACAAGTAGCTTACCTTAGATCCCGGCGACAACGGAGTCGTTTGGCATCATGGTGGAGTTGGAGTAGCAAAAGAGGGACCTAGACAATGGGGAACAAGACGGAAGCAGAAAAAAAGATACGTTTTACCTAATTTCCTTTGATTCCGCCAACTCAAAGTAGGAGGGATTCCCACCACAGTTGGCTCCATGGAAAGGCACATTGTAATCAGCTCGAAGGGATTATTAGCAGGAGTCCTGCAGCCAGCTACTTTTGCCTATCAACAGCGGGCGGTGCAGGTAAGCGCAGTCAGGTGGTGGGGCGGGGACGAGACGGATGTCAACAGACGACAGAATAGGATTTATTTCTTTATTTAATTTTTCCTATTCTGTCATCTGTCGACTTACCCCCTCCCGCCCCGCCCTCTGCCTCACCATGCTTACCTCCACGGCTGCTGCCCATGGCACCGTAGATGCTGGTGAGGATTCCTGGCAGAGGCAGCAGGACTGTGGTGTCCTTTCACCCACGGATACACCAACATCTAAATCAGGTGAGTGGACTGCCAAGTTGTTGGGGGGTGAGTCAGTTGCAAAAGCAACGGTGGGACCTTTACCTCCAAAATCTAAACCTAGTTTCTGTAGCTAAAGTGTTTTTTGTTTTGCTAATACTTTGGTGCTGTTTGACGAATCTGAATGAAATTTTCAAAACTAGTTGCCAGTCACTTCATCTGCTGTCTGAAAGGTTTTGGGGTGATCCATTTAGCGGGGGCCAAAACAAATGGGGGTCCCAAACCATATTTTCCCCATGCAATCTTGCATAGGGATTTTAGACTTGACTACAGCCGGATCCGCTGAACGGAATTATACCAAATTTGGTACAAAGCTAGATCTTGGTCCAGAAAGATTGTGTTTTGTAATTCAGTGTAAATCTGTTCAGTAGTTTTGGAGTTAATAAAGTAAAAAGATTTCTGTATATGTAGAGACCGCAGATCGGGTCAACAGCAAAGTCGTGATTGGCTGGCCACAACCTGAGAGGAATGTTGTGGCTGCCATTTTGTGCATCGGGACACGGTTCCTAGCGGGAAAATAAATTGTAAAAGTGATAGAAGGGGTCAGAGTAGAGGTTCCCTGACCCCATGGGACTGATATAGGGGTCTTTGAGCGAACCCTCATGGGCAAGAATTGTCCAAAAATGGTTTTTTTTAGCGTGAGAGGATCCATGGATCCACTCAAATCTACGGATTTGGATGGATCCACGGATCCAAACCCCAATTAAAAATAAATACATACACCCACCCCTAGGCCCACACACCTACTCAAACACTCATTCACACACCTACTTACACACCCACACAACCACTAACACACCCACACAGCCACTCACACACCACCTCACTCATCCACTCACACAACCTCTTTCATACCTATATAACCACTCACACACTCATAAAGCCACTCACAGACACACTCACATACCCAGAAAACCACTCACACACCCACTCACAGGCCCACACAGCTACTCATAACAAACCCACTCACACACTGACTCACACACCCAATTACACACCCACTTACATTCCCACACAACCACTCACACACCCATACAACCACTCACATAACAAAACCACTTACAGATCCACTCACAGATTCACACACCTAATCACACACCCACTTATATTCCCACACAGCCACTCACACACCCATACAGCCACTCACACACCCACTCACAGACCAACAAAACCACCCACACACCCACTTACATACCCACACAGCCACTCACATACCCACTTACACAACCACTAACATACCCACACAACCACTCACACACCCATATAACCACTCACACACCTGCACACAGACCCATACAGCCACTCACACACCCACTCACGGAGCCAGAAAACTACTCACGCACTCACTCATGGACCCACACAGCCACTCACATAACAAAACCACTCACACACCCACTTATACACACAACCACTCACATACCCATACAGCCACTCACACACCCACAAAACCACTCACGCACACACACAGCCATTCATACACCTACTCACACACCCACACAGCCACTCCCACACCCAGTTACACACCCACACTCGTGCCCTAAAGTAACTATAACTCACTTCCTTGCCATGCACTGCTAATTAACCCATATATTACATCACTCATGACATCTTCTATGACATAATTGATAATAACAGTACAACATTTGCAGTGCAAATATTGATGAGAAAACTGTGCATGGCAGGGGCGCGAGTATAGTTACCTTAGAGCACGAGTTATACTTACTTGAGATAACGATAACTATAACTGCTGAATTTCTATGGTTTTGTGTGTGTAAAATCTGAATGTAACTATAACGTTCCTGTAACCTTCATTTTTCTTAGTGAATATATATATAAATGCATATATTATCACTGAAAAAACAAAGATTACAGGGACGTTATAGTTAGGCTTAGATTTCACTTGTACAAAACCAGTGAAATTCAGTAGTTATAGATACCTGAGCTAACTATAACTTATGCCCCCGCAATGCACTGCTTATGACTTCACATATTAGATGACTCATGACATACTCAGTGACATCACTGATGACATCCCTGATGCCATCTCGAATGACATCACTGATGACATCATTCAGTAATTGTGAGTGTTTTCTAAATGTTTATGAGTGTTAAACATGTATATAAGGTACTACAAAAGTTAAATTAGCATACTTTGTTTACTACTAATGAGTGATACTATTTCTAATATATATTATGCGAGTGGTTGTGTAACTGTATGTATCTGTGAGTGAGTGGGAGTGTGAGTGGCTGTAAGGGTGCGTGAGTGGCTGTGTGAGTGGCTGTATGGGTGAATAAGTTGGTGTGTGAGTAGCTATATGGGTGAGTAAGTGAGTGTATGATTAGCTGTATGGGTGACTGAGTGGCTGCTTGAATGGGTGTTTGGTTAACTGAGTGTGTGTGTGGCTGTTTTGGAGAGTGAGTGTCTGTGAGTGGCTGCATAGGTGAGTGAGTAGACGTGTGAGTGCTTGTATGGGTGTGTGAATGTGTGTGTGTGAGTGGTTGTATGGGTGAGTGAGTGGCTCTGTTGAGCGGTTGCATGGGTGAGTGAGTGGGTGTGTGAGTAGGTGTATGGTTAAGTGAGTGGCAGTATGGGTGAGTGAGTGTGTGAGTGGATAAATGGATGAGTGAGTAGGTGTGTGAGCAGTTGTGTGGGTGTATGAGTGGGTCTGTGAAAGATGTCATCCAGATTACAATAATTTAAAACAGCAATTTAAGAACACTTAATCATATCAAAATCTACAAGAGATAAAAACATATATAAAGCAATCAGCGAAATAGCAAACAATTGTTTAAACACTACATTCCGTTCCGAAGGAGAATCAGCAAACTGATCAGATATATAAAAGTGCAAGTGCAATGAGATAATAAAACTATGTAAATCAATTGGGGGTTTACAGCCTAAAAAACATATACATCCCAAACAGTTAAATACCATAACAACGTTATAGGATCTGCCAACACACCTAATATAAGAAAGTGCAAGCGCAGAGGGTATTGGGGAACCGTGCAATTTAGGCAGAGGCTAGCAACAAATTACATCATGGTGTATGTACAAATCCACAAAGGCTATCTGGTTAGGGTGAAGCCTAGCGTAGCAGGCAACTCTCTTAGGTGAGGCCATGTAACCCGTAGAAATGACGATACAGAGTTGACCACATTCATGTCATCTGGTTTTACGCGCAGCACCAGAGCTGGTGTAACACATCTAACCCCAAAATGTTTGAAAAGGGGGCAGGCCATTGCCACCATGCATAATCATATTTATTACAAAACAGAATAATGTGGGTTAAGTTGTCTATCCCTCCAAAGCTACAGTCACAGTGGACAAATATAGCAGCGAGTGTATGAATTCGTATGAGATAATCCCTAGTCAGTAAAATACCCAGCTGGAATTTTATGTACAATGTTTGTTTCGCTTCAGGGTACAACACATCCAGGTATTCAGAGCAGGGGGGCATAGGTGTTACTGAAGTAGATGCTCATAATAGAACTTGGATTCAACGGCAGGCGTTTTTTTATCTGCATATATTTATAATTCCATTGTTTAAGCATATCTGCACTATCCAGCCTGACTCTACCAGGGGCTTCCCACAGGGACACCATCTGCTGCTCGTTTAGAATTTTCGATACATAGGATGCTTATGTGTGACCCTGGTAGGTACCACTTGCTATAACTTCTTCCAGGGTTTCCAAATAAACTGCGGCCTTAGGATTCCTTACCAATCTAACCCATTAGAGTATTGACCTGTGGGCTGCAATTTCTGATATTGGTGTAAAATGTAGCTCTGCGTAGAGCGCCAGTAGACGGGTGCCAGGTCCAAGCCCCAGAAGAGCTCTAAAAAAATTGTTCTCAGCTACTTGGAGTGATTGAACAGTTGTATACCCCTCACGGCTCCACCCAAACAGCACAGCCGCCACAGCCCTATGCTTATATATTTGAAAGATGACACTAATGCTTCTGGCACCGGCCTTATACCTAAACTTTAACTGCACCTGCCATTCGTCTCATAACTAATGTTGCCTTCTGTACTTGGCTGCCCCAATTCAATTTTCTGAGAATCGTATTCCTAAGTAATCGAACTGCTTAACAGTTTCCAAGGGCACACCTTCAACAGAAGGCATCTCCTCAAAACTGGGAGAGGGCTTCAAAACTATAGTCTTTGTTTTGCTTCCAATAATAGTCACTGACCTCTTGAAGCAGTATTCCTCAAAACGTTTTAGCAGCCTATAGGCAGAGTTTTCTGTTCGCACCATCAGTATTGTGTCATCCACGTAAAGAAATATTGGCACCCTCTTCCCAGCCATAGTGGGGATGTCTAAATAATCTTCTGTCAAAAAGTCTCCTATATCATTTAAAAACATTCTAAATAGTAAGGGCACCAGCACACTACCTTGCCGGACACCATTTTCAACCGAGAAGGGTTCGGTGCACTCCCCGCCTTGATCATACCATGCTATAGCCATGTTACTGGAGTGTAACATTCTTATGGCTATTACTAGGGAGATATCGGCTCCTAGGTCTACAAGGGTTCTCCACAGCTTCTCTCATTTTACTAGGTTTAAAGCTGCTTTCAAATCTACAAATATTAAATACAGTGATGACTTCCTTACCACCGTTAATTTGTAGGAGGTCATATATAATTAGAGAGCCTTGGCAGTCTTCTCTATACATGGCCTGAAACCAACTTGCACTCCCGTCATAATGTTCTGGGCTTCAACCCACCCCTGGAGGTGGTTAAGCAGTATTTCCCTAATATTTTTCCTGCCTCATCCAGGATGGACATCGGGCGGTAGTTAGCTGGGCCAACTCGGTCACCCTTCTTATGCATAGGTATAATAAGAGCTGAATGCCACAAGGGGGTATGGCATTACCAGCAAGTGCTGCATTAAATGCTCTATTGAGAATGCTGGCCCATAGGTGAAGATCCTCAAGATATAGCTGACTTAAGCTTGACGCACTCTAGAATAATATTCTTGGGGGACTTTAACTTATGGGACAATGGTACTTTAGGGAACCATTTAAGAGATCTTAATCAAATCTGCTAAAGTTTCAACCTGCTTAAGCTTGTACAAGGCCCTACTCACCTAGAAGGTCATATATTGGATCTGCTGTATGCTGACCAAGCAGAGACAGAGGTTCTTAACATTTTACCCCAGAGCTGGTCCGATCACTCGCTAGTCCATTTTAAAATATCCATACCTAGAACAGGACAAAAAAAAATGTCAGCTCAACTGCATTTCGGATAGGCAGGGACTGGGCCAAATTAGCAAGAAACAGCTCAGCTCCACTATTACCGATGAAACCCCTTTTTCCCCTGAGTACTCAGTAGATAGAAACTATCAAACCTACTGTAAGGATATCACAGATGCTCTGGATGTAAGAGCCCCTTTAAAAAAAATTAAGACTAGGCGCAAACCCTCAGCTCCCTGGTATACTGAGGAACTGAAACTTCTGCGAAATATGTGCAGAAAGGCTGAGAGGAGATGGCGGAAGTCTTACTCCGAACTGGACAAAAAAGCGCTGAGGGCCACTCAAGCCCATTACAAGGAGGATATTGCCAAGGCCAAGGCACTCTATATAGCCGACTCCATCATACATGCCTCAAACAGTACAAAAACCCTTTTTAAGATCGTAAGGGACCTCACTAACCCCACCTGCACTAGTAATAAAGTGGTGGCATCACAAAAACTTTGTGACAAGATTGCCACTCACTTGGAAGATAAGGTCGCTAAAATTGTTGGAGAGCTGAATCAGGATAACATCAGCAGCAGAGACACCTCCCCTCACTCATTTGCAGGGGAATCTTGGGCAGAAACATCCTTGGAATGTTTTCCACTACTTACCAAGGAGCTCTTTGACAGTACCGCCCAAAATGTATCCTCTGGATCCCCTCTAGACCCCCTCCCACACAAGATCTGGAAGTCTTGGGGGCAAGATCTATTCCCCCGGTTGCGACTGATCTGCAACCAGTCCCTAGAGGAAGGAGTGGTCCCGGAGATCTGGAAGCAGGCAGTGGTAACTCCCCTGCTAAAGAAACCATCATCGGATCCCACGGACCCGGCTAATTGTAGGCCAATATCACTACTGCCATACCCTATAAAAATCTTGGAGAAAATAGTTAGTAAGTCTCTGTCATGCTATCTGGAGGAGAACAACCTTCTAGATAGGGATCAATTTGGATTCCGACCAGGTCATGGGACAGAAACAGCCCTGGCAACTGTAATGGATAATCTTCGAATGCGAGCCGACAATGGGAACGCCTCGGTACTAGTACTGTTAGATATGTCGGCCGCCTTCGACACAGTAAGCCATGCAGTGTTGCTGGGAAGATTGGAGAGGGCAGGGGTGAAAGGCCGAGCACTGAAGTGGCTACAATCATACCTCACTGAGAGACAGCAGATGGTAACCATGACGCCGTATGCCTCTCCCAAATCCCAGGTTCGCCATGGAGTGCCACAGGGTTCGGCAATTAGTCCCATCCTCTTCAATATATATCTGTGCCCACTGATTTCCCTAATAAAATCTTTTGGGATCGACCTGGTTAATTATGCTGATGACACTCAACTAGTTTTCTCCATGGGAGGGAAATATGCAGACCATGGATACCATACAAGAATGCATGCGCCAAACATCTGGCTGGCTTAGAGAAAATTCTCTGCAATTTTATAGGGAAAAAACGCAAGTGGTGTACTGTAATACTGCCAAATTGACGGATACCGACGGAGATTAAATTCTCCCCTGGAGATAAATCTCTGTCCTCAGTTAAAACGGTCCGCAACTTAGGTGTCCTGATCGATGACAACCTCCAGATGGCATCACAGGCCAATAAAACAACCAGTGCCTGCTTTGCCCTATTAAAGGCACTGCGGAAGGTCCTCCCCTTACTGCCAGATGAAACCAGACCCTTGGTAGTAAGGAGTGCAATCCTGAGCAGACTGGACTACTGCAACTCCCTATATTTGGGAGCCCCGCAGTATATCCTGCAGGGATTGCAGAGAGTCCAGTCCATGGCAGCTAAGCTGGCATTGGGAAGGCAACGCAGGTCCTCGACCACGCTGGCTCTAAGAGAGCTACACTGGCTACCAGTTAAGGACAGAGTTAGTTTTAAATCTCTATGCATAGTGTTTAGAGCGGCACATGGCTTGGGCCCCCTCCCTATGCAGGATAGATTGACATGGTACAAACCGACTAGACCTCTTCGATCTTCTGGCGCCAATCTGGTTAATACCACTAGATTTAAAAAATCCAGGATGGGAGGAAGGGCCTTCAGCAATGCGGCCTCCCGCCTGTGGAACGAACTCCCCCAGAAGATCAGACAAGCTGATACCCTGCTTTGCTTCAGAAAAAATCTGAAAACATGGCTCTTCTCTAGGAATGATAATGCCATTCCTTACGTTGAGAAGCACTGTAGACTGACGAATTCCTCTGCTAAGTGACAGCGCTAGGATACCCGCAGGGTGGCAGCATGCGCTATATAAATATGCAATACAATACAATACAATACAATATGTCAACAGGGACCAGATCTAGGCCTGGGGCCTTGTGTTTCTTCATATCATTCAGAGCTCTTTCCACCTCTGCTCTTAGAATGTTGACTACACAAGGCACAGACAAGAATTCTCTTGGGCTGGCATAGAGTCTATAGTGTTAACACTATATAAAGTACTAAAGTGACGAGGGGGCGTGGCCAAGCACCGAAGATGGCGGACGTGTTCTGAAGACACTCCGCTCCGTATCCCCCGGTTATCCTGGCAACCCTGAGGTAAAGCAACTGGAAACTTACCCTGTTGCCCAGGAGTATGCAGAGGACCTCACGCTGATCTGGATGAGGGGACTCTCGCGGCTGAGAAGGTGAAGGTGACGGAGCCCTGACTGGCGGCCTGTATCACGCGAGGCGAACGCGAGGGCCCGAGTGGCGAGGCCTGGACGAGCATGAAATGGTTTTCCAAGCTGCAGCGGCGTGGCTGTCTTGAGCGCAGTGCCTGCAGGAGAGATGAGTGTGGCGATACCGATGAAGCCGTCTGTGGCCCTCGCCGGACTGGAGAGAGGGGTCCCGCCCACCTATTGAACCGAAGGGGGGAGAGGCTCCCTGAGGCTGTCGGTCGAGATATCGCCCGGCGGATACGACGGATCCTGAGGTACATGGGAGGTCCTTGCACCGGGAGCGCCCATCGGACAGACTGTGTCCGCCAGTTGGAGGCCGCCGGTGCGCCTGGTGAGAGTTGAGGCGGGCCGGAGCTGACTGGGCGCCCCGCGGTACCGGCAGAAGAGAGCGGGGCTGCCCGGGTGCCTCATTTGAGACTGGAGTCAGTGCGGGGGAGCCCCCGTGGAATCGAGCGGGGCCTCCCCCCTTCCCTACAGTGCGATTTGGCACGACGGAGTGCAGCTGGGCCCGGTGACGAGGCCGCTGCACCCGCATCAGTCAGAAGGAGTCCCTGCGAGCGGCGGCACTCCCTGAGCAATCAAGCCGAGGCGTATTTGGCTCATTCCAGCAGGGGGGACCCCCGTTGAGCCAGAGGGGTGCTCCCCCTTCCTCCCCTGCTGCCACGTGTGGGGGCAGCAGGCCCGGACCCATGTGGGTGGCGACTGGGCCCGGTGCCAGGTGACTCCCCCTGGGACTGCTGACTGCCACCTAAAGAATCCTTGACCACGTCGGAGCCAGCAGGAGACCCCCGCCTGAATCAGGAGCCGCCATCTTGTGAAGCTCCCAGCCTTGACAGCAGAGGCAATACAGGTGAGCCTGAGGAGGGGAGTGTGGGGTCCGGGGGTCGGTCGGGCCTAGGCCCCCCCCTCTCCTGGTGTAAAAGGGTGCGGCGGTGGGTGAACGCCTGGGCGGCGCAACGAAGGGAGCAGTGCGGAGGTCAGTTCGGGCCTATGCTGACCCTGACCTTGTGTGACTGCGCGGAAATCCTTGCCTGCGACGGGGGCGACTAGCTGAGGCATGGGGGAGGCGATCGGGCCTAGTCCCTCCCCGCACGATCCTTCCTGTACCGGCCTAATTGGACTGTGGCAGTGTTATAAATTGAACGGGGTGGGCCCTGCTCCAGAGTGTTTCCAGAACAGTCACGTCTCTTTCCTCATCTGGTTAGCCTCTGTGGCGGTGCACTAGCCTGAGGCGTTGGGAGGGCAGTGGAGACGGCACGGAGTCCACGGCTGGAAGGCACTCACATCCCGCCCCATATGCCAAGCGCTCAGCAGATAGTCATGGGCCGCCTTCGTTCCAACGGCCGCCAAGATGCCCCCCCCCGGGGCCCGATCGAAGGGGCGCCCAAAACTTCTGGAACGTCCACTGGGGCGAGCCGTCGGACATCGTGGCCAAGTTGGATTCAGTGCTGGCGGCGGTGAAAAGGATAGGCACCACACTGGAACAGACACGCACCTCCCTGGAGGGCAGGATGGACACTATTACTTCCGATTTATGCTTCTACGGGCAGATCAACACAAACTGTCTGACAGGGTCTGTGATACTGAGGCCACGTTGGCAGAACTCCAGCCCAGATCCCGTAATTTCGCGACCACTCTGCAGGATCTGATGGATCGGGTGTGTACCCTGGAGGATAGAGTGGATGATGCTGAAGGGAGGTCGCGCCTCAATAATGTGTGGGTGATTGGCTTACCGGAGGGGACGGAGGGTCAAGATCCAATCCTGGATGAGAGATTTGTTTCCCCCAGGATCGCTCTCACCTCACTTTGTAGTAGAGCGGGCCCATAGAGTTCCGGCCCGTAAACCCCCTCCAGGGGCTCACCCTCGTCCCTTCCTATTTCACTTAATGAACATTAGAGACAGGGATGTAATTCTACGGGAAATAGGCAAGCACCCCGGCCCCAAGGTGCAAAATGTTACCGTCTCCTTCTTCCCGGACTATACTGCTCAAGTGCAAAAAAGGCGAGCCACCTTTGGCGCAGTCAAGAAACAACTTCGAGAGTTGGAACTCCGATACTCTCTACTTTTTCCGGCCCACCTATATTAATACTTTGATTCTCCCGCAGAGGCATGGGACTAGCTTGAAGAAAACGGGCTGACAACGGCTCCTAGACCCGCTGAAGACCCCCAACTGCACAAGAGACCTTGTTGCGGTTGCCGCAGGAGGAAAGGTAGGGACGGATGGCTACCCGTCGCAGCACCGGATCCAGAACAGATCAGATCGGAGCGTCAGGAAGCTTTGCAGGCTGCGGCAACCCTTCTGCCTGCCAGACCACCTTCGCCAACGAGTTCCGCCGGGTCCCCGTCGAGATCCAGGGGAGGTGCCGACTCCACACCAGAATGGTCAACGTATATTGGCTCACCTCGACTCCCAGATGTTACCCCCCAGTCGGCAGATGACATTATTTGAGACCTTGTTGCTCCTCATCCCCAGACGCCTTGACTTCACAAGAGACTGAAACTAAGGGCGCTCGTTCGCATGCATGTCCCCATTGTTCCAAGCTGTAATCCTGGGTCTTTTTCATATTCACTCACATATCCAGTGCTCTACCTTCTACTACAGAGGGGCAAATAAAGGGGATAGGATATGCAAGCAATCTTTCTCTATCTTTCCTTCTTTAAACCTGTGCTTCCCCCGAAGTCAAACAACGACGTTGTACTAGTTGCCATAAAAAAGGCGTAATAGTTTGGGTCGATCTCCCTGTTGGGGGTCCGCTCTTATAATGTTTCAGTATCCTTGGATGCGAAAATTTTATTTTTCCCCTAGAAGAGTCGCCCTGCCTCAAGACCTGCTGCATCACACATACCCTTCCCTGGGGTGTTCACTCCAAGAATAGAAACCGACAGACTTACATCATCTCCATGACTAACCTAAATATAATCACATGGAACGTTAGAGGCATTCATACACCTGCCAGGCGGTACTCCATATATGCTTATCTGCAGCGTAGAGCAGTTAGCATCGCTCTCCTACAAGAGACACACCTAACACAACCAGAGGCCGTTTGACTTCGCCGTTGCTGGCGGGGTCAGATCTATAGCACCAACTACTCAGCCATGGCCAGAGGGACACTCATCTGGGTAAAGGCCGGGGTCCCATGGGAGGAGGAGGAGGTGGTGGTGGATCCCGCCGGACGATATGTGTTCCTTAAGGGTAGGTTAAATGGCCAATCCATTTTGTTGGGTTCCATCTATGCCCCTAACACTGACCAGGGAGCATTCCTCGATAGCCTAACGGCATTACTCCCTAGAAGGAGGGAGATCCCGTGGTTGCTGCGAGGGGATTTTAACTCTGTGCTGGACGTTTCTCTTGATCGTTCCTTTCCTCCCTTGAATAGAACCACAGCCTCTTCGAACGCCCAGTCCCTATGTACCTGGATGGGGCATTGGTCGTTGACGGATGTCTGGCGCGAGCGCCACCCCCACTCTAGGGTGTATTCTTTTTTCTCGCCAGTTCACAAGCTGCACGTCCGGCTGGACCGCATTCTGGTCTCGGCGGCCCTAGCCCCCCTAATTCAGTCCACAGAATATTTGGGTCGGACGCATTCTGACCACAATCCACAAATAATGCACTTGGCATGGGAGGCCGAGACGTCCCCGATTCCAGCTTGGCGTCTACCGACGGCAGCACTGGAGGACCCGGCGTTCCGGAGCTCTCTGGAGTCTGCAGTGATTGGATACTTTGTTCTTAATGCAGACACTGCGGACTCGGTATTGACAGAGTGGGAGGCATTTAAAGTGGTGACAAGGGGGCATTGCCTTGCACACACGTGGAGTATCCGTTAACAGCTCGACGCATCCTTGTCTGCTATTGAGGGTCAATTGCTCCAGTTAGAAGCGCAGGCCATCAATCGGCCTGATAGGCAAAAGCAACTTGATGACGCCCATGCTGAGCGGGAAGCTCTAGTAGAAAGATTACGCTGTCACAATTTCATGGCGCATTCGGCTCGTTCCCATGCTACAGCGGATAGGGCGGGCAAGCTGCTGGCTTACTTAATTAGACAGGAACACCCCCAGCGCCCCATACAGCTCCTGGTGGATGAAATGGGCCGTCGAAGAGCTATACACAGCGAGACATCCATGCAGCAATGACAGCGCACTACACCGGGTTATATTCGGCTCAGCTGACTAGGAACAGCCTTCACATTGAGTCATTCCTCTCCACTGTGGAGCTACCCACACTGACGCTTGACCAATTACTCGATCTGGACTCCCCCCTGACAGTAGATGAAATTCGTGAAGCACTGCAGTCCCTGGCATCTGGAAAGACGCCAGGACCCGACGGACTCCCCACTGAATTTTTTAAAACATACGCGGAGACTCTGGTGCCTCCTCGTCTGCACTCCTTGTACACCTCGGCAATTAACGACCAGGCTTTACCACCCTCGATGTGCTCGGCTAACGTGGTTTCCCTTTTGAAGCCAGGGAAGGACCCAGCCTCCCCCGGCTCATATAGACCGATAGCGATAAAAAACATTGACTATAACATTTTAGCCAAAGTTTTAGCCAATCGCCTGGTGCCCCTTGTTTCCACCTTGGTCCATCCTGATCAGAACGGGTTCGTCCCCCAGCGAAACACGGCTCTAAATATCTGCCGGTACTTTCGGGTAGCCGAGTATGCCCCCCTCCAATGGCCTTGATCGGGCTGCCTGGTGCTAGACCTTGAGAAGGCATTTGATTCGCTTGACTGGAATTTCCTTTTCGCCTCACTAGCCTGATACGGTATAGGGCCTTATTTTCTCAGTATGGTTCAGCTGCTGTATAGGCGCCCATCCATCCGGGTTCGGACGGGCACCTACTTATCAGATCCCATTCAGGTACGGAGTGGAACTAGACAGGGATGCCCGTTGTCCCCTCTCCTCTTCGTGCTGGCGGTGGAACCACTGGTGGCGCACATCCGCGGACACGTGGACATGGGTGTTACACTAGGGGATGGTTCGCACGTTATTTCGTTATATGCAGATGATTTTCTGCTGTACGTACGAGACCTTCACAACATCCCGCCCTCCTTGGATCAGGCCTTATCACATTTTGCCAAGGCTTCGGGCCTGCGTGTTAATGCTGCGAAATCTATTCTCTCTCCGTTCCTTGGGAGGGGTGCGTATGACGTGGTGCACTGACCCCTTTAGATATCTAGGAGTGCGCATATACCGTACTAGGGAGGATCTGTTCGAGGGGAACGTAGTCAGAGCTACTAATCACAAATGAACTTCTGGAAGACCCTCCCGCTAGCAATCTCGGGCAGGGTAGCCCTTGTAAAAATGGTAGTTCTCCCTCGTCTCCTTTACTATTTCACTACCTTACCTATTATTATTTCCCCGTCCTTCTTTCGCAAATGGGAAGGGATAATAAGGGACTTTATATGGGGAACGTCCAGACACAGAGCATCTATGGGGAAACTTTATTTATCCA
The DNA here is from genome assembly GCA_963921515.1 of Calotriton arnoldi. Classification (NCBI taxonomy): domain Eukaryota; kingdom Metazoa; phylum Chordata; class Amphibia; order Caudata; family Salamandridae; genus Calotriton; species Calotriton arnoldi. The sequence continues at coordinate 1,946,487 of CAWUFW010002553.1, read as the reverse complement.
CAGACCAAGGGGGGTTAGCGGTGCCCAATTTTGAACACTATTACTTGGCCTCCCAGCTCCAGTCGATCGCCCGATGGCTCTCAACCCGGTATCTAGCAGACACGGCCTCGCTGCAGCCCCCGATCCTGCACCAGACATTACTACAAATCTTTCACCCATGCGCAAAGCCTAGGCCCATAGGTGCGCTCCTACCCACCATAGCTTTTAGGTGCTTCCGTGTGAGCCTCTTCCTGACCAGGGCTCTCATACCTTATGCCCCCGCCATCCCATTATTAGGTACACCACGAGGGGAAATATACACCACAGCAACTGAACTTCGTCACTGGGACACAGAAGGTATTCAGGAACTGGGAGACCTTTACCGGGATGGTTCCCTCATTTCATACCAGGAACTCATGTCGGAAGAGAACATGTACCTGGGGCAGTTCTTATTACATCGGGCGATTATAGCCTCACTGGCCTCTAAGTGGGGAAGTGTTGCTCAGGAACCGCCCATGCACCATATGATACAGTACCTGCATGTGATGGGAAGTGGGGGAACTTGACTCGTTGGTTCGCATCCTCACTCCGCCAGCACACAGAAATTGACCTGACCCCGCTGAGGCAACGCTGGGAGGAGGCTCTGGGAAAAGTATTTACGGACAGGGAATGGTTGCCCGTTCGGGGAGGTCCGACACGTATCCCACGCAATCAGCGCTTTAAGCAAATCCAATTTTTTATATTGCACCGGGCATATCTTGCCCCAGCCCAAATCAATAAGTATTTTGCTAGATCAGATGCAACTTGCCCTAGGTGCCGCTTAGTAAACGCGGACATATTACATATGTTGTGGCACTGCCCGGACTTGCGCGAATACTGGGCCACTGTGACATCTACACTAGCTACCTGCACCTCCCGAAACATTCCCCTTCTCTGGGAAGCACACATACTGCATTTGTTTAGTAGGAGTAAGAAACACAGAGCAACCACCCGGTTCCTCGATCTGGGGTTCATAGTGGCTAAACGCCTAATCACCAAAAGGTGGAAGTCCCCAACAGCCCCTCACGCCATAGCCTGGCGACGCTCCTTACTTTATTGGGCCAGGGCAGAAGGGGTTGCATTACGTCGGGAGGACTTGCTTGGAATCCGTAAGTTTCCGTTGGCACACCACTGGGATGCTATGGTGTTGAGTTTGCAGGGCATGGATAATGTCACGGAGGAGGGGCTCCAGTGCAGGGAGCGAGATGAGGAACCCAGCGCTTAGCAGTTGGTAGTACACGCACACAGAATTGACCTCACATACTACCATGATTTCACTTCACGGTCGGCTCTGGGAGGGCCGTTCTCCCCCCTTCTCTCTTTTTAGCACAGGCGGCAGCGGGTTTCAGGCGACTATCCCATCCCTCCTTTGGTTATTTTGCCCTCATTTTGTTGTACCCTATGCCCACAGTTTGAATAAATGTTGCATCACAGCCATGAGGGCTACGAGATGGTACATCACGTTACCTGACACGATACTGCCGCAGTCATTACCAGGACAATCCTCCAGGAACTATTACCAATAACTCACCAGATAGCTTTTCTATTAATAAGATGGATTGTATGCCGAACTGCTTATCTTTGTTGTTGCCCCACAGGGTGTTGACGCACTGTGTATGTTGTATGAAAATACAAAAATGTTAATAAAAAGATTTAAACAAAAAAAACAAAAAAATAAAGTACTAAAGTGACTAATCCATACAGATGGCTCAATGTAGGTTTCTATGGTGTTTACTGACCCCTTCTCCACCCGTGAAACCAGTTCCCAGAATGTTTTAGAATTTTTTCAAGCGAGGCCTCCCTCAGTTCCTTCCAAAGAGTCACTTAATGCAATAGTTTCTTAGTTCTCAGAAGAAATTTATACTCACCCCGTACTCTCGGAATACCAATTCTCTTTATGGACTACAGTGTTGATGTGCTAGGGCAGATGAAACAACTCCCTTTATACTATGGCACTCCTCATCATACCAGTTTACCCTTGCACTCCACTTCTTTCCAACCGGCCTAGACCACAAGGCCTTCAGCTCGTTTACCATCCCATCATATGCTGTTAATACTACACCGTTATCATCAGAGGGGGAATGCAAAATTACGAATCCATACTTAGTCATTATACACTTTAACAGTGAGAGTTTGTGTGAGTATTTCTCACAGCTTCACCTTGTTCTCTTTCTGCTGTTGGATGGAACAATCATATGCCCTTAACTCCTCACCAGTGAGTTGTTTGCAATGGCTCCCCTCCTCGGGCATAATTTCAGACAGAGTACCACCGGATTGTGGTCACTTTCCACTCTCCTAATGACATATCATGCGCACATTCACATACCTCTATATTGATTATGATGAAATTAATGACAAGCTTCTCCCATTATTAAAAGTTGCCCTAATGGTGATGTCTGAGGGAGTGCAGCCGTTAATAAAATGTAGGTGGTAATTTATCAGTAGCTCAGAGAATGCATCTCCCTTCTTGGTGGATTTAAAATTTTTCATAGCTGACTCAGGGATACCTCGACTGCGGATTTTCATTAAGACCTTTTTGTTAATGATAGCATGAGATGGTCTCATAAACCTGGGCAGCGTCAAAACCTTATGCTTCCCCAGAACAGGTGTAACAAGGAGAAGTGTTTTAATTTCTCCTCGTTTTTCCTCTTTCGATGTGTGCTGTATTCTGCAGCACACATAGAACGAGGAAAACGTCTCCATGGATTGTTTTTGTGCAGGAAGAAGCCCTTCCTGCACAAAAACAATCCTGCTAACAACGCAGACATCCTTGCACCATGGTGCAAAGGTGACTGCATTGGCGCTAGGCACCAAATTGTGCACCGGCTAAAAGGACAGGAATGCACAGGTTCTCGTAAATATGGTGCATTCGTGACCTTTCAAATTGGCATAGGGCAGCGCTGCAAAAAGATTTGCGGCGCTACCCTGTGCCAATTTTTTGTAAATATGCCCATGGTTTGCTACTTCAAGGTGGTAGACAAGTACCCAGACAAGCTATTGCAGATTTTATTTTCCTTTTCTAAAACGTTATCTTATATGTTTTGCTTGCATTTTTTGGGATGGGATGAGTCGATAACTGAAAAAGATGTGAATTCATTTTATTTTCATGCTATAAGGTATCAAAAGCTCAACTTTTTAAACTAGAGTGTAGACTTTCTTTAAGCACTTCACATACTGATTATAGAAACAAACTGCAGCTGTACAGTTTTAAGCTTTGTGTAGTGAAAGAGAACATTCAAAATACCCGGAACAACACACGTTAGAAAATGTTTCTTATTAAATGTTCACAAAACGTGTCCAAAAATCCGAAGTAGCCATTGCTTTATATAATACTCTGCATTTAATAAGCATGGGAACCTAAATTTACTTGCAGGGCTCATTTCGTCCTAAAGGTGAGTGGGCTTATAACACACGACCTCATGCATTTAAGATGGTTTTGTCTTCTTTTCATTGCAGACCCCCAAACCAATACCTACATGTGAGATGTTTCGGTGCACAGAAAATGACACATATGTTCCGATCATAAACAGCAACTGTTCTCTTGCCGAGAAACTAAATTGCTCTTTTATCCAGAGAGTGTATGATCCTAATGCTGCAGATGGTTGCTGCTACCGAGATGAGTGCCAAGGTACTGTGTCACAGCGTTTTCTACGTAGCTCAAATGAAAGTGAAATGCCTTCTTGCCATCAGAAACAAGCATTGGCATAGCCAATAGGTCTCGCCTTTGGGACCTTATAAGTGTTTAGCCATGCAACAGTTGATGTTGTTGCACCAAGGATATTGTGCTGCATAACTAAATACTTATAAGGTCCCAAAAGCGAGACCTATTGGCTATGCCAATGCTTGTTACTTCAGTGCAATACGCTGATCACTTAAGGAGCAGAGCACTGTCGTAGAGCAGTGTCGTTGTCAATTCAGGGATTGTGAGGAAAGTGTATAGCTGGCTACTGGTGTCAAATCAAAACAAACGCAAGTCTCCCAAGAAGTCCTTGTTGGGCGATGACCTTCAAGATGACGATTCTTCCCAAAAAGAACTGAATTTGACAAAACCTCACTTGAAGGCATACGAATGACCACAGACACTCCAGAAATAGATGTGAACATTTAAATGTGATACAGATGCAGAACAAACTTTATTTTGACAGTAGTCACCGGGAGACTCTTATCTAGCGGCTCCCAAAAACCAGTCCTTAAAGTGTGCGTTGGCTGACTTTTGATTTTTATAAAGGTCTCCTGTGACCTTTTTAAGGAATGGCCTTCGGAGTTATTAAAATATTTGTTTTTCCTATGTTTTCAGTTACTCTTAACAATACATTTACCCACTGCACTTCAATAAGGAGTTAAGAACTGTTTCTTTCTTAACCATGATTATATAGCGTCCCCTGGATCTGATGTTTGTAGCCTTAAAGCAGTTAATAAACGCACCTGAGTGCCAGTCTATTACGACAAATATTCATTATTGCTCTCTTTGAGAGAGACATTTTGTAGTATGCTTCTCATCGCCTGACTACCCTTAAGAACAATCACTTGGTGGGGGCATGCATGATCGAACAGCACTTACCGAAACGTAGCTGCTCTTCCTCAACTCTGGAGCTTCAAAAACGTATCGGCAAACACAAACTGCGGCAAATACTGAAGGCGGACCTCCCTTTCACTGCGGCCAGCGAACGCATGCTCTCTGCAAACCTAGAGCCATATAGGCTGCACTTCCATCTAACAGTCAGAGAAGCGGCAAAAATAAACAAGACAGGCGGACTGAAGACATGCACTGACGGGGACTAGCCAGAGGGACAGACAGAGAAACATGACAGGCGGACTGGAGTGAATGACAGGGGCACGACAGAGGGACCGACAGAGAAGCAAATCAGGCGGACAGGAGAGACGGACTGACAGGCACAGGACAGAGGCACAGTAAAGAGGGACTGACAGGGAAACATGGCAAATGGAGTGACAGACGGACGAGGACTGGCCAGAGGGACTGACAGAGAAACCTTGCAGGCGGACTGGAGAGAGGGACTGGCAGGGGCAGGAGAGAGCGACCGATAGAGCAACATGACAGGCAGACTGGAGAGATGGACTGACGGACAAGACAGAGGGACTGACAGGGAAACATGAAAAGCGTACCGGAGAAACTGACTGACAGGGAATGGACAGAGCAACCGACAGAGAAACATGGTAGGCGGACTGTAAAGACGGAATGACAGGGACAAGACAGAAGGACTGAGACCTATTGCATTGCACATGCTTGTTCTGTGCTGTTATGCGGAATTGCGGTACCACATTACAGAAAATAAGTGGAAGTCTAATTATAAATGTGTCATAATTCTGATCGGGTTTGCCAGAAATGACCCTGAAGCCTGGGGTCAAAACTTCACAGGGGACATCTTGATGCCTCTGCCATTGTGGCAAGAAGTGACGCGCAGCGCCGGTTTCTAACATTGGACAATATGTACTTTAGGGAAAGAGAAAATATGGCGTCTGGCGCCATCTAGTGATCAGCCAGGGAAGCTGCTTTATAATGAAAATGACAGGCGTGCTCACGTTTAAAAACAAGCGCACGCGAGAGAGGAGTGGGCCTGCGCCTGTTTCCCTTCCGGGAATGAGCAGGGGCACCATATGTTTGCAAGTTAATTGTGAATAGTAAATTCCTAGGCAATTAAATAAAAATAATGGCACAGTATAGTCCTTTAAAAATAAACCATTAGTAAATCCACACAATTTATGCAACACAATGTACCAACTCAAAACTATTTAAAATCTTTTTATCTTTATTTTTAAAAAAGTAATTAATCTTTTTTTCAGATAATCATGAAATCTTTGACATACATACATACATTTCAAACATCAAATATTAAAAACTGCTATCACTAGTCAAATCTTTAATTTACAGACCAATACAATCTCTAGCTGTAGTGTAGTACGACCGAATATACAATTATATAACAACAACCAACATTTCATAAAATACAATAAAAACGAAAAATTGTGGCACAAAATTGTCTTCGACGCGCGTTTCGGCGCACTTGCGCCTTCTTCAGGAAAGCCACACGATTTCTTAAAACTAATAGATCGCTGCTTTTAGATATAACATCGACTTCTATTGAAGTTGTCACTGATTTCTGAAATGCAAATCTTCAATATCGTATTTAGCAGCCGATCGTCACTGGCGTATACGGCTTATGTTTATAAAATTAAACAATGTAGAGACGATAACATCCGATTTCATCTGACTAAAATGTCAATAATAATGACACGGATGATAAATTCAATGCTTCTATCTCTGGATAATGAGAATAGAATTTCGATTCATATATGTTTCGAATCTTCAGTAAAATCTGATAAAAACAGAATAAGACCAAAATGGCGCCTTCGCGTCCTCGTCTTACTCACAAGTACTTCTTTGGTCAAGTTAATTACAAACATATGGTGTCAAAGCTCGCTCCCGCAAGGGAATCGCCAGACGTGCACGCGTTGCCATTAAAAGCAATACAACACGTGCACGTTTTTGGCTGAAAAGGAGCATCGATGGCTAAAGGTCTTTCTCCTAAGCAACGCATGCGCGCTGCGTAGGCGAGACCTAAAAAGATACTACCACAGCTAGGAGTCGCATTCCGTGCATCATAAAAAATTACACTGCGTCATTGAATAAGGCGACTTATAAGATAAGCACGACAAAATGAACCGCCTCTTGGTCCTAATAAGATGTGTGACAACATCTTAAACATAGAAAACGTTAAACACACTCAAAATATCTTTATATATTTTCTCCTGATTATCAGGCCATCAGGGCTTTAAGTGGGATGAAAAGAAATGGGCCGTGGGATGCTAAAAGGGGCGTGACCCATTTACTTGAGGCAGTGGCTTAAACACATAAACAGTTTCTGTGATTCACATAGCGTACCGCCAGACTAGCATTTTGGTGCCTTGATGAGCTTTCTATTACTGCATCCAGGCAAGTGACATGACTTAAAACTAGCCAGAGCTATTGGCTTTGTCAATGGTTACCAGCTGTTCAGTTTAACCCTTTGACTGTTAGGCCTTTCCCCCTTGAATGCTAAGCTCTTTTTTTGGCTATTTGGGGTAGTATTTGAGGTAGCTCTTCCCTTTCCCCCTGGTTGTGCATCTTTCACCTCTGTCCCTCCCCCAGATAAATGAGTAACAACAGTGATTTGTTGTAAATAATACTGAAAGAATTTCACTTTTGATATTGTGAGGCTGGGAAATAAACGTTACTGAGGCCTGTGGAAGGGGTAGTTGTTTTGAGAGTAGACATGAACACTTTTTTTCTCTACACATCTTGTCCATCTGTGTATCTTACACCATATCTCTTTTCTGCTTAGCACCTTCTTTTCAATGTCTCTTGAATGCAAAGGATCCAACTTGCTGACCAGGTTTCTGATTATGGTGGGCTGACGTGCGGCGTCCCTCAGGGATCGGCACTGTCTCCCCTCCTCTTTAACGCCTACCTCTACCCCCTGGTGGCGGCTTTATCTGGTATGGAGTGCCAAGTCTTTAACTACGCAGATGACACCCAAATCATCATCCAGATTGCTAACTCCCCCTCGGCCCATGTTCGAATACAGAACATCCTGAAGTTCACAATAAACTGGATGACAGCCAACTTCCTCAAAATTAACCCCGATAAAACTGAGGTTTTGGCTGTCACCACAGATACTAACCCCTGGAGTGACCAATTCTGGCCTCAAGAGCTGGGCCCTACTCCAAAGCCAGCCCCAGTTGTAAAGAGTCTGGGGATAAAATTAGATGCCAAACTCTCCATGTCCCACCAAGTTTCTGCCGTGGTGGGAACATGTGTGGGGCTGCTAAGATTGTTACGCAAACTTGCCCCCTTCTGTCGTTCACCGCACTCCGCATGGCAGTGACTGCACTGATTATCTCTCGTTTAGACTACGGGAATTCACTGTATGTTGGCCTTCCAGAGAAGGAGCTAACAAAACTTCAGGTAGTCATGAACGACGCTGCCAGACTGATTTTCAGGCTCCCTAGGAGGGCCCATGCTACCGCGCTACTACAGCAGCTACACTGGCTTCCAGTGAAGCAGAGAACCAGATTCAAGGGGCTATGTATAGCCCATAAAGCAATCCATGGACAGGCCCCAGCATATATTAAAGAACGCTTGGTAACTTATGTACCAGGGCGCTCCCTTCGGTCTTCAGATGCTGGGTTACTATCCTGCGCTCGCTTCCTGAGCTCCTCCAAGGGGGCAGAGCTTTTTCCACATTGATTCCCCAGTTCTGGAATAAGTTGCCGGAAGGCCTCCGCAAAGAACCAGCACTTCTCCCTTTTAGGAAAAAATTAAAAACCATCCTTTTCATAGAAGCCTGGGGCACAATCTTGGCCTAGTTAGGGCGCACTGCTCAGTGGAGCTGCTATGGTGCCTTCTCTCACAGCGCTTAGAGACCAGTTGGTGATATGGGCTTTAGAAGCTCCAATTAACATAACATAACATAACTTCCTCATATTGCCTTCACTTCACCACTTACCCAAATACACAAGGCACCCACTTCTGCATTACACTGCAGCTTCTCTTACTTTCACCTTGTCAATATTTTAACAACTGTTTACCTTCTTAACACACATATATACAGAATCACAATTGCAACTGGAATACCTGACCATTGCTCTGTGCACTCTACAGAGAGACCGAGGATTAGAGAACCATGTATTCAGAACTTTCAGAGGCACTTACAGGCCCTGTGAGAAAATCATACTGCTTTAAGCCTGAATTCCAGATCTCTTAATCATGGTGGCTCAGTTCAATATTGCCACTATACAGGAAAATATGCTACACTAAAAATACACAACACCCTGGAAAAAGCTCACGTAATCTTGCATTCCCTAAGAGTTTTAACGTGTAATATATCCAGAAACAAAATCGCTGACATGGATTACTTTAACATCTTTTACAATGATTGTTGAAGAAATGTATCAATAATTTTGCCAGTAAGGTTAAGGACATGAACACAGGGTCCGATAGGGATCTGTTTCAAAGTTCATTTTTAGGTCGAGCTTTCGAGACCTCTTGTATATACTTTAGTATATACTTTAGTATATACATATATGTATATGTACTTTGTGGGCTCTGGAGATCAGCCCTAGGACTTGTCTGCTTCCGCTTAGGGACTTTCTTTTCTTTTCAACTGCCTCTATTTAACTGTCTTGATAGAAAACGACCAGCAGAGGTCAGTAAAATACCAGAATTGCTTTCTGCTGAGGGACTTTCTTTTTTTAATTTTTCTGGCAACTGCCTCTATTTAACTTTCTTGATAGAAAACGACCAGCAGAGGTCAGTAAAATACCAGAATCACTTTAGCATTCTCTAGATTCCAGTCCATAGAAATTGTCTTCCACGAGCACCCGTAGACAACAATATTTTTTTTCAAATCTTGTATTTTCAGTGATATGACCACCGAAGGCCCTGCTTTTATATTAAAAACAGAGCTTTGGACTATACCATTTCCCGCTGAAAGGCAATATTTCTCTCCATGTGTTCCCATACCTGGCGTGTCAGGCAGTTTGGTGCTTACTTTCCCTCCATGTTAAAGAACAGTAGATGTTTCAGCACCCAGGCTAATGTGCTGCATAGCTAAATACATATAAGGTCCCAAAGGCGAGACCGATTGCATTGCAAATGCTTGTTAATTACTACCGGCTCTGAGACCCAGACGGACCCAGCCCACCAAAAGCCCTGCAAGCCACCTCTGCCAAACACTCACATTCATCCAAGATGCAACCACTCTTCCACGTTCAGAAGTGATTTGACCCAAAGAGCCATCAACAGATTTGCAAGAGCAAGTCCTTCAGCAAAGTCTACCTGTTACTTTTTTTTGCAGATGAATGGTATGAGGCAATTATTGGACTTTAGTCTATATTTATACTCTGAGTGCGAGTGCAAGATGAGCTTTAATTGTTTGTGATTGTATTATTTATGTTCTGTTATCGTTCACCATTCATCAATTGAATGAATAAATATTATGCATGGAAAAATGTATGTAAAAATAGATTATGCGCCTGATTCCAAACTACTTTGTAGTGTGTTTTGTAGTACTACAAAACATACTACAAAATGTAAGTTTTAGCTATCCATATGTGTGTGTGGAGTTTTTTGGCCCAACTACAGAGTTTCCGCACACGTAAGTATAGGTTTCAGTAGCAAATATGGGAGGGACACAGAGGAATGGGCAAGAAAAGGAGCAAACTTACTCCTAAAGGGGATGAGCTGAGGGAGGAGTAACGGGCTTTAGGGAGGGTCAGGGAGGAGTTTAGGGTGGGACGTCACCCACCTATACAAGAGTAAGCCAATTGCTTTACTCTGGTGTTGGAGACATGTAACTTACACTTTTGTAATAAGTTTCCTCTTGGAATTTGTTAATACCGAAAGTAATACATTTACTCCAAAGTGTGAAATCACTCAAAAGTGTAAATTACATTTGGGAATCAAGCCCTCAGAATTCAGTTTAGGAGTATCCAGAATTGAGGGTGTGTAGATTCTGATCTGAGTTCTGATATAGAAACATTAATTTGCTGATGTTAGAAATGGGGTTTCTGGTTGGCTAAGAGTGTGCACCTAAGCCAGGTAGAACCCACCACTCAAGTCAGGGCAAATAAGTTACACACCAAAGATAACCTGTGCCCACCCCCAGAAAGCTTGGCGCAGAGCAGTCAGGCTAATCCCCATAGGCAATGTCTAAAGCGTTTGTGTTACACACCCACACCAGTATACAGTAAATACACCACAAAAGAGACTCCACACAGGATTATATAAAAATATATTCTATTTTATACATAACACACAGACCCAAATAACATAATCATGAAAACTGTGCATACTATGCCAATTCTGAGTCATTACTCATTATCTTGAAAATCCAAGAATTAAAATGACATACTTCCAAACATCAGGGCAAGAAACACAGCAGGTTATGAAGAGACACATGAATCAACAATATTGTGCATATTATGGAAGCCTGAAAGAATTCACGTTATTGTGACACTGTAAGGATCAAAACATCATATAATAGGACCCAGGGCATGAAATACAACAGTTTGTGTGAAGAAGTAGGTAGCCAGGAAAGATGTTAGAAGACCTTTATTGGTTGATAAGTTGGAGAAGTAATAGCGTCCTACCCACAGGTGACACAGCAGCAACTGACCGACAGCATTGTCGCTAGGCAGCAAGGAGCTCTCTACATTCTAGAGCTCCTTGCGCAGGGCATTCCACACGCAGGTGGAGGGACATGGGAAGTGGACAACAGGGAGTATAAGCAGGGTGAAGAAACTAGGAATACCACACACCTTCCCCCCAATACAAAGTGGTGGCTAGGTAGACAAAATGTTCAGCCAACAGTATAATCATGCAATCTTAGTGGAACTTTACATACACGAGTACTCCTACGCAGAGGAGAAGTAAATCTGGAAGAAGAACTGTTGGTATGACAATTGGAAGGATTGAGGGGGCGTACAGGAGCTATCCTATTCAAATTCCAGATCCGTCCGTCGTCAAGTTTTACAGTATTAAGAAGAAGCTTGACAACCTTACGAGGGGTAGAGAATTTGGCACCCCCAGACTTCTGTGGAAAACGTACTCTCACTAAATCACCTAAGTTAACTGAGGTGCGAGAGACGGCGTGCCTCACATCGAAGTTAGCTTTCATTTTAGCTGACTTGAGATTCTGAAGTGCCCTCCATCGAGGATCCTCGGGAATCTCATCCATGATTGAAACAAAAGAGTGTTAGGAGTGCGCCCTCTAAATAGCTCAAAAGGAACTTTCTCAGTGGTGGAGTGGGGAGTCAAGCGGTAAGCCTTCACTCTTTCAAATATTGCAGCTCTCCAATCACATCCCTGCTCTTTAGCGAGCTGTATAGATTCTTTCAGAACGCGATTGAATCTTTCAACCATTCCGTTGCATTCTGGGTGATAGAGAGAGCACAGTTTATGGACAATTCCTTTTTAGCTAGAAAGTGTTCCATCTCTCTTGACACTAGTTGTGCACCATTGTCTGTCAAGAGAGATTCAGGAAGGCCCTCCCTACAGAATACATCCTCTAAAAATTTTACCACATCTTTTGTTTCTACAGTTTGGGTGACCCTCACCTCAGGCCACCTAGAGTACATATCTATTAAGACCAAAACATAATGTTGCCCTGCCTTGGAATGAACTGGCCCTAAGAGATCCAGGGCCACGTGTTGCCAACACCGAATAGGAGATTCACGTATTATCATAGGTTGGGTCCGGGTTTTACAAATCTTATCGCAAGCTCTACACTCAGCACAGTCTCTGACCAACCGCTCAACCACAATGTCAACACCTGGCCACCAAAAATGTAAGCAAACTCTTTCCTTAGTCTTCGAGATGCCCTGGTGTCCATCATGTGCTAACTGAACAATTTTCTCCCTCAGGGATGACGGAGGAGCAAGGCGTGTTCCTCTCCACAACAGATCATTACAGAGTGAAAGTTCATCTCTTACATTCCAGAACTTCCTTGCCCCTTCAGAGAGTGTTTTGATGCCCGTCCATCCATGAGAAACTAGTTTACGGACCTCATGCAAGACAGGATCACTTTGCAAGGAATCCCTCCATTCAGCTTCAGACACAACATCTTCAACAACCTCACACACATTGAAATTATCTATCTCCCATGTGTCTTCAGAGGCAAGACCATCCAACTGTTTAGGTACCAGACGAGAGAGACAATCCGCAACCTTGTTGTCTACCCCCGGGATGTACTTAACTACAAAATCAAATTCTTGAAGTGCTATAATCCACTTGCAAATTCTAGACGAGACAGCATCTAGCCCCTTTTTGCAAAACAAATCTTTAAGGGGCTTGTGGTCCGAATGTACAACAAATGAACTTCCCCAGAGAAACTTCTTTAGCTTCTTGATGGACCAAAAGATGCATAACGCCTCTTTTTCAATCACGGAGTATTGGAGCTCGGGACCAACAAGAGCTCTTGACAAAAACATGATGGTTACTTCTTTACCATTCTTCGTTTGTTTAAGAACGGCCCCTAAACCTTTTGAACTCGCGTCAGTGATAAGTGTGGAGCTCGAGGAGGTGTCAAAACTTTGTAAAGAGGGAGCAGCACGAAGAGCTTTCTTGATCCCCTCAAACTCCAACTGACACTGAGGCGACCAAGAAAACTTCACACCTTTCTTTAGAAGAGACCTCAGGTCATGTGTTCGTGAAGCAAAGCATGGTATGAACTTATTGTAGTATTCTGCCATACCTAAGTAAGTAACGAGCTCGTCTCTGGATTGAGGTACAGGAAGATCATCTATTGCGTTTACAAGGCGTTCTTTAGGTTTCACGCCATTGCAAGTCAAACGATGACCTAAGTAGTCTATTTCAGAGAGGTTAAACTTGCACTTATTCTCACGGAGTGTCAGACCCCTAGAACGAAAGCGTTCGAGCACACACCTCAGCCTTGAATCATGTTCAACTTGTGAGGTGGCATGGATCAACACATCGTCTTGATAGACTTTGACTCCATCTACCCCCTTCAGAACGTCTTCCATCACCCTCTGAAATACTGAGGCTGCGGAAATTAAACCAAATGGGAGACGTGTGAACTTGTAGGTTCCAAAAGGGGTGATGAACGCTGTCAGATCCATGGAGTCCTCATCTATTTTAACTTGATGGTATGCTGCACGTAGATCGAGAGTGGAAAAAATACATGCATCTCTCAACTGTGCAAGCATCTCAGTGATGTTAGGGAGAGGATATCTGTCTGCAACAACAGCACGGTTGAGAGAACGCAAGTCCACACATAGACGTACCTCCCCAGAGGCCTTGCGTGCCAGAACAACTGGAGCGAGCCACTGACTAGCTTCAGTCTCAATAATGATTCCCTCACTTTTTAATTTCTCTAGTTCTGCATGCATAGACTCTTTCATGGCCAAGGGAACATTGCGTACCTTACAGGTGACAGGGACTGCATTGGGTTTGAGAGTGATTTTGTGAACATAACCGGAAAGACAACCCAGTTTTTCATTAAAAACTTCCTTAAACTCAGATCGTAAAGTCAAGGTCGAATCACCAACACAGGAGACAGCATGTGAATCTCTATTTTTTAGAGTAACATTCGATGGAAGAATATGTGGGGAAATGTCTCTCTGTGGCGAAATGTCTCTCAGAATGATGCAGGGGTCTGCACCAGGAACCAATGATTCACCCAAATCAGCCTGGTGAAACCAGCTGATTATGCTGTCGCCCCTGCAAGATACATACATTTTCCCAGCTGCAAACCTCCCTTTGTATTCAATGTTGCCAATGAAGTAACCAAATAATTTTATGGGTTGGCCCCGTAAGCTAACGGCCTAATGTCAGGTTTGTATATTTTTACTTTCCCTTGTAATTTCAAGTCGAAGAATTCTTTTGGAATAAGAGAGATCTTTGCACCAGAGTCGAAGAGCATCCTAATGTTGCAATCGTTAACTAAAACGGCATCAACTGGACCTTTGCATTTGTTCTTTTCAGTAGGTGTGACAATCTCACCACAATGAAAATCATCATAATCAAAGTCAGAATCGCTATCGTTTTCCAAGACCACTTCTTTGACACGTTTAGGCTTGGTTTGCTTTGCCCTGCAAGCTTTAGCAACGTGACCAACTTTGCCACAGTTACGGCACTTAGAGTTGAGAGCAGGACACGATTTGTCGTTGGCAAGATGGCCAAAGAGGTCGCATGTGTAGCACTTTACCACGGCATTGTCTTTGTATCTTGAATCAAAGGCAGTTTTAAAGGGTTCACGTGGTTTCCAGACAGGTTCACGCTGTTTCCAAACAGGTCTAGTAGGTTTTTTTGAGATGGTATGAACCTTTTCCTCATGCACCCCATTCTCTTTTTTGATCACCTCTACGCAAGCCAAGGAATGTTCGATTCTTTTGGCTAAAATGATGACTTCGTCAAGTTTCGGATCGTCTTTTTGCCACAGTTCATCCTTTATTTTCTCTACGTTGCAACCAAGCATGAACTGATCGCGTATCCGTTCTTCAAGGGATCCATCGAATTTGCAAGTTGCACCAAGTTTAAGTAGAGCTGTGATGTAAGTTTCAACAGACTCATCAGGTTTTTGTAAGCGTTTCCCAAAGTGATAGGGTTCAAGAATAGTGCTAAGTTTTGGAAGGTAATGTTTATCCAATTTTTTTAGGCAAATTTCAAATTCATTGAGATTGTCCGATTCGGCATCAGTTAGGTCAGGAAGGTGTTCAAATACACCTTGACCTTCAGAGCCAAGGCAATGTAGTAAAAGTGCAGATTTTCTTTCAGAACTTAGGGATACACCACACACCCTCGCATAATTGAGAAACACTTTCTTCCATTTTGACCAGCGCAAGACTGGGTCACCGGGACTGGAAAGGAAAAAAGGTGGGGGTGTTACGTTTTGCATAGTTTGTATAAAATTACTATCAGTAAAAGAATGTTAAGAAAACTTATATCAAGTACTAAATCTAGTTGTGCGTATAAGTGAAATTGTAGGAGAAACAGCACAAGCAATTCAAAAGATAGAAGTATCTTAAGCTGTGTGTGCCAGCGTAAACAGCACACTATGAAAAGAGAAGACGAAGAACTTTTCAATTGTAATAGGCTGTAAGTGTGTCAGCAGGAAGCGAGCTGTGTGTGCCAGCGTAAACAGCACACGAAGAAATTGACGAAGACCATTTAAGTTGACCCAGGATGAAGAATATTTAATACGCAAATGAAAGGCTGTGCGTATCAGCGTGAAATTGTAGCTGTGCGCGTCAGCGCGTAGACCTGGAAAGCGAAGTCAGAATGCCAAGATGGTTGCTAGGGAACTGTTGCTGTGCGCGTCAGTGCGTAGACTTGCAGGAAGGAGGCAGAGTGCGTGTGACGTCGGTGTGAGGAGTTCCAGATACCAACACGATGACGGAGATGAAGGGAACTTCGTTGCAGGAGCGTGGAGGCAACACAGCGCGAGCAGGTATTTAAAGGATGCGCTTTATGCCGATCGCCGTGTTATAGGGTTTGTGCTCTAATGAGAAATTCGAAGTGAGAAAGGGATGAAAACATGACGGCTTCCAGTTGTCTGGTTGATAGGAGGGGGGCGCGCAGCAAGTGGGTCCGATGCGAGGTGTGTAGAAATGGCGCAGCCTCTTGAGAATTAAAATGTTACGGGCGAAGTAAGCAAGCGCACAAAGTACCTTCAAGTTCTTGTTTCCAAAGAACTTAACTGTGTTAGGATGCTGAAGAGAGGTTATCCAACGGAGGAAGGTCGAGCTTGAAGAATGTACAGAAGCCGGCTTCCTTGTTCAACAGGGAGGATGTAGAGTAGTAGGGTTCTTTCTTCTTCTTCGTCGTCGCCAGTGTGAAGAAGTAGGTAGCCAGGAAAGATGTTAGAAGACCTTTATTGGTTGATAAGTTGGAGAAGTAATAGCGTCCTACCCACAGGTGACACAGCAGCAACTGACCGACAGCATTGTCGCTAGGCAGCAAGGAGCTCTCTACATTCTAGAGCTCCTTGCGCAGGGCATTCCACACGCAGGTGGAGGGACATGGGAAGTGGACAACAGGGAGTATAAGCAGGGTGAAGAAACTACGAATACCACAGTTTGGTTATGGCAGGAACTCACAGGAATCACCATACTTCAAGGAAACACATAAATCACTGAGTGTCACCATCAAAAACAAAAAACACAGCGCTCCTGCGCTATTATTAAGCTTTACGCAGTAATTAGCCATTGAAAAGAGGGACACAGAAATGTCCGTTCACCCACTAACCGCAATACCGTAATGAAAGTATAAATGAAGAGTTCAGAGGCATCCACGTGCCTATCACACGTAATAAGGAAGTTAAAGGAATTTCCTCCAGCCATAAAACGAGGCCTCAGTCAAAGTCTCACTCCATATGGCGATGATCAAATAATGCTCCCAAGGTATGTGCAGATAAAAGGGAGCCACACTTAGGGGCCACGCGGGAGACCTTACTCGGTCCCCACACTCAGATCTTAACAGCAGCTGCCAGCGACCCTGCGGTGGAGCTGCCAAGCCCAGTACTTTTTTCAGCGCCACCAAGGTCTCTTCTGGCGGGACGTCCTCTGCTGTAAGGAGGGGCTCCGGTGCAGGGCTAGCAGCATCTTTGTTGGGCCAATAGGCACAGGCAGGCTCTTCAGGCGAACACCCACATCAGCACTCATCGATCTGGAACTCAGGCTTTGAGAGTGCTCTCAGCTCGAGGGGGAGACAGGGCTTGAGATGCTGGTGCATGGAGCACAAGCCTTCTGAGTGCTCGTAGCAAGCAGCGGCAGGGTCACTGTGCCCCGCGCTCTGTTCAGAGATGTGAGCAGCCCTAAACACGCACTGGTTGTTTTGTGGCAAAAGATGCTTTTCCTGAAGAGACAGCAGGTACTCCACCCCCGTAGGTTCAAAAATCAACATCCAGCACTCACCATGCGTTGATTTGAGACAGAGCCCATGGAATGTAGAACTCTTGTAGAAGTTCCCAAAATACAAACTGTGCTGAAACCAGCACTCCAAACGCTGAAGTAGTTTCAGGATGACCAGAACACGGGGGAGAAACTAACCCAGTCCCTGGAGAGCACTGTGGGTGCACAGGGCAAGTAGACAGGCAACAGGCCAGCACATAAGCTGGATTTACAGAGAGGTGGTCTTTCCCTCAGCGCAACAGGCAGCAGACCAGCACAACAAACAAGCTGTCCAAATGGTGGTTCCTCCTTGTAGACAGCAGTCCTCTGGCAAACCAGTGTCAGGGAGCAGCTGGCAGAAGGGCAATAAACAGAAAACCAATCCTGTGAGGCCTTTAGGCCACCCAGCAAGTAGCAGGCAGCAGGGCCGCAGCAGAAGAGCAGTCCACATGAGTCATTTGTGCAGCACAGCAATTCCCTCACAGAGGTTCTCTCCCAGTTTCAAAAGTGCTCTAAAATCATGGGGTCAGAGCCCATGTACTTATACTCCAAATGTCTTTGATGTAGAGGTGACTTCAAAAGAAATCTTAGAAGTGCTCAACACCCCCTTTAAACTCAACCCTGGCTCCAGACGTACAGTAGGGATAAATCAGCCCTTTGTGTAAGGGCAGGAGACAGCCTATACAAATGTAAGTGAGCCCCGCCTCCCACTCTCCAAGCCCAGGAACACTGTCAGTATGTAGATTCACCCAGCCCCTCATGTGAGTTGGCTGCCTGGAAAGTATGCAGAAGGTGTAGCTGTCAACCAGACCCCAGATGTGGATTGGAGTCAGGCTGCAAAGCACAAAAGTTATAAGATCATAAAAATTCCAACTTTCTAAAAGTAAACACAAGGGGCCCGATTCACAAAAGTAATCTGAGACAAAATCCTAACTTTACGACTTTCAGTATTCACAAAAGGCATTCAGTAGTAGTAAAGTTAGGATTCCTAACTTTACTACTACTAAACTGAGGCAAAATCCTAACTTTTCAATTTTTGGTATTCACAAAATGCATTTAGTAGTAGTAAAGTTAGGAATCCTAACTTTACTATTACTAAATACCTTTTGTGAATACCGAAAGTCGTAAAGTTAGGATTTTGTCTCAGATTACTTTTGTGAATCGGGCCCAAGGAGATGATGGACGGAGGGCTGAAACTTTTCAAACACTCACCCCCAGTCACAGATCTGGGTTGAATCCATCATCGTTCTTTAGATCACTTCGCCACCCCAGTTCAGACCCAACAATATGCAAATCAGTCTTGACCCAGTTCCTTGTGGGAACAGTCCAGCCCGAACTGCCAAGCCAGGTCTTCCCTGGACAGGAAACAAGCATCCTGGGACTGGTTTCGGGGTAACAGCCCTCATCAGCCACGCCAGCTTGAATGCAGTGGCAAAGTGAGCAAGGGACCCACGTCTGGGCATACCCTGCCAACTTAGGGTGAACAAAGAAAACACAAGGAGATGATGGATGGAGCGCTGAAACTGTTCAGACACTCCAAATGTCTTTGATGTAGAGGTGACTTTAAAATAAATTTTAAAAGTGCTCAACACCTCTTTAAACTCAGCCCTGGCTCCAGAAATACAGTAGGGGTAAATCAGCCCTTTGTGTGAGGGCAGGACACAGCCTATGCAAATGTAAGTGAGCCCCACCTCCCTTTCTCCTAGCCCAGAAACAGTATGTAGATTCACCCAGCCCCTCCTGTGTAGTGGCTGTCTGGAAAGTATGCAGAAGGTGTAGCTGTGAACCAGACCCCAGCACAAGAGTTCTAAGTTCAGAAAAATCCCCACTTTCTAAAAGTGGCATTTTTTAAATAGTAATAAAAAATCAACCTACAACAGTAAGCATGATTTATCACTACCATTCTATACATACCAAACATGGCAGTGCTACTCCTTTCAGATCAGGAATTACCACTTAAACATATATATACGGGACTTCCCAATGCTAGCCTATGGGAGGAGTGAGAAGCAAAATAGGCTGTTTGTCACTACCATGCAACACAATAAAGGCACATGCCCTACCTTTTACTTACACAGCACCCCACCCATAGGTCTACTTAGAGCCTACCTTAGGGATGACCTACATGTAGTAAAAGGGGAGTTTAAGATTTAGCAAGTAGTTTTAAGTGTCAAGTCAATGTGGCAGTAAACTGCGCACGCAGGCACTGCAGTGGCAGGACTGAGACAGGTTTGAAAGGCTAGCTCTGTGGGTGGCTCAATTTGCGCTGCAGGCCCACTAGTAGCATTTAATTTACAGGCCCTTGATATATGGGATACCACTTTACAAGGGACGTACAAGTAAATTAACTATGCCAAACAGGTGTAAACCAATTATACTGTGTTTTAGGGGTGAGAGCACATGCACTGCAGCACTGATTAGCAGTGGTAAAGTGCCAGAGTCCTAAAGCCAACAAAAAGAAGTTCAGTAAAATAGGAGGAAGAAGGCGAAAGCTTGGGGTATAACCCTGAAAAAAGGGCCAGGTCCAACAGCTGGTCATTCCCAACTGCAAGAAATTGGATTATTATTTGGGGAAGATGACTGCCCACTTCAAAGAATAATCACAACCCTTGTCAAGGTGAGCCCGCAAAGTCACTAAATTAGCCTAAACTCAAGCCCGTGGTGATTATGGCACAGAGCAGACAGGCTTCATTTAGGGCAATGTGCAAAGTATTTAGACAGTACAAAAACAGTAATAATGTCAAAATGTAAAACAATAAAAATCCCAAGCCGAATTAAAAAATACAGCAACATTTAATAAACAGAATTACACGAAAAAGGGCAAAAATTCAATAAGACGCACCAGAGATAAGAATTTGTAAAGTTTTAAGTAGAAATAGTGCCAAAAAAAGTGTCAATGATAGTCAATGCTCGTGGTTGAGCAGGCCGACGATGATGGAACCTGTATCGGATACACCAAGTGGATTGGTCCCAGTAAAAGTCTGAAAGTCAGAAAGTTTGAAAAAGTGTCTAAGTCCCTCTGGTCTGGAGAAAATGTTTTTAAAAGCTTTCCGCATTTTGTTCTGTTGCCCAAATACTTCTAAAGCCCCCAGGACCTTCAGGAATCCGTTTTGATGCAGAGGCCAACAGCAGGTTCCGGTTGGGGTCCAGTTACCACTGGTTAGCTCAGTACTAACAAGAAAATGCCTCTTGCAGCTTGTTCTCTGCCTGTAGCCACACAGCTCAGCCAACAGACATCTGGTGTCTACTTCTTTATCCTGCTTAAAGGATGGAGCACGACCAGTCCTTCAGGACTCCTCTCAGGTCATACACAGCAGGTCCAGTCCTCTTCTGATCTTCTACAGGTCCAGAAAGTGTTCTGAAGTAGGTGCTTGAAGGTGCCATACTTATGCCTGGCACTAGCTTGTGGCTGGAGTGACTTTCTGGTCCCACCCTAACTGAGGTACAAGTTCCCAGATCCATCCCTACCCACGTTTTCAGTAGTTTCTGTTGACCTTACTACAAACAGGCCCAATATGCCTTGTGTAAGGTCTTTTCCAAGGTGGCAAATGTCTTCGGCCACACTAAACTTGGGCTCTGAGGCTGGAGATGTGAGTGTACTGTGGTATTCTTAGTTTCCTCCCACATCTAAAACTAAAATCCAGTATGTAAGTAGGTACTGTACCCACGAAAAACCCAGAGACAGAAATCTGGTAGGACAAAAGTAGAGTCCTTCAGCAAATCAACAGGGCATCCACAAGAATAAAGGGTTTGGTGGGTGTTACCAAGGTTCACACTCAATTAGTCAAAACCCCTAATCTGTTGAAGCACAAGCCACATTGGTGGTTTCACCCAGATACCACCCAAAACAGGATTCTAGTGCTTGGTGAGTGATTCTGTGCTTTATTTTATTGTGTTTGTTTTTCAGAGGGAAAATACATTCCTCAATAGTTTTCTTGCATCATAAAAACAGCAGAATATCTAATTTTGATTTTTCAAAAGATCTTTTTTATTTTTAGATCAATGTGAAAGACAGGGGAACAGCCGACACGTGTTTCGCCCAAAGGCCAGCAGGCCAGGGCTTTCTCAAGGCAGATCAATGTTTTCAATTATGGCTTGTTTGTTACAGGGAAATCCCAAAGAAGTCGGGCGAAAAGACATCTGTAAAGTGCTGCGTTCGTTGCGGTCTTTTGAAAAATCAAAATTAGATATTCTGCTGTTTTTATGATGCAAGAAAACTATTGAGGAATGTATTTACCCTCTGAAAAACAAACACAATAAAATAAAGCACAGAATCACTCACCATCCACAAGAATAGTCTTAACATCCTGAGATCTCCCTTTCAAGTGCACTCCATAGGTTATATGTGGCTCAACAGACCTGTCAAGCAGATTTGGCACTGAGCTTTCAAAAGGAGGCTGACAGACCCCACCCTCCATATTCTATTGAACTAAGAGGAGTCTTCTCTGCCCATTCATGCCAGCCTATTTTTTGCTCCTGGAAGGCATTTCACACCTACTCAGGGCTTAAGCACAGGCTGTGAGCTGGCAGTGGCTTATGCTAATTAGCTTTCTGACAGTTGAGGTAGGTAAAGGATAACTTTCTAAAAATTACTTATCCTTAATATTTGTTAAAAATCTGACTTTATTGAATTGAATTTTAATAACCATTAAATCTAGTTGTTCAAATATTTTTCTACCTTTCCCGAGTTAGCAGTATCAATCAATCAATCAATCAATCAATCAATCAATCAATCAATCAGCATTTATAAAGCGCAGGATTATCACCTCTAGGGTTATCTGGGCGCTGAGGGTGCAGTGTCTCTGTCAAAGAGCCAGGTCTTGAGTTATGTCCTGAAGTCCACCATGGAGGGTACTGTTCGGAGGTCAAGAGGCAACTTGTTCCAGGTCTTGGCGGCGACGTAGGAGAAGAAGCAGCCCCCACTACAGATGTGATGGATGTGGTGGGTGTGCGCTAGTGCAAGAGATGAGGAGTGCAGATATCTTGTGTGTAGATGGAAGCTAAGTCGATGGTTGATGTAGGCTGATCCTTGATCATGGAGAGCTTTATAGGCATGCATGAGGATCATGAACTTGCATCTTTTTTGGACGGGGTGCCAGTGGAGGGTTCTGAGGGTGGAGGGTGATGTGGGCCCATTTGGGGAGATCCAGGATGAGTCTGGCTGCAGCGTTCTGTATGGTCTGGAGTCATCTGAGGAGCAAGGTGGAGATGCCGGCAAAGAGAGCGTTACCGTAGGCGTGGCGGCTGGAGACAAGGGGCTGTGTGATAGTATTTCTTGTGTTGTTTGGCATCCATCTGAAGATTCTGCGGAGCATGCAGAGTGTCAGGAAGCAGGAGGAGGCAACTGTGTTAACTCGCTGTTTCATGGTCAGTTCACTGTTGAGGATGATGCCTAGGTTCTGTGTGTGGTCCGTTGGTGTGGGTCCGAGTTCTGCTGGCCACTAGCTGTGGTCACATATGGAGGTGTTCGATCCGGAAATCAGTACTTCTGTCTTCTAGGAATTGAGTTTGAGGCAGTTGTTTCTCATCTAGTTGTTTACAATGGTCATGGCATCGTAGAAGTTAGTTCTGGCATTGGAGGGGTCCTCAGTGAGCTAGAGGATTAGTTGAGTGTCATCTGCATAGGACATTATGTTGAAGCCGTGGGATCTGATGAGGTCTGCGAGGGGGGTCATGTAGGTGTTGAGCAATATGGGGCTGAGAGATGATCCTTGGGGTACGCCGCATATGATGTGCTTTGGTTTGGAGGTGAAGGGGAGCAGCCAGATGCTCTGCATGCATCCTGTGACGAAAGAGGCGATCCACTTGAGGGTGGTTTTATGTATGCCGATGTTGAAGAGTCTGTTGATGAGGGTGTGGTCGGAGACGGTGTAGAACGCAGCAAAGAGGTCGAGGGTCAGTGCTAGAGTTTCTCTGCGGTCGAGGAGAGCTCTGATGTCGTCTGTGGTGGTGATCAGCATGGTCTCAGTGCTGTTGTTGGAACGGAATCCTGATTGACGGGTGTCGAGAAGGGGGTTTTGTTCCAGGTAGTTGGTGAGCTGTAGGTTAATGACTTCTTGAGTACTTTGGCGGGGTAATGGAGCAGGGAGATATGTTAGTAATTAGCATTTTTTCTACATTGGACAGGTACGCCTGCCACAGTGAAAATAGATTTTTGGATCTTGTCACTGTAGGGACAATGCAACATTCATTTTCAACATGTCCCACTTTTAAATAGCATGCACTCTACCTCGTGGGATACAAAGGCTACTTAGGGGCGAAATACTCATATAAAAGGGGAGGTTTTTACCTGTCAAAATGGGTTATTTTACCAGGTCGCACTGCTGGTTTGAACTGCTGCAGTCAGGCTACAATGGTAGGCCTGGAGCCATGTTTTCCTTATCACACTAGTGGATGGTACAATAAATGCTACAGTCCACAGGTAACATTTAGATATTTAGCTTTGGATGCACTTTTTACACAATATAATAGGGACATACAGGTAAGTTAAATGAGCCAGTCACGTATAAGGTAATTTAAGTATGGTTAAAGGGTGAGCATGGGCACTTAACTGCTGGTTAGCAGGAGTAAAGTGCACAGAGTTGTAAAACCAGCAAAAGTAGAGTCCAACAAAATGCAAAAAATCTGGGGTAACCATGCAGAAAATTGTGATTTCCTACACCAACCAAGAGCATTTTAACCTCTGTTGTATTCAAACTCAAACCTGGTGGGAGTGTCCTTGTTAGCTATGGGTTGAATGAAGAGGACACAGAAGGTGATAAGGTTTTAAATGAGATGTGAGGTGTGGCAGAAAGGACTTCTGTCATGCATGGCTTTGAGAAGGAGAATGTTTCTTTAAATTTGAATTGGGTAGAGTGAATTAAGGTACGGCTTAGCATAAAGAGATAATGAGCCCGATTCACGTACAAAAGAAATACATATATACTTGTACTGATACACAGATGAGTGCTCATAAACCCTCTAAGGGTGATGAGACAGAATATTGAGATAAAAATTTCAACATAATATCGAGTCAAAAATATCGTGGAATGGAAATATCGAAAGCAAGAATATTGTTGTGAAGAATATCGATTTTAAGGTGAGTAATATCGATTTTTAAAGGGAGGGTCCGCAGATCTGTTTAGCCGAAGAGCCAGGTCTTGAGGGTCTGCCTGAAGGTGTTCAGGGAGGGGGCGCGTCTGATATCTGCCGGTAGCTCGTTCCAGGTCTTGGCTGCAATGTGAGAGAAGGATCTTCCGCTTGCTCTGGCTCTGTGGATGCGCGGGGTTTCGGCCAGTGCGAGGTTGGAAGATTGGAGGTTTCTTTTAGGTACGTGGAAGTTGATTCTGTCGTTGAGGTATTTGGGTCCGTTGTTGTGTAGGCATTTGTAGGTGTGAGTAAGGATTTTGAAAGTGACTCTTTTCTCCACGGGGAGCCAGTGGAGACTTCGTAGGTGTTGGCTGATGTGTTTGTGTCGGGGGATGCCGAGGACGAGTCTGGCAGCGGTGTTCTGTATTGTCTGGAGTTTGCGGAGCTGGGACTTGTTGATGCCGGCGTAGAGTGCGTTTCCATAGTCCAGTCTGCTGGTGATGAGTGCGTGGGTGACTGTCTTCCTTGACTCAGGGGGGATCCACTTGAAGGTCTTGCAGAGGATGCGGAGGGTGTTGAAGCAGCTGGAGGTGACGGCGTTGACCTGTCGGTTCATGGTGAGTGATGAGTCGAGTACGATGCCGAGGTTCTTGGCGTGGTCTGAGGGGGTAGGTGGGCTTCCGAGGGCGGTCGGCCACCAGGTGCTGTCCCATGCAGAAGGGGTGGTACCGAGGACGAGGACTTCTGTCTTCTCGGCGTTGAGCTTCAGGCAGCTGTTGGTCATCCAGACTGCGACGTCTTGCATTCCTTTCTGGAAGTTGAGTTTGGCAGTGATGGGGTCTTTGGTGAGGGAGAGGATGAGCTGGGTGTCATCGGCGTAGGATACGATGTTAAGGCCGTGTTGTCGGACGATGGCTGCGAGGGGGGCCATGTAGATGTTGAAGAGGGTGGGGCTCAGTGATGAACCCTGTGGGACTCCGCAGGTGATTTTCGTGGGGTCGGAGAGGAAGGGTGGGAGTCTGATCCTTTGGCTTCTTCCGGTGAGCAATGATCGGATCCAGTCCAGGGCTGTTCCTTGTATGCCTGCGTCGTGTAGTCTGGCGACTAGTGTGCGGTGAGAGACGGTGTGCGGTGGGAGACGGTGTCGAAGGCCGCTGATAGGTCGAGTAGTATGAGGGCTGCAGAGTGGCCTTGGTCCAGGAGGGTGCGGATGTCGTCTGTGGCGGCGAGTAGGGCAGTCTCTGTGCTGTGGTTGCTTCGGAACCCGGATTGGGACGGGTCGAGGACGGCGTTCTCTTCAATGAATCGTGTCAGTTTCCTGTTGACTGTTTTCTCTGCAACTTTGGCTGCGAAGGGGAGGAGCGAGATGGGCCGATAGTTCTTGAGGTTGGTGGGGTCAGCCCGATACGTACAATCCAGTCGTGAACATACCCGGAATAAACATCTCATGACAATTTATTTTATATGCACTTAAAAAGTATCTAGTTACCAGGTTACCTGGGACAAACTTTAATACCTACTAAAAAACACTATAAGTGATACAATAAAACCTTACACTTCATCAAGTTGTTAATTAAACAGGCTAACTGAGCAAGGTAAAGTGCATAGTGACGAAGATATTGACTAAGGGCAGGCGAGTTAGTCACAACTCGCCCTAAGCCTGATAGCGGATTAAAAAAAATGTAACACATAAAAAACGGTGTTACCCGTCAACATCTGAAGAAATATAAAAGCGGGCCATACTTGTCTAAAATTGGCCTGTTTCAAGATGGGTGTTAAGAAGGATTTCCTAGGTGTATCATAAAATGAGCAAAACATTGTGAGATGAACCATGTCCTGCGGAGATATACCATCACAGCCGCAGGACGAGAGAGATTGCCCTTTATTCTGACCCCTGGGATGGGCGAGGAGAAGATGAAAGAGATCAAACCGGAACCTGGTCAGGAGGAAGCAATAATATGAGTTTGTGAACCCCAGCAGGTACGGCTCTGCCGTCGCAGTTGTCCTTAACATGATGAAGCGACGTATGCTGGGCTTCAGAAGCTCCCTCTCCTCCCTTACCATGGTCTGGCGTGTGAAGAACGCCTTCTTAATGAGAGCTAAATCTTCCTTACACGTTGCATCGGGGTTTGAAAAAAGATCTCCTCATCCTAGACTCGTGAGGCTTCTTTCAATATATTTGAGCCATGGTACCCTGGGTGCGTAATCAAGAGCCAGACAATGTTTAAGGATTGCTTTGTTTAGCGAGGTCCCCTCCCCGACCCAGATTTTTAGCCAGAGAGACACCAGGCAAAAGGCTATCAAATCAGAGATGTAGGGCGTACCTAGCTCCTCATGGGCAGTGAAAGAGGTCTCATGAATTTGTTTTCCGCGATTTGAATATCGTTTGTATCGACATATCCCCAAATTTCACCATCATAGAGGGCCTTTGAGATACACTTAGCCCTATAGAGCTCAAGAAGGGCCCCCATTGTCTTTTCCCCAGTCTGGCAGTGAAATGAAAAATTGCTGCGGTCTCCCTGTTGAGGTCATTTCTCTTGCGTGTGAGTTGGGGCCCCCATTTCATTTTTTCATTCAGAAGTACCCCCAAGTAGGAGAACACACTCAACTTGGGAATCGAGGTAAGCCCTACCTTGAAGGTGTATGGTCCGCTGGGCCGAGCCCCTTTTTTATTTTTTCTCGAAGTTTTATATAGTGCGAACTTGACCCGAAATCAGGTATCAGAGAGCTTTACATGAGGACACATTCATATTTGTTAGGCACGGGGAGATTAAGTGATTTGCCCAGAATCACAGGATGTTGGGCGTCGTTGCCGAGACTCGAACCCGGTTCCCCAGATTTGAAGTTCACCGCCCTAACCGTTAGGCTACATCCTCTCCCTTACTTCCATAATGTATGATTTGGAGTTATTAATCGTCAGATCCAAGTCTCCCATGAACTGTGCAAAAGAGGTTATAAGGGTTTTAAGGCCCCGTTTAGTCCTCGGCATCAGGATGGCGTCATCTGCATATAACAGGACCGGGAGACGCCGCCGTCCTGCCTGAGGGAAGTCTGCCTTGGTCTCCAAGAGGGTTTTTTCTAGGTTGTTAATGTAAAGGTTGAATAAAAATGGAAAACTCTATAAATGGTATCAGTTCCTACAAAGAGAAAAGAGAGGGCGCTCAGCAGCCTTAGTCGGTTGCGAGTGGGAATATTAGTCTCCAAAACAAGGAATGAGTATGCAAAAAGTGGGGAGTGTTACTCCTGTGTGTCTTGTGTCCTCACACACCCTTGCGAGTGTAAAGCATCATCATTGGGCACTGCTCCTCGTGGGGGTGGCGGTGCAGTCCCTCACGGGCCCTACTAGGGCTCTTTGGTGGAGATCTTTTCAGGAGTATGCCGCAGTTGTGCATGTGGGTATGTGGGCCAAGTGGTGGGTGTAAGTGAAACTAAAATAACCCGTTGGTACCCTGATAGATTTATTAGGGGGTCCTCTGGGCTAAACTAAAATCTGAACGGGGATAGAGATGCACATTAGGCAAAAATATGGAGGGGAAAAACCATTGAATTCCCGCTGCTCTCAACCCGTAATTCAGTGTAAAGGTGTTCTTAAAAGTGAAAGATGGTCGACATGTTTCGCGCCGTCAACGGGTCCCTAATGGATCCCTACGCGCTTCATCAGGACCGTGAATTTAAATAAAAAGAATGCGAATCAGGGAAAGACACCCTATATTCACACCATACCTACAATGAGGTCAAATCAACATAATATGTCTGAGCCACGTCTTATTCGTGTACTCTGGACCAAACCCTCCCCGTGTTGGAGTAGAGCCGCATCAGCGTTTACTGTCAGGCGGAGAGTGGAAATTATTCGCCCTCCTTCCTGAACCTGAAGACCTGTCAGCCAAACAAGTACGCCACGGGGAGGGTTTGGTCCATTAGGGACCCGTTGACGGCGCGAAACATGTCGACCATCTTTCACTTTTAAGAACACCTTTACACTGAATTACGGGTTGAGAGCAGCGGGAATTCAATGGTTTTTTCCCCTCCATATTTTTGCCTAATGTGCATCTCTATCCCCGTTCAGATTTTAGTTTAGCCCAGAGGACCCCCTAATAAATCTATCAGGGTACCAACGGGTTATTTTAGTTTCACTTACACCCACCACTTGGCCCACATACCCACATGCACAACTGCGGCATACTCCTGAAAAGATCTCCACCAAAGAGCCCTAGTAGGGCCCGTGAGGGACTGCACCGCCACCCCCACGAGGAGCAGTGCCCAATGATGATGCTTTACACTCGCAAGGGTGTGTGAGGGCACAAGACACACAGGAGTAACACTCCCCACTTTTTGAATACTCATTCCTTGTTTTGGAGACTAATATTCCCACTCGCAACCGACTAAGGCTGCTGAGCGCCCTCTCTTTTCTCTTTGTAGGAACTGATACCATTTATAGAGTTTTACGGTGTCCTTAGGAGCATTGGTACAGGACCTATTTCTAACAGCTCCTTGTCCCTCCCTCCTTGTATTGTGGTCATGAATAAAAATGGAGCCAAGATACAACCCTGATGGACTCCACCCCCAACGGGGAACGAGCGTGATACATTTAAGCCGGCCGAATAACGCACAACCGCCTTGGTGTCTCGATTGAGGTCGTATAGGAAGGAGACTATATCCCTATCCACCCCTAAAGTAGAAAGGATCTGCCACATTTTACCTCTATTCATGCAATCGAATGCGGAAGACAGGTCCATAAAAGCCAAAAAATGGTACCAGAGCGGGCTACCATGTACTTATTGAATATCATGAAAAGATTTAGACATTGATCGACTGTGGAGCGGCCAGAACGGAAGCCATATTGGGCCTCCAACAAGATATTATTGTCAAGAGCCCAAGATGATAACCTTCCCAACAGGATCCGCCCGACCACTTTGACCACGGAGTCTAACAGGGATATAGGTCTATAACACAATTATGGAGGTGGCCCAGGAGGCAGGAGTGCCAGACCTCGCGGCAGCGTTAATACAGAAGTAAGCAATGGTGCCCAGAACTCCACATCCGACAAATAAAGATTGGGAGGGATTCCGTCAGGTCCCGGGGCTTTATTGCGTATCATACCGGTGATACCACGCCTCACTTCATCCTCTGTTACTGATAGAATTGTGTTTTTGACTCCATTCTCAGATGGTGGTGACTGGGCCGAAGCTCCCTTGAACATGCCCTCAAAATGACAAACCCAATCATTCCCTGTAATGTGTGCATCAAGGACATTTGCGGCCTCTACTCCCAAAAAGGGGCTATTAATAATGCTCCATAATTTGGCACTACACTTGATAGTTGTTGATTCCATAAGCTTACCCCAAGCTTCCTCCTTCAGAGCCTCCTTGCGCTTACTAAGCGCTATCTTATATTCCTTCCTTCGAATTTTAACTAGGGAGCTATTCCTGGGGGTGGCATGCAATGCTATTCTAAGCCTCCTAGCAGCAAGTGAGCATTCTGGGTGCCCTTTCCTGTTGAACTCTGGGTGCATGGGCCGTTAATAACTCAGCAACAGAACTGGAGATAGATTCAAAGGCACGGATGATGGACTCACCCGACTCTACTTCCGCGTTCCGGCAAGTCTGAAACTCACTCTGACACTTCTCCAAGAGGGACTCATACAGGGAGCCTGAAGAAATCTGCGCCCATTTGAGCCTTCTCCCTCCATCCGTGGGCCGAAATACCCCTCCTCCACCGCTCTGCCGTTCCAAGCCTAGTGTAGGCCAGTTGACTTTAATGCACAGTGGGTTATGATCGCTGTGGTTACTGGCTATTACTAAAAAATTAGAGATCAGGTAAAAAAGATGAGTGGAAACTAAAATAAAATCAATAATGGAGGGTTCACGACCTAGCCCCTTGAAGGTGGGAATTAGGTTCCTCCTGTCAGGATTCATTTTACCCATGGTTGATTGCAAATCCAGGTCACAGACTAGGGAATTTAGTTTGTCCCCCTGCCTACTATGTTCAAAATGCTCATCCGCAGCGCAAGGGCAAGAGGAACCCTCGATACCCCCAAAATCCTGCCGTCTGTGGTCCTCACAAGGATGAACGTTAAAATCCCCTAACAGGAATATGTTAGCGGTCTTACGTGGGGAGGCCATAAAATTCGTCAAGAATGTGCCTAAACGAGGAACATTGCAAACCTCGGGAAGGGAAGATGTAGCGTTATAAAAATTCAAGACCAGTAATCTATACAACCCTAGTGAAAATAATAAGGCCTGGAGACACAGGTTATCAGTATTCAGGTCCACAATACTGCCCCTTATCCTAAGTGATACATAAACTGCAAGACCCCCCCTTCAGTCGACCAGCCCTTGAGGGGGTTGCAGGTATGTTAAACAACTTGAAACCTTCCAGAAAATAAGTGTTGTCAATGGTCTAGGTCTCCTGCAGGCAGAAAATTTCATATTTGTTAATGAAACGCAGCCATTCCGGATCTACGAACTTACTAGCCAAGCCGGCTATATTCCAGGAAATAATATTGCAAAAGTTAATGCCCTAAACATGACTGCTGGGGCTCCCCTGAGCCGGCTGGTCCTTGTGATCTGAATGCGGGGAGGGGGCTTTGGGGTTCATAAATTCTGGCCCTCCCAGTCAATCACAGTTGTCAAGTTGCCCCAGCGGTGCAAATGTGTTAAAAAGTGAGACCGGTGAAGACACAGGAGGCCACTCGAAAAGAGCCGGGGTCGCTGGTTTCCTTGAGTGTAGAGCCACAGGTGAAGGTGTATAAAAGTAGTCCAAGGGGGGTACCCTAATGGAGGAAACCGGACCCTTACTATTACAGTGGCTAGCTGCATGAAGAATTATGTCTGCCAGGTGTGGCCTGTTAAAGATGATGATTATACAATCACCACTGTTACACTTTTTTAAACCTCCTATCCAGGCCACCCTCCGGACCATGATGATATGCTTCTCCACTCTGAAACCCAAGGGTGTATTGTTGTTAAGCCAGTGAAGGACTTTGTTCTTTAACTGGTGAAAGTCCTCAGAAACACCCGGCTTTAACATTGGCACGTTACCCAGGACCACAACATAGGGAGTTGCTTCCGGAGGTAGGTGGATAAAATTTGGTCCCTGGGACTGTGTGTCCTGTACCCTGGTAGCGGTAGTTGAGGCTTCCCTGCCTACCAACCTCTTGCTGGAAGTCAACTCACTTCTGTGACTGGTCTCTGACCTAGGTTAGTCCTGCGAGCATGCCCTCGCCTGTATTCCACCTGTACAGGCTAAGGATCGGCCATTACAAGTAGGGGGCCGGACGGAGGGATGGTGCTCCATTGTTGCGTGGTACATGCTTTGTGGGCCTCTCCTGTAGCAGATATCGGAGCTGCAGCCACATCACTAGTGCTGGGAGTAAAGTTGGAGGTCTTGGAAAGTAGAGACAAGTTGGAGAATTCCCTCTCGAAGGAGGACAACCGTTGCTTAATTGGTTCTAATTTGGAGTCCAACCCATCAAGAAGGGAACCCACACATGCTTCCAGCATGGCTGCCAGTTCATCTTTCGAGATGGGACCTACTCCCTGAGTACTGGGGCTTTAAGACGTTTTGCCCTGGCCCCTGGGGTGGAACACTTACGCTTAGCCCCAAGTCCACCCCCCTTTGAGGCCACCCCTCCTGCACATCAACTTGAGAAGCTTGATTTTGGGCAGGTGTAGGAAAGTAGGATCTGACTGCATAGTTACCCCCACTTTTTTGCCTGGTGTTTTGCTGGTTTTTGACTAGTCTGGCTGAGATCCTGCTAATCAGGACCCCAGTCTATCTGCTTTCTCCCTAAAATGTTATGTCATGTACTTAGGTACACTCCAGATTGTATACTGGGGTACCCTTATAAGTCCCTAGTATATGGTACACATGTGCCCACATGTACCCACATGCTTCAGCATGTATTATGCCACCCATGAGAGGCCATGCAAAATGGAACTACAGGCCTGCCATTGCAGCCTGTGTAAGATGGTGCATGCACCACTTACTTTAGATACATGTTTACTATATCTATAGGTCACTACACTTAAAACCTATAAGTCACCCCTATAGCAGGCCTTGAAAATCCTGAAGGAAGGGTGCTGGGTTTTACGTGAGAGGGTGCCCCTGCATGAGCAGAGCACCCCTGCAGCCTTCGGAGACCATTCTCCCGGGTTTTTCGGTGACGCAGCCCGACATATAGGTAGAGGTGCAGTATATGCTCGCGTAAAATGCTATCTCGAAAACGGCTGCAACAAACCATGTTTGGTATCAAACACCTTGGAATCATACCTCCACACCGGTAACCGATGTGGGAGGTATGATTCCACCCCTCAGAAGCAAGCTTCGTGAGTCCCTGGTCTTCCAGGTACCAGCCTTCTCGACCCGGACAGCACAAAATGGATGCTGCCGACCAGAGACACATTTCTGCCCTCCTGCTGCTGAGCCAAGCTCGAGCAGAGGAAGGCAGCACAATAGGCATCCTGTCACAGGGAGGTGTGACCACCTCCCAGACAGGATTTAGAGTATTGGGGCTGGGTGGGTGCACTTCCAAAGTGCCTGAAAGTCTGCACGAGGGGCACATTTGGTGTCCCTGTGCATAGTCCAGTTCAAACCAGTTCTGGGAGCCGTTGGCTCCTGCTCTGGCGCGAAACTGGACAAAGGACATGGGAGTAACCTCCCCACTGTCCTGACCCTCCCCTGGGAGGGTCCCCTGAATCTGTCCAACCCTGTGCCGTGGGTACAAAAGGCTGTAGGCCCTAGATTCGACGTAGACAAGATTCTGAACAAGAAACCACTGACCTTCGACCGTCTGGACACTCTGGGCTTCGACTGGGCCCGACTTCGTCTCCCTCTCCGTCCAAAGCATTGTCTGTGCCCGTGCAAAATACAGGCTCCGTGCAGGACCTGTGGAGCATCAAGGACAACTGAAGTATCTCCCTTGGGGTGAAGGAGTCACTCCCCTGCGTTTGCAGGCACCATAATGCAACTGACCGGTCTGCTGATCCTGAGGTCCTGCAGACTCCGAAGGCTCCAGCAACACAGGAGGTGGGTTCCTACATTCCTTGAGGTTGATCTGCCCTTGAGGCCAGTATCCCTGGTGGGGACCGCATAACCTGGAACCCTGTGCACTGTGTACTTTTGCAAGTGCATATGCTTGTTGGTCTTCCCCAACTTCGTGCATTGGGCTGTCAATAGCCCCAACCTCTGCGCACATTTCGTACAAAGGACTTTGGCCTCCTCACACTCTGTGCTCTGCAAGCTGTTGTTTTGTGAAACTGCTAGAGGTCCCCTAGCGACTCCTGTGCCTTCGGCCTGTTGGGTCCATTTGAGGGACAACACTGCTTTTCTTGGGCTCCCCTGGTTGCTACAGGCCTGCCCTGACTTCCCTTGCTCTGGTGAGTCTCCTGGTCCTCGCTGGGCCAGACCGTGACCTTCCTCAACCTTCTTCGGGGGTTGCCACTGCCAAGGCTTGTTGGTGCTCCCGCCGGACACCGACCCCTCAGCACTCGACATCCTTCGTGGTACAGCTCGTATCCGGCTCCTGGTTGTCCTCGACGTCTCCTGGTCCCTGCAGCTGTAGAGTCAAGGTCTCCTTCACACCTGAAGCACCCGACATTGGTGGGCATTCGTCTACCGAGCCCCTGGTCACTCCACCGGACACTTTTCTTCTTTCCAGCAGTGGCATTTCATTGAAGACTCCCATTGAGAACGACGGCGATTTCGAACGCCACTTCAGCCCTATGCACCCAGCTTCCCTGGGATAGGTAACTCTGGTACTTCGGTATCCACGGGTGGGGTGGCTCTCCAACCCTCTATGTTCCAAAGGGTTTCTTCGTAATCCACTGGGAAGGGTCCTAAAACATTAAAACTGCAAACGCGACTCTCCCATTGAATTGCACGTAGCACGCGGTCGTGTTTTTGCACTGCACCCGTCCTCCGTGGGGTCCCTACTCACTCATCTTGGGTGGTTCCTTGAGGTCCCAGCGATTCTACACTCTCTAGACACTGTCTTGACTCGAGTCGTGGTTCTTATACCACTATTTTAGTATATGGTTTGGTCTCCCCCTGGAGCCCACTGTGTATTAGTGCTACTTACTATTGATTCTGTGCTACAGTATTGTGTGCTTTGTGTTTATCTGCGTGTAGCAGATACTGTGAGGTATTTAAGGTGTGTTATAATAATGAATATATATATTCTTTTAACTACTGTGTGGTTCTCCTTTCATTTAACCAATACAATAAGGTTGCATTCTAGCAAAACAAGCTGCTTAACATTCCTTCAAGACTAAGCCTGAAGGCTGCTCTCCACAGCTACCACTTGGATAGCTTCCTAAGGTTATCTTTGACCTCTTAAATTACCATAAGGGTTGTTTGGACTGGTGCACGGTGCCCACTTTAATTAGTGGACATCATATACCAGGCCAACTTCTCACAGCAGGTATCCTATGACCTGGCATAGGCACCGAGATTGACTGTTCCCTACCGGTCCACCCCTCAGAGACCTGAGACTCGTTTCTCATCAAATTGCTTGGTCCTTGGTTTATATGGACAGGTGGATGAGGAGGGAGCTGCCAGCTCTGCCACCTCCGGGGAACACTGTAAACCATGTGCAGAAACAGAGACTGGGGGGCACAGATGGTTCACCGGTGACCGTGAGAGTCGACGAGCCACCAGTCCTATTTCCTTGTCGAGAACCCCCGCCGCTCTCTGTAAGAAGCAGTCCATGGTCGTAATACAGGGGATGCGTGAATTACAGCAGCTGTCTTACGTTTACCCATGGCTCCCAACTCTATAGGGTGTGTAAAAGAGTTGGACTGCGCTATGCCAGTTGATCAGGTCCCTAGAAATAGTGTCCTTGGCTCGGCCAATCTCCGAAGAAGGGGAAGCAGAAATGAGAGGATATGGTCCAGGTGTCAATTAAAGTGTCCAAGCGTTCCTAGATGAAGATTGGAGATTGAACGTCGGGGACCTCTTACATCATGGGTCCCTTTCCTTCACAGTCTACCATGGCTGTATAACAATACCAAGTTGATGAAATTGATGTAGTGCCCCCGAAGGGCTTACCTTGTTGCGGTGCGGTCTATTAGCTCCAATCCTGTAGGGACCGTTCTATGTACTTCAGGGGCCTGGTTTGCCGTTCTCTGTTTCCCTGTACAGCAGCCCCGATTGTAAATTAAGGTGGAACTGAGTGGTCGAGGCACTGGAGAACAAGTACAAGAGGGGTCCCAGCCTCCTCCGGGCTCTGACGGGCGCTGACAGGCCCGCCCTTGGCCCGGTCATGGCCCGGTCACGCCTGGGCGCGTCTCGCGCCGCGGGAGCCCCAAGCCGGTTTTAAGCGCCTCCTGGTGCGCGATCTGGCTGATGGTGTTGGCGGCATAGGCGGCATAGGTTGCTGTCCCTCACAACCCAAAAACAAACAACCGGGCATCGTTTTTAATTGTTATGTTTTTTAGTATATATTTTAAATGTAAATGACATGATTTTTGTTTAATTATTGTTTATGTTTCTTACTATATTAGTTACATTTTGTGTATTTATTAAATTAAATTTAATTAGATTTTGTGTTTTTTAGTTCTGTAGCAGGCTGTTTGTTTATAGGGGTATAGGGTGGGAAGTAATTTAATTATAATAAATTAATGATTATTTTTTAATGAATACTATTTATTTAATTGCTATTTAGGGGCTGTTGGAAAGTGGGTTATTGGTAGGGGCAAACGTAGGTCTGCCACTAGTAATAAGACCCCAAACACTTGATAGGACCCAGCATAGGTTTTAGAAATATAATCCTATGCTCAACCCTTGGTAGCTTGGCTGCGAGCAGGCAGGCTTAACTTCAAAGACAGGTATGTAAAGCATTTAAAAACACCAATTCAGTAAATAACTAAGACACAAATCATAATAAAAATCCAACACCAATTTATAAAAATAGGAAATATTTTTATCTTTAAAATGACACCAAAACGACAAAAATCCAATGTAGGGAACCAGAGATATGAATTTTTAAAGATTAGTCACTTTCTAGTGCTTAGAAATCAACAGTGCCCCTTTTAGTCATTTTGTTTTCTCTGACAGGGACACCTTTAGAAATTGTTCTGGAGAATCTCACCAAATGTGTTGTGTGCCTTCTCCAGCAGGCGGGGTCCAGTTAGAACTCCTTCCTGGAGTTCTGCTTGCGGGTCCCAAAGTATCCAACACACAATCCAAGGTTCTGTTATCTCCAAGAGGTTCCTTGAAAGTGTGAAACTTCAATTCCGCAATCCACTTGAACAAAACCCTTACAAATCCACTGGTACTCCAGGCTGGGAATTCTTTGTGGGGATGTCCAAGTGAGCTCTGTTAACCTGTAGCTTGCAGGGAGTCCACTCTTTAGTCCTTGTGCAGCAAGGTAATCCACAGGGCTGCAGTTTCAGTTGGTGCAGTCTTCAGAGGTCAGGCCTCAGAAATCTTTGCACAGCAAAACTTCTCAGCAGGGCACTTCTTGCTTCAGTAAGTTTCAAGCAGCAGATCTGGAGGGCTCTGCCCCTCTCAGATACTTATTCAAAATTCTCTGGGTCAAGCAGCAGGTCATTCTTGACCAATGAGAGCAGGGTAACTCCTCAAGATGAGGACCACTTCCTGTAGAGTGTGGCATCATTTTGTCCCAGAGTGTATCAAATCTTCCAAATCCATAATGGCTGAATTTCCAGCAGAGAGGCAAGAGCTGGCTAAACACACCCCCTGGGATGGCTTATCTCCCTGGACTCTCCCCCTACCATCTGCACATACCTTCCTTAAGCCTAGCCCTGACTCTGGGTCAAGAGTGTCAGAGTGAAACTGAAACCCAGGCCTCCCCTCTGCCTTTGAAGTACATGGTTTACGACTCCACCCCCTGGCCTGGCATTCCTATAGACCAGCACACTGCCCTCCCATGACAGTTGGTAACCCCAGGGGATCTGTATCACCTCTTCAATGCAGTCTGGCTAATCCACTTAACTCTGACCAATCAGGGCAGACCACTGGAAGGCTGAATTTGGACTTACAAACAAGAAAGTCTTATAACGTCTTGTATGTACACTTTAGGAGAAATTCAACAATATAATATTGTTGGATTAGGCATTACCATTCTGAGAAGTCTTTGAATGGTAGCTCTATCTCCTTTCTATCAGGAGTTATTATTTAATAACTTCCTGCCATGTTAGCCTATGTAACTGGGGATTTGCAATGGGAAAAATGACTTGGGCCAGTTTTCTAGCACCAGGGCTTATAAAAACATATTTTATAAGTATTTCCCTAGTTTCTACAGGACCCCCAACCCCTGTGCAACGAGGGGAGACTTTAGGGGTTCTGAATCTGTAAAAATATTGCAGATCCTCACTTCACTGTGTTCCTAGCCTCAAAGTCGAATTTGGGCAGCACTTTATCACAATGTGGGGAGTGAAATGTGAAATTTCACTTTACCCAGGCATATAAAAACTCATTTTATAAGGGTGTACCTTATAGATAGCTGACCCCCCACCCCTGGGATACCTAGGGAAGACCCTGGGGGCCCCTAATATGCCACAACATTGTAGGCTTTCCATTTTTAAGTGCCCCAAACCCCAAAGTCGAATTTGGGCACAATTTGCTTTTTAAAAGCAGTCCTGGCACCCAGGGCTGCTTTTAAACTGACCCCAGGCTTCAGCATTGCACCCATGCAAGTGCAGAAAAGCTGCTGGCCTCTAAACTGCCATGCCCCAGGATACTGGGGACTTCTAGGTAGTTTCAATCCCCTGCCCTATTATATACTAGGGGCTTATGGGGTAGGTCATGCCAATTACAGGGGTACCCCGCCATACCATAGTGTACCCTAGTGTATGTTGGGTGTCTTAACTGTATTCTAATGTGTTCCTTTCAGCTTGGCACTGGCCCTGGGCCTAGTTAGACAGAGCCCAGGGTCAGTCAGAGTCAGTTACCACCAGTTCCAGTCAGCAAAAAGTTCGGGGGTGCCCAGGGCACAGGATGACTTTACAACATAGCCCCCCCCCAAACGAAAAGTGAGGGGTTACTAACCTACACCCTGGTAGTCCTCCTCAGCTAAGTGGAAAAACCTGGAAAGTCCATCTGCATTTGCATGGGCAACCCCAGGTCTGTGTTCCACTGTAAAGTCCATTCCCTGTAGGGAAATGGACCACCTTAACAGCTTGGGATTCTCCCCTCTCATCTGCATGAGCCATCTGAGAGGCCTGTGGTCAGTTTGAACACGAAAGTGAGTCCCAAACAAATATAGTCTCAACTTTTTCAGGGACCACAACACAGCAAAAGCCTCTCTCTCAATGGAACTCCACCTCTGCTCTCTGGGAAGAAGCCTCCTGCTAATAAAGGCAACTGGCTGATCAAGGCCCCCTTCATTTAGCTGTGACAACACTGCCCCAATCCCTTGCTCTGAAGCATCTGTCTGAACTACAAATTCTTTTGTGTAGTCAGGGGCCAGTAACACTGGTGCTGAACACATAGCAGCTTTCAGAGTGTCAAAAGCCTTCTGACACTCTGGGGTCCAAATCACCTTCTTGGGCCTCTTTTTAGAAGTCAGTTCTGTTAGGGGCCCCACAATGGTCCCATAATTTTGAACAAACCTTCTATAGTACCCTGTCAGTCCAAGGAATGCCCTGACCTGAGTCTGGGTAACAGGTGCTGTCCAATCCAAAATAGTTTGGATTTTAGCTTGGAGAGGCTGTACATGGCCCCCACCTACCAGGTGGCCCAGGTACACCACAGAACTCTGCCCTATTTGGCACTTGCTTGCCTTAATAGTCAGGCCTGCCTGCTGCATGGCCTGAAGCACTTCCCTTAGGTGGCTTAAGTGATCCCCCAGGTAGAACTGTATACAGCTATATCATCCAGGTAAGCTGCACTGAACTGTTCCAACCCAGACAAGACCCTGTTCACCAACCTTTTGAAGGTGGCAGGTGCATTCTTTAAGCCAAAGGGCATTACCTTGAACTGATAATGTCCCTCTGGTGTGGAGAATGCTGACCTCTCCTTTGCTCCATCAGTGAGGGCAATCTGCCAGTACCCTGAAGTCAAATCAAAAGTACTCAGGTACTTAGCAGCCCCTAACCTGTCAATGAGCTCATCACCTCTAGGTATAGGGTGAGCGTCAGTCTTTGTGACTGCATTCAATCCTCTGTAGTCCACACAGAACCTTAACTCCTTGGGTCCCCCCTGAGGATTAGGTTTGGGTACCAGCACCACTGGACTGGCCCATGGACTCTCAGACGGTTCAATTACCCCCAATTCCAGCATCTTAGCAACCTTAGCTTTAATGCTGGCTTTGACATGGTCAGACAACCTGTACAGTTTATTTTTGACAGGTAGGCTGTCACCAGTGTCAATGTGGTGCACGCACCACTCAGTGATGCCTGGGGTCAAAGAGAACAGGCCAGAAAACTGCTCCAGCACTTGCTTACAGTCTCTGTGCTGCTGGTCTGTCAATTTGGAAGAGAGCACAACTCCCTCCAGTGACCCATCTTGCACATTAGTGGAGAGGAGGTCGGGCACAGGCTCAGTTTCCTCCTCCACCCCCTCATCAGTGACCAGTAACATGGTCATGTCTGCCCTGTCATGGTGGGCTTTCAATCTATTCACATGCAGGACCCTATGAGGGTTCCTGGGGGTGCCAAGGTCAACCAAATAGGTAACCTCACCCTTCTTTTCTAAGATTGGATAGGGCCCACTCCACTTGTCATGGAGGGCCCTGGGAGCCACAGGCTCCAACACCCACACCAATTGTCCTGGAGTATACTCAGGCATGGTAGCCTTTTGATCATACCAGTGCTTCATGAGCTCCTGGCTGGCCTCCAGTTTCCTGTTTGCCTTGTACATGTACTCTGCCATTCTAGATCTCAGGCCTAGCACATAATCAAGCACATTGTCCTTAGCTTCTTTAAGAGGCTTCTCTAAAGACTCTCTTAGCAGGCTCAATGGCCCCCTCACAGGGTGTCCAAACACCAACTCAAAGGGACTGAAACCAACCCCTATCTGTGGCACCTCCCTGTAGGCAAACAGTAAGCATGGGAGGAGAACATCCCATCTCCTCCTGAGTTTCTCTGACAACCCATTTATCATGCCCTTCAGGGTTTTGTTGAATCTCTCAACAAGACCATTTGCTTGTGGGTGATAGGGGGTGGTGAACTTGTAGTTGACACCACACTCATCCCACATAGCAGTCAGATAGCTGGACAGGAAGTTCGTGCCCCTATCTGACACCACCTCTTTTGGAAACCCCACTCTGGTGAACACACCAAGCAGTGCTCTAGCCACCGCAGGAGCATCAATGGTTCTCAGAGGTATGGCTTCAGGGTATCTAGTAGCATGGTCAACTACCACTAAGATATACCTATTCCCTGATGCAGTAGGTGGGTCCAGGGGACCAACAATGTCCATCCCCACCCTTTCAAAAGGAACCCCAACCACTGGCAGTGGTATTAGGGGAGCCTTTGTCTTGCCCCCTGCCTTGCCACTGGCCTGACAGGTGACACAGGAGCTGCAAAACTCCTTTACCCTTTCAGACATATGGGGCCAGTAGAAATGGTTCACCAACCGGTTCCATG
This sequence comes from Calotriton arnoldi, assembly GCA_963921515.1. Classification (NCBI taxonomy): domain Eukaryota; kingdom Metazoa; phylum Chordata; class Amphibia; order Caudata; family Salamandridae; genus Calotriton; species Calotriton arnoldi. Next base: position 1,905,445 of record CAWUFW010002553.1, on the reverse strand, counting down.
TCTTTGTCTGTCCCAAATGTCCTGCCAAGGCGATATCATGACCCAAAGTCAGGATGAACTCTCTGTACTTCTGAGGCACCACCAACCTCCTGGTGGCCCCCTCCTTGAGGTTTCTGGCCTCAGTATAAAGCAGTCCATCTTCCCAGTAGATTCTATGAAACCCACTGTCATCCCCTTCCTCTTGCTTAGAGGCAATCCGCCTCAAGCTCTCAAGGGTGGGACAGTCACGCTGTCCCTCACTGAACTCCTCTCTGGAGGGTCCACCTGCTCCTGTCAGTTCTGCCAAATCTGACAGCTCTGGCAGGGATGGAGTCCCTCCCTCAGAGGCCAGATCCTCCCCATCAGGGTTAGATTCTGCCTGCACCTCTGGAGTTCCCTGGGCTGGCTCACCAGGCCCAGTACCCTTGTCCATGGATGCTTGGCCCTTTGTTCCAGGGTCCAAGTGTCCAGCCCCTCCCTTCTGGCTAGTCTGTGACCTAGTCACAGCACATACCCACTCAGGGAGCTCCAATATTTTCATATGGAGTCCTCTCTCCACCTCTGACTACGCAGAGGCTTCAAGGTCATTGCCCAGTAAACACTGGACTGGGAGCACCTTTGACACAGCTACCTTCATAGGGCCTGTCACACCTCCCCATTCCAAATCCACCACAGCCATAGGATGGATTTTGGTAGTGCTGTCTGCATACGTCACCTGGTGAAACTCACCAGGTATCACCCTCTCTGGAGGCACCAGCTCAGCCAGGACCATAGTTACACTAGCCCCAGTGTCTCTGATAGCCTCAACCTCAGTCCCATTCACTTTAGGTCTCTGCCTGTACTTATCCATGTTTGGAGGTAAGGCATCAAGGGTTGCAATATTCACCCCACCCAGGGACACTAAGGTTGCTGCCACTACTGGCATACCCCCTTCTGGTGTACCACTCTCCACCCCTACACTCACACTGGCAATCCCTGTGGATGGCCCCTTAGGGGGGAGCTTCTTAGCGCAGACAGCATATCCCTGCTTGTGCCGTGGCTGGTTACAGTCAAAGCACTTACCCACCTTTGAGGGATCAAAGAACCTACCAGGCTTTCCCTGATACCCCCTCCCTTTGAATTTGGGTTGGCTCGGGGCCCCCCCTCCTTGCGCAGGTTTTTGTGGGTCTTTAGAGGACTCTTTCTGATTTTGACCTTCTTTCCCTTGGCGTTTCCCCTGGGGAGGGACCTGTCCTCCTTTCTTCTGATCACCCCCCTGGTGCTGTTTGGAAACCCGGGTTCTCACCCACTCATCAGCTGCTTCCCCCAGCTCTCTGGGGTCTGTCAGCTTAGAGTCCACTAGATACTGGCGTAACTTCTCTTCTGCACAATGAGTCAAAATGTGTTCTTTCAAAAACAAATTATACAATCCCTCATAAGTGCTCACTTTGTTACCACAAATCCAGCCTTCTAGTGCCTTCACTGAAACATCCACCAAGTCTATCCAAGACTTGGAACTCAATTTCTGGGTGTTCCTAAACTTCACCCTGTACTGCTCTGGAGTCAGACCAAACCTCTTGACTAAGCAGGCTTTCATCTGCTGGTATGATTCTGCATCCTCTCCCTTCAGGGTCAGGAGCCTATCCCTCCCAGCTACTGGAATCAACTCCCACAGGAGTGCACCCCAATACCTAGAGTGGACCCTACTCATCTTAAGGGCCCTCTCAAAAGCTGCAAGCCATTTGTCAATGTCATCCCCCTCAGTGTACTTGGGCACAATACCCTTGGGAAGTTTGTGATCAGGACCACCCCTGGACATTTCAAAATCTTCATCGTTGTCGCTGCCACCATTTCTTCTCAACTCCTCCCTCTCCCATGTTCTCTTAGCTAGTTCCAATTTCTCCTTTTCTAGGGCAATCAACTCTAATTGCGCCTTAAGCTGTCTCTCTGCAAGGGACAGTGATGGTACCCGAGTAAGAGACCCTTCCCCACTCCCACCATCAGGATTCTGTTGGATTACACTAGTTATAATGGAAGAGGCATCATCCTCCTCTCCTGGGATGATGTTGGGGGGGACACCCTCTACCCCCCCTTGATTCTCCTCAGATGCCTGGTCATGGGCTTGTATAAACTGAAACAACCCTGCCTTCCTATACCTCTTGGAAGCAGGCAGCCCCCTAAGCCTACACTGTTCCCTAAGCTCAGCCAACTTAAACTGGGACAGCTTAGCCAGGTCCAACTCCATGGTTCCCTAGTTTTGGGTCACAACACTAGGCACAATAGACTTAGAACAATTTGGAAAAATCAAAACAATGGATTCAAAACTGTTTAGTCCAAATTCCAAAAATCAAACTCAAAAGTTTTGTTCTAAGGCAATTTAGAGGATTTTTATAATCTTAATTCATTTACTGAAAGGTGTACTTTTTAAACACAAGTCCACATCCACACCGCTGAGCACCAAATGTTGGAAAGTGGGTTATTGGTAGGGGCAAACGTAGGTCTGCCACTAGTAATAAGACCCCAAACACTTGATAGGACCCAGCATAGGTCTTAGAAATATAATCCTATGCTCAACCCTTGGTAGCTTGGCTGCGAGCAGGCAGGCTTAACTTCAAAGACAGGTATGTAAAGCATTTAAAAACACCAATTCAGTAAATAACTAAGACACAACTCATAATAAAAATCCAACACCAATTTATAAAAATAGGAAATATTTTTATCTTTAAAATGACACCAAAACGACAAAAATCCAATGTAGGGAACCAGAGATATGAATTTTTAAAGATTAGTCACTTTCTAGTGCTTAGAAACCAACAGTGCCCCTTTTAGTCATTTCGTTTTCTCTGACAGGGACACCTTTAGAAATTGTTCTGGAGAATCTCACCAAATGTGTTGTGTGCCTTCTCCAGCAGGCGGGGTCCAGTTAGAACTCCTTCCTGGAGTTCTGCTTGCGGGTCCCAAAGTATCCAACACACAATCCAAGGTTCTGGAATCTCCAAGAGGTTCCTTGAAAGTGTGAAACTTCAATTCCGCAATCCACTTGAACAAAACCCTTACAAATCCACTGGTACTCCAGGCTGGGAATTCTTTGTGGGGATGTCCAGGTGAGCTCTGTTAACCTGTAGCTTGCAGGGAGTCCACTCTTTAGTCCTTGTGCAGCAAGGTAATCCACAGGGCTGCAGTTTCAGTTGGTGCAGTCTTCAGAGGTCAGGCCTTAGAAATCTTTGCACAGCAAAACTTCTCAGCAGGGCACTTCTTGCTTCAGTAAGTTTCAAGCAGCAGATCTGGAGGGCTCTGCCCCTCTCAGATACTTATTCAAAATTCTCTGGGTCAAGCAGCAGGTCATTCTTGACCAATGAGAGCAGGGTAACTCCTCAAGGTGATGACCACTTCCTGTAGAGTGTGGCATCATTTTGTCCCAGAGTGTATCAAATCTTCCAAATCCATAATGGCTGAATTTCCAGCAGAGAGGCAAGAGCTGGCTAAACACACCCCCTGGGATGGCTTATCTCCCTGGACTCTCCCCCTACCATCTGCACATACCTTCCTTACGCCTAGCCCTGACTGGGTCAAGAGTGTCAGAGTGAAACTGAAACCCAGGCCTCCCCTCTGCCTTTGAAGTACATGGTTTACGACTCCACCCCCTGGCCTGGCATTCCTATAGACCAGCACACTGCCCTCCCAGGACAGTTGGTAACCCCAGGGGATCTTTATCACCTCTTCAAAGCAGCCTGGCTAATCCACTTAACTCTGACCAATCAGGGCAGACCACTGGAAGGCTGAATTTGGACTTACTAACAAGAAAGTCTTATAACTTCTTGTGTGTACACTTTAGGAGAAATTCAACAATATAATATTGTTGGATTAGGCATTACCATTCTGAGAAGTCTTTGAATGGTAGCTCTATCTCCTTTCTATCAGGAGTTATTATTTAATAACTTCCTGCCATGTTAGCCTATGTAACTGGGGATTTGCAATGGGAAAAATGACTTGGGCCATTTTTCTAGCACCAGGGCTTATAAAAACATATTTTATAAGTATTTCCCTAGTTTCTACAGGACCCCCAACCCCTGTGCAACTAGGGGAGACTTTAGGGGTTCTGAATCTGTAAAAATATTGCAGATCCTCACTTCACTGTGCTCCTAGCCTCAAAGTCGAATTTGGGCAGCACTTTAACACAATGTGGGGAGTGAAATGTGAAATTTCACTTTACCCAGGCATATAAAAACTCATTTTATAAGGGTGTACCTTATAGATAGCTGACCCCCCACCCCTGGGATACCTAGGGAAGACCCTGGGGGCCCCTAATATGCCAAAACATTGTAGGCTTTCCATTTTTAAATGCCCCAAACCCCAAAGTCGAATTTGGGCACAATTTGCTTTTTAAAAGCAGTTCTGGCACCCAGGGCTGCTTTTAAACTGACCCCAGGTTTCAGCATTGCACCCATGCAAGTGCAGAAAAGCTGCTGGCCTCTAAACTGCCATGCCCCAGGATACTGGGGACTTCTAGGTAGTTTCAATCCCCTGCCCTATTATATACTAGGGGCTTATGGGGTAGGTCATGCCAATTACAGGGGTACCCCACCATACCATAGTGTATCCTAGTGTATGTTGGGTGTCTTAACTGTATTCTAATGTGTTCCTTTCAGCTTGGCACTGGCCCTGGGCCTAGTTAGACAGAGCCCAGGGTCAGTCAGAGTCAGTTACCACCAATTCCAGTCAGCAAAAAGTTGGGGGGTGCCCAGGGCACAGGATGACTTTACAACAGGGGCCGATTACGATGTCGGTCAGAAAGCCTCCGACCACTAGTCGTAAGCTTTCCGACCGTGGTCGGAGGCTTTCCAACCGACACGGTTGATTTTCGGTCTAACCATCCAATATCGATGCCAGCGGTCGGAACGTAAACTAGCCGGTCATTCCGACTCTGTTCCGACCAGCTCTCGAAGTCTTCCAGCCAGTCGGACCCGCACCGTAATCCCCTGTGGACGGCATTTCCGCCGTCTGGATTACCATGTCGGTTCCCCACAGCCTTTCTGTGCCGGCCTGTCCAACATGGAAAGACTGTCGGAAAGCGACTTTGGGGGCCCCCAGCAGGGCCCCCTTGCCTCCGTGGCCATGGGGTGCCTGCCACAGGGTGCAGGATTTTACACACACCCATTTCTCTATAGGAGTCTGTATTATGGCCAGTTTATGGACGCAACACAAGCTCCCAATTTGAGTATCGGTCGCATCATAATCATGTCGGTCAGTCCCGAGACCAAGAAGGTGTTGGTCGGGGGCAACTCCGACCGACATCGTAATAAGCCCCTTCATTTTGTTATTAATTTTTTTATGTAAATGTTTTTTGAGGGTTGTGGAGTTTATAGAGGTAAAGGGTGGAAAGTAATTTATTTTTATTTAATTAATAATTAGTTGTAAATTAATATTAAATAATTGATAATTAATTATGTTAATTGTGTAATTTTTTTATTTTTTAGGTGCTGGTTGTGGGGTTATAGTGGTAAAGGTTGGGAAGTCATTTATTTATAAATTATTAATTATTAGTTGTTAATCATTATCAATTAATTCATTGATCATTGATTATGTTAATTGTGTAATTCATTTTTTAGGTGTGGGTTGTGGGGTTTTTAAGGATAAAGGGTGGATTGACCTGGTGCATCGCCTTCAGAAACATTGCACTCGGAACTAGCGCTTTGCTCAACGAACCCGAGGCATCGCCGCATTTGCACAGAGAAATCTGGCGCAACACCCCAACTGCGTGGGGATCATCGACTTCTCTCATGCTGCGACAGAGATTAAGGTATTTTTGCTCAATAGGCCCAGGGTGGGTCCTGTAGCTGACCTGCTCTCCATCACAGGCGATCTGAACTCTTGACTTTGTCCGGGTCCAGTGCGACCATTTAATTCTTTGAGCACTATTTGCTTCTAAGCACTATTTTTATATTTAGGGGCTTAATACGATGTCGGTCGGAGTTACGTCCGACTGACACTGTCTCGGATTCGGGATCACCCGACCTCAAGTCAGCGGTTCTGACCGCCTGATTACGATGTGACCGAACACTGTTCGGTCGGATACTCACTTTTGTCATGGGAGCTTGTGTTATGGACGCAAGCCCGCCATAATACAGGTTCCTATGGAAAAATGGGGGTGTGAGTAAAACCCTGCACCCTGTGGCAAGCACCCCATGGTGCCTGCCACTCAGTGCATGGATTTACAGGGGGGCACTCTAGGTACCCCCTCGGCCACCAACGTAGGCCCCAGAGCTGGCATAGAAAGGCTGTGTAAACCGACATCATTGCCCCGAAGGCGGAAACGTTGTCCATGGGGGTTTCCGACTCGGTTCCAACCGGCTGGATGACTCCGAGAGCCGGTCAGAACCAAGTCGGAATGACCAGCCGGTTTTCGTTCCAACCGCCGACATTGTAAACAGGCGGTCGGACCGCAAACTGACCATGTCGGTCAGAAAGCCTCCGACTGCGGTTGTAAAGCTTCCAACTAGCGGTCGGAGGCTTTCCGACCGACATCGTAATTGGCCCCTAAATCTTTAAAATCTCATATCTCGACTTCTACTCATTGGATTTTTGTTTTGTTGGTCTTGTTTTATTTATAAAATAATAATCTATTTTTCTAAACTGATGTGGAATCTTTTTGTGGTGTTTTCACTGTGTTACTGTTTGAAATGTTGCACAAATACTTTACACATTGCATCTTAATTTAAGCCTGGCTGCTCTGTGCCAAGCTACAAGAGGGTGAGAACAGATTAATTTAGGGTGTGTATCTGACTTACTCTGATGAGGATTGTGTTCCCTACTTGGACAGGGTTCATACCTCTGCCAACTAGAGACCCAAATTCTAACACTGGCCCTCTCCAGTGTTTTCCCCTACAATGCTAGTGGTCTTTTTCCCCCCTAATAACACAGTGTCTGTATCGAGTGTGGTTTGCCTGGGATGTTACTCGCCTTGTCTGGTTTCTGGGTGTGACAATATCATTCTCTGGCCTCAAACAGGCTGGCCCAAAGCTTTGCTGCCGCTTTTGATAGTGTACTTTTCATGTTGCCTCTAGACAGTGCCTTGTGACTCTGCAGGCCAAGTGGAGTCTGCCAAAGTCACCATCCTCAGACAGGCTCACCTTCAGCACTGTTACCACATATGATGGTTTTATTGTCCATATGGGTTATCAGAGCCCCCAAGCACCACTTCACAGTGCTATGGCCCAGGGAGGGCTTAGAATGCTGCTTGTGATCTCCATAAGAGGAAACCACTGCCTCCCATCAGTGCTCCATAAGTACCTGGCCCTCTCCAGTTTTCCCCCTGCAATGCTGGTGGTGAGACAGCGGTCACCCTCTGCGCAACTGCCCCCCGGGCACTGTCCACCAGTGCCACCCCAGCCAATGCCGCCTATCATCAGCCTTCAAGCCCGGGTCTCTGGGGCTCAAGCCACTGCACTGGTGCCCAGATCCAGGCTCAGCCCCTCACCAGGCTTCCAGCATGGCCAATGCCAGGAAACATCTGCCTCCTCTCTTGCTACTCACCGATGGCATCGCTGGTGCTTGGGTCACAGTTTCTCTGCCCCAATGTGGGGGAGAATGTCCCCCTTCTATTCCACCACTACCGCACCCCTAAGGGGCCCGAGATAAGACTAGCCACCTCTTATCCTGCTGTGCACCAATCAAGTGATGGACCCTGGGTCACAACTTCATCCTGCCTGACTTGGGTGGGCTAGCCTTCTGGGCCACTGCATTCAATGAGGGGTCCCATGGCAGGAGGGGGGGGGGGTGCTCGTGTAGTGGTGGTAGCAGAGTTGCAGAATGGTGTTGCCACTCAGGTGGCCATCTTGGTTCCTCCCCGACTCTGGGATGGTTTCAAAAAGTAATCCTGTTCCACATGAGAAGGTGGCATCTATTACAGATAATGCATAGGCATATCCGTGGAAGCAAGTCACACAATACGCCCCTGAATTACCAGTTTTAGAAAGGGCATCAAAAAGTGTAGCTAGGTACATAGAGGAAGTTTTAGACTATAGCAGCTGCTTAGTATCTGCAATTTCCACTTTCAGAGCCTTTCTGCCTTTTCAAGGTAGTCTTTTATAATGATGCCATACAACTTACGTTTCTTCCCTGGGACTGTCCTTCCAGTAGTTGATGACTTACATTTCAACATTTCCAATACAGGTGTTTAAAAAAATGAAGGAACAAAAGTGCTGGCCTACCCCAGCCAAGGCTCCTCCAGCCTCTAATGGGCCAGTGTCAGTATCCTCGTTTTTAGGTCTCGCAGACCTGTGTTGCAGCGCGCATGCGCTGCTCGCTCTGCGAGGCATCTTGTAATCAGGATATTTCAGAAGTGGAGTTTAAGCCCCGCCCATCCTTCTGATTGGCTGGCGTCATCGTTTATGGTAAACGCTGGCCTCCGATTGAAAATGAGGCTTCTTTGTTACCGCCCTGTCTCCTTTTTGGACGGCCAATTCGGACTGGATTTTTTACTTGCGGCGTGACACGGTCTCCTTCATAAGTCAGTAGGCACTACATTTTTATCATTCGCCTAAACAAGCGGCTGCCTCGGTATCATGTCTGTGTTCCTAAACGACTCTCATATATTTTTTTTAAATCATTTGCAGTTTTCTTTGCATGCAGGAATTTTTACACGCACTGCGCGGCTGAAAGGAGGAGCAAAGGGCGCTGGGTGTTAAGGAGGGAGGTGGTCATTGTTGGCCATCTGGATTTAAAACGTGCAGAAACGACCTGGACTCCAAAAATATACGAGAAAACTGTAAACCGATCCTCGATTTTCTCCCTCCATGTGGGAGACTTCTGAAACGCCAGTGGGGTTGGGTCAGAGTCAGTCCCATGTTGGGATTTGAATGCTGGCCGTTGTCCGCGTTTTTCCTTCTATACCAGGCCGTTATCATGTCTGTGTTGCTAAACAACTCATATATTTGTTTTAATCATTTGGAGTTTTTTTTGCACGCAGGAATTTTTACGCGCACTGCGCGGCTGAAAGGAGGAGCAAAGGGCACTGCTCTAGAGCCACAGAACCAGGTCAAGGGAGCTGCTCTAGAGCCAGAGAGCCAGGTCAGCAGAGCTGCTCTAGAGCCAGAGAACCAGGTCAGCAGAGCTGCTGTAGAGCCAGAGAACCAGGTCAGCAGAGCCGTTGTTGAGCCAGAGAACCAGGTCAGCAGAGCCGCTCTAGAGCCAGAGAACTAGGTCAGCAGAGCCGCTCTAGAGCCACAGAACCAGGTCAGCAGAGCTGCTGTAGAGCCAGAGAACCAGGTCAGCAGAGCGGCTGTAGAGCCTGAGAACCAGGTCAGCAGAGCTGCTGTAGAGCCAGAGAACCAGGTCAGCAGAGCGGCTGTAGAGCCTGAGAACCAGGTCAGTAGAGCCGATGTAGAGCCAGAGAACCAGGTCAGCAGAGCCGCTCTAGAGCCAGAGAACCAGGTCAGCAGAGCTGCTCTAGAGCCAGAGAACGAGGTCAGCAGAGCTGCTCTAGAGCCAGTGAACCAGGTCAGAATAGCCACTGTAAAGCCAGAGAACCAGGTCAGCAGAGCCGTTGTAGAGCCAGAGAACCAGGTCAGCAGAGCTGCTGTAGAGCCAGAGAACCAGGACAGCAGAGCTGCTGTAGAGCCAGAAAACCAGGTCAGCAGAGCCGCTCTAGAGCCTGAGAACCAGGTCAGCAGAGCTGTTTTAGAGCGAGAGATGCAGAGCTGCTGAAGAGCCAGAGAACCAGGTCAGCAGAGCTGCTGTAGAGCCAGAGAACCAGGTCAGCAGAGATGCTGTAGAGCCAGAGAACCAGGTCAGCAGAGCGGCTGTAGAGCCTGAGAACCAGGTCAACAGTGCTGCTGTAGAGCCAGAGAACCAGGTCATCAGAGCGGCTGTAGAGCCTGAGAAGCAGGTCACCAGAGCCGTTGTAGAGCCAGAGAACCAGGTCAGCAGAGCTGTTGTAGAACCAGAGAACCAGGTCAGCAGAGCTGCTCTAGAGCCAGAGATCCAGGTCAGCAGAGCGGCTGTAGAGCCTGAGAACCAGGTCAGCAGAGCCGTTGTAGAGCTAGAGAACCAGGTCAGCAGAGCTGTTGTAGAGCCAGAGAACCAGGTCAGCAGAGCTGCTCTAAAGCCAGAGAACCAGGTCAGCAGAGCTGCTCTAGAGCCAGAGAACCAGGTCAGCAGAGCTGCTGTAGAGCCAGAGAACCAGGTCAGCAGAGCTGCTGCAGAGCCAGCGAACCAGGTCAGCAGAGCTGCTCTGGAGCCTGAGAATCAGGTCAGCAGAGCTGCTCTGGAGCCTGAGAACCAGGTCAGCAGAGCTGCTGTAGTGCCAGAGAACCATTTCAGCAGAGCTGCTGTAGTGCCAGAGAACCAGGTCAGCAGACCTGCTGTAGAGCCAGAGAACCACATCAGCAGAGCTGTTCTGGAGCCTGAGAACCAGGTCAGCAGAGCTGCTGTAGAACCAGAGAACCAGGTCAGCAAGCTGCTCTAGAGCCTAAGAACCAAGTCAGCAGGGCTGCTGTAGAGCCAGAGAACCAGGTCAGCAGAGCTCCTGTAGAACCAGAGAACCAGGTCAGCCGAGCTTATGTAGAGCCAGAGAACCAGGTCAGCAGAGCCGCTGTAGAGCCTGAGAACCAGGTCAGCAGAGCTGCTGTAGAGCCAGAGAACCAGGTCAGCAGAGCCACTGTAGAGCCAGAGAACCAGGTCAGCAGAGCTGCTGTAGAGCCAGAGAACCAGTTCATCAGAGCAGCTGTAGAGCCAGAAAACAAGGGCAGCAGAGCTGTTGTAGAGCCTGAGACCCAAGTCAGAACAGGTGCTGCAGGGACTGGAGAGGTACAAACGTAATCAGACACAGAGGAGGTGCAATGATGCAGCGTAATATGGCACATTCTGTTGCAATATTTTGCTATTTTGTCATTTTACAACACAGTAGTACTGTCTGGGCAAACGTTTCTCCTCATTAGCAGCACTCTAACACCCGAATACAGCCGTCAGCAACGAAATGGTGACAGTTAATATTTGCAAAGCGTCTATCCCCCCGGGGGACCACGGCTGATGCTTTTTAAAGCCTCTTTTGATCCATCTGTGCTAGAATCAATGTTTGCAACTGATACAGAAGATCTGAATCATGCGGCAAGTGTGGAAAATATGTAAATACTCTGAGAACGCGGCGGCCACAATATTGCGTTATTCCAGTGGTCCTGCCTATGAGCAAAGACTTGTAGCGTAATGGCCTTGATTTACTGACTGTGTTGTAAATCCATGGAACTGTCCCCCAGAAGAATATTTGGGCAAAAAATAACCTCGAAGTCCTGACTCTGTGGTACTGATAAAGTAAGGGTAAAAGTGGAGGCCATGCAAGGTCACTGAAGTCAGGAAGGAATGGGCAGTTCGGGACAGCATTGTCATTCTCCAGGTAGGAATTCCCATGCATGTCAGCGCCAAGTAGCTGGGATGAAACAAGCATTTGCAATGCAATAGGTCTCTCATTTACGCAAGTTGAAGCTATTGGCATTGTAAATGACAATGTCTTTTATTTATGTTTTAAAAACCAAAACATAAATAAAAGGCATTTTCATTTACAATGCCAATAGCTCAAACTTGCGTAAATGCGAGACCTATTGCATTGCAAATGCTTGTTTGACTAGAGCGATAGTACTAGGTGGGGTCAACTGCCTCCTGGGACTCTGGGCAATGTAGTCCCTCCCGCAACGTTGCAGACCACGATCACGACTGGCTCAGCCACAGACCACAAGTGGGAGAGGTTTAAGAGAGATCCTGTACTGTGGGATTCAGTATCCTCCCTTTGTTGCTGGATTGATGTAAGTAGACGGAGCCAACTGCCCCCGCAACATAGTCCCTCTGTAGTACAGCGGTCTTCCAGCGTCGGTGTCAGCCCCAGAGCACCTGCTCAGCCACTTTCCACAAGTAGCACAAAGCTGTGGGAGATGTGAGCGCCGCGAAAAGTATTCTCGTATTTGTTGTTTAGACTATCTTTGAAAACTAAGCTAGGTTTAACATGGGCATTTCCTTCATGCAAGCCAATTTGTGGGGACACCGTTTCACAAAGGACACTTAACAAAGATGTATTTTTGAAGCAGTTGTAGTTTTCGTCAATTTCATCTGGGCTATAGCAGCTCATTCGCAGAATCGTCACTTCCTGCTTATTTGGTGTAGATTTTGTTTGTACTCAGATTTGCTTCTTGAAAAAGAGATTAGAGACCTGGGTGCTTTGATAATTAAATACTTCCTTTCTTCACCCAGCAGCCTGACACTGGCGTGTCTGCAATTGCTACATTCCTTACGACTGTGGCTGGAGCTCTCTCCAACACACAAATAAAAACATCAGCACACACTGTTAAAATTCAGCCAGTATCTTATAATGAAATCATAGTGCTCTTCCAAATACCTCACTCCTCTTTGATTTTTTTGTCACTCTTGTGGAGGGCACAAAAGGTGCTGCAGTCCACAGGTAACATTAAACTTTCTGTGCTATGGGTGTATTTTCCTAGTTTCACACCATCGTGCTGGAAGATGAAAGATTTCTCAGATCTGAAATTTTTGTTGTGCTGTTTTCTGAATATGTTCTTCAAAATGTCCCAATTGTTTGTTTTATTACATAAGTAAGATTTATGTTCACTGATTCGTCATTTTTTATTTTTTATAAATCTATATTCATTATGCAATTTGCCTCATGGACATTTGAGTGTATAGATGACTCATTCAAATTTGAATTGGCAAGAAGCCTTATTGCTATCCTTTGTCCTGTTGATGAACGTGTTATGTACAATTCTTTTGCATCATTACTGCAATTGCATCAATGTAAACCTGTGATGGTTACAATTTCTTTGATGTCAAGAATGTGGAATATTAATGAACTTCATCCACTCGGTTTTGGTGCATTTCTCTTGATTACTCACAACAGCCTGTTGTTTTAAGAGGATCGTTAGTTTCTTGCCCTTTGTGAGGTTCTCCATTGTATATGCTGTCGTCAGAAACGTCCCAATGACTGCATCTGTTCTATTTTCATACATCCAAGATCCACGACAATGCAAACTATCCTAAGTAATTGGTAGCTGGTAGACACGCTGCAATATTTATAACTGACAAATACAGGCATTGTTTTAGGTGGGAACATTTTTAAGTGCAGAAAAATGTTCCATAGCATGAACATATGTGCAGAACGTTTTCTGCACTTTAAATTTCTCCCTTTTAAAAAAATGGTTACATGTTTGTGTTGTGCATGTAACGGTGCCACATATAACGAACGGTATTCTAGTGCCACAAATACATACAACATAGGATCTGTCACCAATACATATTTATCCCATTCATGCGCACACATGTTCATAAATCCCCAAAGGTTCCCTTACTGGCAGCCCTATCATAGTGCCCCGAATCAAAGTATTTTGTTCAAACCATACTATCTGGTTCAATGGACATTAGGTTTAAATAAAGTCAATGGAGCTGGGCGTGAGGGTGTCTGGTAACAACAAACGAGTTGCTTAGCCTTCAGTAGCTAATGATGATTTTCACCGATCAGAAGTAGCTCTCACTACAGAAAAGGTTGGAGACCCCTGCTCTAGGCCATCATTTTGTGTTACCTTTTCGTTTTTGTTAGTCTAGCCATTATAATCTGGCTTTCCAATTTCTTCCCACATCTGAACTTTATTCAGTTATAAATGTTCTCATCCATCAAGGAATACCTTTCATCTGCCATCAACATCAATAAATATTGTTGAGTGTGGATTGTTTTCAATTGATTATACTGTACGTTTTGTAGGCTTAAAGATTTTATAATACTGAATTTTGCTCTACTATAGCTCTTCCCAAATTGTATACCAATGAACATTGATGGTTTAAGGACGGTCCTTTTCTGGGTAACAGTAGACTTTAAATATTTAATTTAGCTCTGTGAGCACAGGGTGCACCAATTATTAAAGTAATCTTAGATAAAGTGCAATCTGCCCCGGATTTACAAAAACTTTGCAATGGGTTTGCATCATTTTTTTAATGAAAACCTGATGCAAGTGTTGTGGTGGGATTTACAATCCAACCCAAATTGCGATTGGTATTGGATAGTAATCCAAGGAAATACAAAGCTGCATAATGCTCTACCTTGTGTTACCTTCTGTTCCATGGATGGTGTCTGGGTGTTCCTATGTAACCACTGATGGGTTTTAATCCAAATTACTATTTACAAAGAATTGGAGGGTGTGCCTCCTTGAGGCAGGTTATCGAGGCAAAATGTTTTAATTTCTCCTTGTTTTTTCTTCTCTGCATGTGTACTGCATTCTACAGCACACAAACGAGGTGCTTAAAGTATAGTTATTGTATTGAAAGGACGCCTTTTCAGTACAAACAATATGCATCACACAATGCAGCCACCCTTGCACTATGGGGCAAGGGTGTCTGCATTGGCGCATGGCAACCAGAAGTGTGCCAGTGCAGGGAGACAATGGAACAGTAACACATCTTAGGAGATATGGCGCATTTATGCTCTTTCCCATTCACGCAACGCAACACAGAAAATGTACATGCTGCGCTGCATTGAGTGAAGAGTATGTAAATCTGGGCCTTTTTGTTTAGACATCAGCATAATCAATATACAAGATCGAGTGGCACTAGGGTTGCTGGGCCCATGAACCGGAAGAACTCTTAATATTTTTGTTCTTGCAATTATTCCTTTAGACCATTTCTTGTATGTATTTTTTATGAAATTAAGCATTATTAAAGAACATGTCAAGATTGTATTGTTTTGCCATCAGTCCCTGGGATGCGTCCATAGTACAATGAGTGTGCATTTCTGAGTAGAAGTAAATACTGACTGAAATTTAGAGGAACGGGATTAGAATCAAAAGTCATATTTGCCTTTGACTGGGATGGTTTTCACAAGTGATTGGTTATGCGGACTAAATAGAGGTGGGATGAGCTTCAGGAAGAAAGGGGATTTCTCAGCAAACAGCATTGCATCCACATTATGGCTATGCTACTCAATTATGGAGAGACAGGATTGACTAACTTTCTTCCTAACTTTTAACTCTATCATCTATTGTCGGTTCGACTTTCTCTATTTAGTCTACTAGTAATGCAAATCAGATCTAATTAAATGTATTTATTTAGTCCTGCAATTTGTATATAATTCACTTAAGTATGTCATGTTGAACATTTTATTGACCTGGCTTGACATTTTGGGCTGGACTGTTCCTATTGGAGATGGATTAAGACTGATATGCCTATAGCTAGGGATGTGGCCCTGAGTGATTGCCAGTGGGTGAGCTTAATTCATACATTCCATCCATCATTGTTTTGTATACCGAACATTTTCTTGAGGCAGTTCTAAGACCTAGGCATACATTTGACAATAGCATAGTTTTACTTAACTTTTTTCTCATAGAAAGTTGTCAAGGTCCATCATTAAGTATTCCATTTGTTTTCCATGATAGGTACTTTGAGCTGGCTCTGCAGTTTCTCTCATATATCTTAAGATATTTTCTCTGAGTGAATTTGTGTTAGTCATTCATATACACACCTTTATACCATTTACGGTCAATACAAGCAGGTATACAGAGCCCTTCCGCATTTCTACTGTCAGGAAACGTTTATGGAACTAGGGTTGTTCCCCATAATGTCACACATTGTATTTTGTAAGTGTTTTAGCTACATGCATGTTCAAATCTGTGATTCATCCAGTGATCAAGACTACAATCATATGTATCTCCTTATTATCTTACTCCCGCAAATGTATAGGCTTCCTTCTGATCTCCATTGCATTGTTGTCCCACTTTGGTGTTTCCATATGAGCTTCCAACAGTGGTGTAATCTAAAAGAAACTGCATGCTATAGAAACATGCTGGAGACTGCATGTTCTCTACAGGCTGCTTAATAAACACATCTATGTGTAGCTGGATTTGTAGAAGGTAATATGAAGCAGAGTGCATTTTGTGATAAGTGTGTTAAAGCAAGGAGTGCAGCAATGTGTTGAAGGATGGAAAAGATGCACTCTTGTCTTTCCTATTGTTGAATTAAAGGGAGGGGATGCGTGGTATCTGTGATATTCTGCCTGTTTATGTGGCTGTGTTGATTACGACTTTGCATTCACACTTGTTAGGGAATGATGTGGTGTAGTCTGTAATGTTTCGTTGTCATGGTGTGACTGTCTAAGATGGTTAGAGAGATGACGAAGAGCTGGGCTCAGCATGGCATGTGCCCAGTTCATTGTACGACTTTATATTACTTTGAACTTTTTCATCTACGAATAGAAGTGTCACCTGTTTGTCTAATAAAGAGCCTACAGGTAATCTGCATGATTTATCAAAGTCGAAAGGCATCATAATCAACTCACTCAAGTACTCAAGTACAATAGATACGTAATTCAGAACACATTTATTCTGTAATGCACCAACACATTAAGCCGGTCAATTATAGTTTTCTGAAATAGCCAACAAAAAATATATCAGGAGCATGATAGAAAATGTTCACAAACATGCTGAGGTGTTCCGTGAAACAGCAATGACCATTATGCTGTGTCTATATCTGACTCTTCACAATACCTCACGCAATAGTCATGGTCGGATGACAAAGTGATACTGCACAGAAGCTGACAGAACAGTAGTTAATTGGCAGCAGGAGTAGGGTGGCAAAAAAGTCATCAAATGGACCGAAGGGGGAGCTACAAGATGTGAAGTTTTGTGGAAATGTAAATTAAAAGCAGTGTAAGGGAACAGGCAGTGGTGGGACATATCATGCAGTGATACAGTGATGAAATACATCTTCGTTCTCCAAAAAAGAAGCGGCCTGCCGAGTCAAAAAGTGTTCGTTCGGTTTGCTTAACAGAAATTGAGCACTGTTGCACATATGTGCCAATCTGCCATTTCCAAAGGGCAGAGGCTGGACACTGTGACTGTGAGTGATAGCCCACCAGAACTGAAAGTGATTGTACTCTTTTTTTGGTTTTTAAAAGATAGCAAGTCATACAGTAGACCATTATCTTCTCAAGGTTCAGTCCCCTTTCCTTATCGCTCAGACAAAACTGTTTGGCAAAACTTAAAAAATATAAATAATACATGCTGGGGAAGCTTAGACATTTTTAACTTGATCTCTTACGAGAACTATATAGCGTATTACAGGGAAGAAGCTACAGGTATAATAATCCTCCTCCTCCTTTCTCTTACTCTTCACCTTCACTCTTTCTGTATCCCTATCCCTTTCTTGTCCCTCACCATTACCTCTCCTCCCGTCATCACAAACCTCAAATGCTCATCTATTCTATTTCCTCTGTTGCCATTCTGTGTCCACTGTTTCCTAGGATACCTTCTCCCCAGCAAATATAGAGGACCAGAGTTACTATTTTGTAACACAAGGAAGCATAGCACCAAAGTTGTGCTCCCTTGAGAAAAATGTACTGTATCTACTAATGTATGGCAGATTTTTCTCTCCACTAGTGCAGGTGCACTTTTGGCTGTCGTGCACCAATACACATTATAGAGCCACAGTGCACTGATGTGTGTACTATCTAAAGCATAGGTTATGTACTGAAAGGTTATCCTGTCCTTTCAAAAACTATTCTTCAAGACTTTTGCCAATTTGTATTTGTGCTGCACAATGGAAAAATGTGGAGAAATGTTAACACTGCTCCTCGTTATGCCTGCCTTGAGAAGGAGTAAAGTTTTGTCGCAAATGCCTGACTGCCAATGTGAGTAGAAGGGGATTTACATCAAAACACATGAGTGGTTCCACCGGAATGCCAATGTACAGCCGATGGAATGCTGCCTTGGTGCAAAGTAGGACAAAGGAGTGCATATCAGAACTTTGCATTACTTTCGGATACCTTCCAATGCAAATCCTGATTTGCGTTGGATAGTTAATTACACCACAATTTTTTTCCTGGGTTTGCATCACAAAAGTGATGCAAACCTGGCGCACAGCATTGGTAAATCCAGGCAAGACTGTTCTTTCTCCATTCCATTGTTCAAATGGATCTCTAGCTGATTTCACTGATTCACTGAGTTGTTCTCTGTACAGAACATTGACACTTTCCTGTATGAGTTGTGCTTTATAAAATAAGTATATTAACCACTACTATACTACTACTACTACTACTACTTCTACTAATAATAATAATGATAATAATTATAATAATAATAATGATAATAATTTTAATAATAATAATGTCAATGATAATAATACATCAAGGGTTCTGTTAAATAGCAAGTACTATCAAACTAACTAAGCTAACAGCTAAGTAGCCAAGCATGTGCAAATTATTTACTTCAATAACGCATAATATTCAGTGGTTCAGCATGACTTACTCAACTTGAATTTTTTTTCCAACTACGATCATTTAATATAAATCAAACAAATTTGTTATTTAAACTCAATTGAATTTTCTGCTGGATGAAGCAAAGTACCCTTTGACAACTGTAAAGAAATAATTTGGTAAAGGAGAAGTACTGCCAAAATGATTTATACCAGAGAGAAAAAGGAGACTGCTGCCCATACCCTTAAACTGAACCCTCCAGCCCATTGTCTTCTATTAGGTACGTCAGTCTGGACGTAGCAACAACCAGATCATTATGCATATTCTCTCTGAACTTACCCATTACATGAAGAAGGACTCAATTTCGTTGTTTTACATTTACTGTGTTACCTTGGGTGGATTGAGCCAGACATGAGGCATGGTTTAAGTAAATTCAGGCTTTTATATTCACAAGAGTTATTTGCCCTCACATGAAAGAAAAAAACAAATGATTAGAAACTGTAGTAGTATTTTAAACAACACTTGTTAGCAACATTTTTTCCACTAGTTAACAAGGTAACATTTTTAGACTGTATCTTTTACAGCTGCTGTTTAAATTATTGGACAATATGAAAAGTTTTTGTCAGATTCTCTGGTGGCTGATAGACTTTGCCTTTTTGCAAAGTATATTAAACATCAAGATAAATCCAATATTATTGCCACAGGGTTTGCCATGTGCAGTACAGGAAAATATGACTTTTCCTTCTGAGGCCAGAAACCGGAATCTCCTGGCAAATCAGAAGTTGGTCACTGAAGCAAATTGCTTACTGCACCTTCTGTAAAAGTCCTGATTAGGTAGTGTGCCTATCACGGCATTTCTTAAATTTCATCCTAGACTCACTGAAAAGGAATGGCATTTTTTTGCTACAAAATTAGAAGTAACACTCTGGGATTGATGATGTTACAGGATGTCATTGTAGTTCATTTGCTAACTGCCTCACTTCTCATATCCCAAAATCAAATAGACACCCATTTAATTTCGATTTGAAAAACTAGTAGACTTACCTGAAATTAAATCATTATTAAGCTAGAAAACAAATAGATGATGAGAATAACACCTAAAAAACTAATTCTGCTGGATATTATAAGACACATCACCCCACTCAAAATAAGCTTGTATGTTTCTCTTATAGAACCATGTGAAACACGGATGGAGAATTCAATCAATGGTAACCTTCCAGACACTTTCCTGGTTAAGGTTCTCAAGTGATTGTTCATTCTTAGCATGCTTTAAGTAGTAGGTTCCCAGAAATTTTATGGAAATTGCATTTTATATTTAGTGCTGATGAAATTTTATCGCATTCCGCCTGCTCCTGTCTATTGGGTTAGGAGTTTCCCAGGCAGCCAATGCTTACTCTTATTCTTACTCTTACCACCATAAGATCAAGATGGCCGCCTGATAGGAGTTCACCTCCGTGACTCCCGGGTTTGGGACTACTAAATTTGTAGAAATCCCATTGATTAACCCAGCCACCCACCGCTTACTTGTCGATTTCCTGCAACCAATCTCCCTGTGATTTTCTACAACTAGATTGCACTGTTTCTTACCTGTCTGCCGATGACAAACGGCAACTTTTTGACCCGACTCGCCGACCTCTGCACGCCTCACCTGCAGTGGACCCTCGGATGCTGACCTCTGCAGGTTCCCGGTCGCATTTGGACACAGTCCCGATGACTTGCCGACCTCTCCGCGCCTCATTTGCATCGGACACCCGTATGCTGATCTCGGCTAGTCCCGATCGCTTCTGTGCGTGGCCCTGACTTTTTCCCGCCGGCAACCACCTCTGCAACCTCTACGGCGGGCCGCCTAGCCTGGCCGGATCTCGCGGCTCGGTTCGTGGGGAGGCCTGTCCTTTGCGGGCCTAGATTGCCTCGATTGCCTCGCCGGACTCAGACGTTGCTGTCCGACCTCCGCTCCAGCCTCCTGGTGCCGCCATTGCTTATCCGGCCGCCCCAGCCTCCTGACACCGACATCGCTTTTCCGGCCGCTCCTGCCTGCAGACACCGCCTCTACTTCCCGGACGCTCCAGCCTCCTGACGCCGCCTCTACTTCCCGGCCGCTCCAGCCTCCTGACACCACCATTGCTTAATGGCCGCTCCGGCCTCCAGACGCTGCCAATACCTAACGGCCGCCCCAGCCTCCAGACGCCGCCTCTGATTTTTTTTTCTCCCGCACCGCACTGGCCCGGCCTGGTGTTACCCCGCGGCCCCCAGACTGCTCCGGTGTTGGGGTGGACTGCGGCATCGCAGAGGTTGTGTTTATCTCACAGCTCCCTCGCACTGGCAGAGTCGCACTGGCGCAGCTGCCCATGTGTCCGCTCCCCTGGCCTGCTAACTCTGTCGATAGGGTAAGTGGCTTTTGGAGTGGTGATGGCCCCACCCCCACCTCCTTCTTGGATTATGATTACAGGCATTTGGCTGTCTTTTTTGCTTTGACCAGCCCTCTGAGACGCTCCCCTGGCATTTGTCTAAAACGGAGGTCTCCCACTATCACTGGCTGAGGCCCCAGCTCTTCACTACGCTCGGCCTGATGAGCTTTTAACTTTTGACCGGCTGATGCTGGTGTGGTGCCTATCTTCATCCCTGCTCCCCGGACTTTCATTTACTGCCATCTATCTGCCCGCCATTTTGTGACTTTCCTTTTTGCTCTCATACAAAATGGCTGCTTCTCTGTTGCATTTCTTGCTCCTGGAACTATTTCTTTCACTGGCTCTCTAACCTGGGCTTGTCCACTGCCTTATAATTGCCTCGACTATCTCCGCTCCTCCTAAACCTTTGTTTCTAGTAACAGAGGAAGCTGATTCTTTGTTCTAATCTTGAGCACCATCTAGTGGCTGCAATTAGTATCCGAAGGCTAGCAGCCAGTTCTTCCCTAATTAAAGGTCCTACATTACCTATGTTTTGAGTAATTAAAGGTCCTACATTACCTATGTTTTGAGTAAAAAAAAAATTGAACCAGTATTATGTAGATATACCCCCTGACTATTCTTGGGGAGCTGTCATAACCAATACGCTTGACCCTGGTTGCATCTCTCCTAGTCCCTTTCCCTTCCGATTGCCTACCGCAAAACTGTTTAATCAGCTAATTTTGGCAGAATACTATTAATTCAATATATTAACCACACCCCAACATACCCGCTGCTATCTACAACTATATGCCCATCATCACTGACTTACCTCACTCTACTATCTTTATCCCTGGACTGAGTATGCTGCTCGTAACATTTTTGTGAACTGTGTTAATTATTTATTATTTTGTTTATGTGCAATCATAATGGTTTACCTCATTTCTGTGCCCGTATTTGATACTAAGTTTTGGTATGTACCTTTGCCCTACGTATAATCATTATAGTCTCCCTCACCTATTTCCTCTAGTTATAATTTTAAATTTCATATCTTAATTTTTCTATATGTTACATAGCTTATCTTTATGAAAAAGATGTACAGATGCACTTTTACCTCACCTCCCTACTCCTCATTGATGTGTTTATAACTATTGTCACGCAGATCTTTTATTATTATTGTTATCCCCCTCTTTCTCGTTCTTCCCCCCAACCCTTTCCCAGTGAACAATGACTTGCTATAATGTTTATGCAATGTCTCTGCAATGTTTCCTCTAGATCCTGTTCGTAGGTTTTAAATTGATCTAGACTCACTCTCACAAATTGCGCCTTACCTCCTTATGCCCCCCCCGGCTTTCACCGGTGACATATGGTTTACTTAACCCGTACGACCCTACAACCTCTAACCTCCTCGAGACCCCTCCCCCTCCTTCTCAATTTTCTTCATCGCAGCTTGCGCCACTCCTTCGCAGCCGTGGTTAGCACTACGATTGTCCAATTACGCATGACTCGTTATTTAACGTTGTCACCTAACGTCATTCTCCCTTATGATCTCCCAATTTCACAAAATGTTGTCTGTCCACCCTGCTACCTAATCCCTCCTCGCTGTTATCAAGAAGCCTCTTCCTAACTAACCTCATCCCCCCTGCACTCCTCTGACATTTATCACCCCCCTTTCTCTCCCTTTTTCCACCCTCGTCACGAAATATCTCTCCACCCCCTCCTACATTTTTCTCCCCCTTCTCTCCTCAACCTCCTCCTCCTCTCTCCCTGTTTCTTTTTCCCTTAATACCCCCATTCCGCTCCTTCCCCCTTTTTCTCTTCCCCCTCCACCAACCAGTGTGTCCATCATGTCCCCCTTAGTCCCTCACCAGCGTTCCCAACCAGCCCCACTACATCACCCCTTAACACCCCCTCACCAGGCATGGCCCTAACTCATGGTCCATTCCCTACCCTCCTAATCTCTCAAAAACGCCAAGAAAAACTTTAAACATAAAGTACTTATCCGACATACTGAAACCCTAATTGTTGACAACTACCTCAGCCTCACGTCCCCCATAAAAACTAACTACATTTTCTACTCTAAACGCCCCTCCAAATGGAAGAGCACTTTCCTTCGCCATCTCCCAATCGCTACTTCTAACAATATTCCCTACGGTTTCAAACTCTCTACTACTCCATCCTCCACCTTTCACGGTGAAATTGACATCTCCATCTTCAAAACTGGAAATATCCTCATCCAAGCCTCTGAACACCACCTTAATATCTTTGAACAGCATTTTAGCACTCTGTCCCACCAAATGTCCCTACCTACTCCTCTCCCCTCTCCCCCAAACCACTCCTAACCCTTCTCCTTCCCCCCAAATTTCCCCACCAGCCCGTCCCGTCACTCCCCTTTCTGACCCTACCCCCCCTACCTGAACTCACCCCATGACCCTAATACCAAAGCTACCTCTCCGCTAACCACGTTCACCCACTCTACTCCTCTTATCACGTCCTCTACCCCTCTAACTATCCCATCTCTCTCCATGCCCATCCCTTCCACACACGGCCATATCTCCCCTCTCTCCACCCGCCAGGAGCACCTCACTCCCACCGCCGCAATGCCCCACTTGTCACCCCATAGACCTCTCACCCTCCCCGAACAACTAACCCCCACCCCGAACCAACCCCGATCTAACCCACCCACCCCCCCTGCTCCAACTACCTCCACTAATATCCAATACACCCACACTCCCCTCCCCCCAGCATCTGCCAGAACCTGCCATCCCACAGGCTTACTTCCCTCCCAGAACAGACCTCCACCCCCGATCAACTCCGAAACCTCCCACCCTCCCCCTGCCCACACTACCTCCAGTACGACCCAGTCCTCCACCACTCCCCATCTCCCTCTGGCGACCGGAGCCCCACTTCCTCCCCCCACAGTCCTCCCTCTCGCCCACTGCTACAAGACTTCACTCACCCCCTCCAGACTCACCACCCTCTACGAACGCTAGACCTCCTTCTCCAACCAACTTAGCACATACCTCACCCCCACCCACCACACCCAATACGCCCCAACTCTCTCTTTTAACCCAGACACTTTACAGTATTGATCGCAACATTGCCTCCCTCCTATCTGAATTAGTCCGTCTTAGAGAGGATTTCACTAACTCCAAATCCTCCATACCGATAACCCACACCTCTTGGCCCACTTCGCCTCGCACTGGCCCCCCAAAACTCATTAATCCCAAACTCAGTAAAACGACACCACTTCAAAATAATCCTCAGATACCTTGTCGCGCCTTGAATGACTACTCCACCTCCAAGCTCTCCGACCTCTGCAACTCCTACTCTCCTAAGGCCCCCGCAAGGATGCGGCCTTTCCTCATTCCTCCATCCCTGTCATTATCGGGACCAGCAGAACTCTCTCTCTCCTTGCTCCCCCAGACCCCCCCGCAACTCACCGCTATCTACTCCTGCCCCCCCACCATAACTAACCCCAAGCCCCTGACATGCAAGGATGCGGCCCCTCCTCATTCCTCCATCCCTAACATTATCGGAACCAGCAGAACTCTCTCCTCTCCTTGCTCGCCCAGACCCCCCCGGCAACTCACCGCTATCCCCTCCTGCCCCCCCACCATAACTAACCCCAAGCCCCTGACATGCATGCTAGTGAACTGCCGCTCAGCTGTTCGTCATGCCTCAGAAATTTCCGAAACCATCCTTGGTGAAGATATAGACTTGGCCTTCCTCACTGAAACTTGGCTCAACGATCACTCCACACCCATCCTAGACTTACTCTCTCCCCCGGTTATTCTATCCTTAGAAAAGACAGACCTAAAAGAATAGGAGGAGGTCTAGCAATAATCTTTAAAAATGAACTCCAGCTATCCCTAGCCAAAAACTCTGACTTCAAAACTTTTGAATACCTTGGACCAGAGCTTAAAATGCAAGGCACCCCCCCAATACGACTACACAACATCTATCACCCTCCAGGTGAACCTCTTCCCTTCGCCGAGGAGATATCTGAACTTCTTTCACAATCGTCCCTTTCAAACTCTAAAAGCCTCAATCTAGGAGAATTTAACCTTCACTGGAACTTGCCAGACGACCCAACCATCAAACTCCTCAATAACCTCCTTGAGATAAATGACCTCAAGCAACTCTGCCTTACCCCAACCCATTCTAAAGGGGCTACCCTTGACGCCATCATTACTAACAGTAATCTGGCATCTCTTTCCAACATTATCCCTATTGACTGGTCTGACCACCACCTCATACTGTTCTCGATCTCACCCTTAGCCCAACCCGCCCCTCTAAATTCAACAAAACCACAATATTATCCAGAAACCTTAAACGTATCCCCTCAGGTTTACTGGAGGCTAAACTCCAAGATCAACTCAGTCGCACTCCCCCTTCTCTCAATACAAACGATCTCACTGAGCACTACAATAAAACTATCTCTGAGGTTCTAGATCAACTTGCACCACCCAAACCTAAAACCCTTAAAAACATCCCTTCCAAAACTTGGTATAATCCAGACCTAAATAATGAAAGACGGGCACTTAGACTGGCAGAAAGAACCTGGAGACAACACCCTTCCCCCCAATCTGATCCTGCTTCGAACCGCTAGATCCGTGTACAAGAAACACATCTTCGCCGAAAAGGCTTCCTTCTTCCGAGCACAGCTTTCCCGAGCAAAAACAGACCCAGAGAACTGTTCAGCATTATTAGAAATCAAACCTCCCCAGCCCCACCCAGCATTACAGCCACCACTAGCAAATGCGAAGAAATAGCTAACTTTTTTTCTGAAAAAATTGCCAAAATCGACCAATCTTTCACCCTAACCCAAGTCCCCCCAAGCCCCCTCGGTTCCCCTGACACAACTTCAGCACCTTCCCCTCTGCTCACACCCCCCTTATCCTCCCCACCCCCTCCTTCTTTAACCCCGTCTGAACTTCCCCCCGACAACACTCAACTCAAAAACAATGGCTCCTGGCTGAATTTCCACTCCGTCTCTGAACTTGAAGTCTGTAACATCCTGTCCAAACTTAAACCATCCTCCCACACTAAAGACCCTCTCCCATCTTCCCTCGTCCAAAACCTAAAGCACGTCATTGTCCCGTACTGGACCAATATCATCAACTCATCCCTTTCATCGGGGTGTGTCCCAGTCCCCTCCAACTCGGACAAATCACACCCATTCCAAAAAACCCTAAGGCCGACCCTAATGACTCGAACAACCTCCGCCCCATCTCTAACCTCCCCTTTCTCTCTAAAGCCCTTGAAAAATGTGCCCTTCAGCAACTGGATAAACACATTGACACCTACAACCTACTTGACCCCCTACAATCCGGCTTCCGTAAAGGCTGCAGCACTGAAACTGCATTGCTTAATATAGTTGATGACATCCACCTTGCCCTGGACAATGGCGAGACCTGCCTACTCATTCTCCTTGACCTCTCAGCGGCATTCGACACAGTTAACCATTCAACATTACTCTCCACACTTAAATCTAGATTTGGTCTTAATGGCACTGTCCTCAATTGGTTCAAATCCTATTTCCAACACAGAACCCAACAAGTAAAAATCCACCACTGCCTATCTAGCCCCACTCCAGTCTCCCTTGGTGTCCCCCAAGGATCCATCCTCTCTCCTGCCCTCTTCAACCTTTTCATGGAACCCCTTACCCTCATTCTCAAACAAGCAGGCATTAACTATCACCTATATGCTGACGACACCCAACTCTACTATAAAATCAAATCCCACTCTGATGTTCTGCACCTTAACACCGCCCTTACTAACATACAAAACTGGTTCCATTCCAATCATCTCAAACTCAACCCTAACAAAACGGAAATCATTCTATTCTCTCCTAAAAACAACCCTCTCCCCATCCATACATGGATCACTGACCTTACTGCCCTTAACTGTACACTCTCCCTCTCCGAATCAGTTAAATCCCTTGGC
Organism: Calotriton arnoldi; assembly: GCA_963921515.1. Lineage (NCBI taxonomy): Eukaryota > Metazoa > Chordata > Amphibia > Caudata > Salamandridae > Calotriton > Calotriton arnoldi. The sequence goes on along the minus strand of CAWUFW010002553.1, from coordinate 1,878,922 downwards.
ATCACCCTCGACAGTAAGTTTACGCTCAACTCCCATGTAAAAAACTCGGCCAAAGGCGCACTTTTTATGCTCCAACATCTCAAAAAAATCAAACCTTTCATTCCAGCGGAAGATTTCAAATCAGTTGTACAATCCCTAGTCCTCTCGAAAATTGACTATGATAACGCCCTTCTCATCGGCTCTCCCAAAACTCACTTGGCCCCACTTAAATCTGTGCTAAACCTAGCGGCCAGGATTACAACTGGTTGCAAACGCTCTGACCACATCTCGCCGACCCTAAAGTCCCTTAAATGGCTTCCTATTGAAGGCAGATCCTCCTTTAAATTAGCCTGCATCACTCACAAAGCCCTCCATCAAAAAACCCTGATCTACCTTTCAAACAAACTCAAAAAAGCGGGCAGTACCCGTTCGATGAGAAGCACTCACTCTCTCCTCCTCGTCCCCCCTTTGTTAAAAAAGAAAGCTGCACAATCTCGCTCCTTCTCTGGTAAGGCCCCCAGCATCTGGAATGCCCTCCCCAAAGACCTACGACTGAATCCTTCATACGTCAGTTTCAAAAAAGACCTTAAATTGTACCTGCTCAACAAATATTGGGGTCCATAATCACTCTATGCCCATACTTGCTGTTCATTCTCTTTCCGCCTTGAATCCCCAATCCTGCCCCCCTTTCTCCCACCTCTCCTGCACTCCACAAACACTTAATATCCCCCACCTTACCCTTCCACACCTCTTGCGTCCCCTCAGTTCACCCCTCTCCTTTAATTTAGCCTCCCCTCCCTCCACTCTGGTCTAACCCTTCTGTTTCATTCAAAATATGAATCTAGCTCCTTTCTACTGCTTAAATATTTGTAACTGTTACCCATATACTGCCTTTTTTCACTTTGTATTGTTGTGTACTTTATTGGGTGTCCATAAACGGGCTTTCTAGAATCATGTCCTTATATAGGCACAATCCAACTTGCCCTTATATAGGCATAAAATCCCAGACCTTATTTAGGCATAAACCATGCATACCAAATACAGGCATGGATTCCGACATCCGTCCACCCTAGCGTCCTCAACGAGTCCATGAAAAACAGACCCTCAGGCTGCGGGAGTTTCCCTTGCCCAGGACTATTGATTTCTTCAAGGACTCATACATTATGCATGAACCTCTATTCCTTAAGGGATTCATTCATGACGTCTTTCGCTACCCAACTCACGTCAATGCTAACATTTTCAGGTATAAATATACCTTCCCAAACCCCTGTAAATCAGAGGAGACCTCGACTTCAGAGGAGCCCGATTCCCGGCCGGACGCACTGAGAAGACGCTGTCATTCCTGCACGCAGAGAGTCCAGCTTCCAGTGATCTAACTTCCCTTGCGGGGTGTTGGAGTTCGAGTCCGGATAGAGATTCCTACCTCTCTCATTCTTCAGGTATGGAGCAGACTAGAACCTAGAGGGACTCTTGGCATACTAGACTCTTGGCATACTAGGCGTAACTTACTCTTAGTATACTCTAGTCAGGAATACAGCACCTACTTCTACTTTTCCCTACACCTAGGAAAGGTTAGGCACACTGGGTAGAACTAGGATAGAAACGCATTGTATGAGTACTCGCATTTTTAGGCTGTGTCATTTTATGTAAATGCATATATGCTGAAAAGATAATGCTACCGCAGTATTATTTATTTCTACTGCTCACCTTGTACATTATTTATCTTGCATACTGTCTTGTGATCGTAACAGCACATCTAACTTACAACAGAAACAAGACTGTTCAATAAACCTTTTATTGAAACGCCCGTCTGTTATTTCTGTGTGACTTTGAGAATAACTGAATCATGCACAACTGAGCTGAGTGAAATAGTTATCTATTGTTTCTACGACACGTCCTGATTCTGTAAGGGAAACACAGTGGTCATGTTTTGCGGCTGCCAGAAACTAATCCCTTCTTGTTGTCAAGAAGTTTCTAGTGGCCTCTGAGCTAGCTGGCACAAGTAATTAAGTTTAATATACTCGATAGGGACATACCGACCTTAGTCCTATGTCAAACCTATAGGATATATTATTCCAATGCGCAGAGCCTATATGGGAAATAGGAGCTACACTACATGGCGCCCAACGTTTGGTAAGGCAGTAATTCAACGTTAGAGACTGAGTAACTCAGCTGTGCATATATTCTTTTCTCTCTCAGAGACCCCTACCCATATACTCCAAAAGACGTCTGGAGTGGGCAGGGATAGTATCCGCCACGGCTACATAGGGAAGACCCCTATATATTAGCTGTTTGGTTTGCTTAACGTTGAAGGATACAGTGTTCCACAATATTGTGCACCTTATCTTTGTTTCCTTGTAATTTGTTCTACATTTTTCATAAAACAAAATGTCCTTAAACGGGGATAATCCAGCCGGAAACGGTGGAGCTGCGGCTGATCCAGCCCAAGCAGCACTTTTTAACAACACAGGTTTAAATGAAACCGAGGAGGGTGTCATGGACATCGCTCCAAACTTAAGAAGAGCCATTACTCTAAAACGTATAAAACATGGCCTACCACCGAGAGGAGGTAGAGCAGTTTTCGTGATTGAGGCACATGAATCCTTTCAGACAGAGGTATTCTATTCATGGGTAATTCTTCCTGAATCCAATCCAGTAACACACTTGTTTCACTTCTACAAAGAAGATGAACCACCAGAGGAATACATTCCTTTCGAGGATATTGAGATTCCATTAACATACCAGGAGCATCAGCTCTGGTTTAAAGGCGCCCTAAAACATAACAAAAATATAACCAGGCTCGGTCCACTAGGTAGACCAGGAGCAACTTGGCCGATTCTAGCCGGCTACACACCTCATCCAGACCTCGAAATAATGTCAGACGAGGAAATACTTAATCAACTCACAGAGTTAATAAAAATCTACAGACAATTGGTTCAATATGTCATGCGGACTTTCCCAGTCCAACCACCATTAACAATTCCAAATCAAACCCCTCACCAGGGGAATACATTAAAAATAACACCACAGACTCTATACGCAGTCATGGGTAAAATGCCCACTAAGCGGGAGCAAATTCCATTTTGGATAGCTCAAAAAATTACTCAAATCGAAGCAGTATTTCCAAATACTAGCCCGCATGAGAAACACAGAATCCTAACCATTAGTTTACCAATGGGGATCACACCACAACTGGAAGACTGCACCACTTGGGGCTCAGTCTTTGCTGCCATCTATACTAAAACACACGGCATTCCGTCATTTGCAGTAATACCTGATGTCCTAAAACAAATTCAAAACGAATACGGGGCAGAGCCTGCTTTAAATTTAGGTATGAAATTACTGAAAAATTTCGACCAGGTCTCAACAATAATATTATCAAATATTAAAGGGGAGGCAGCAGCAGTGGCGATCCGACAAAAACTAAGGGAATTTGATGTTACAGAACATCAAACAGAGCTACCCAGAATTATAGAACAATCTTATGCAGAATTAGGCAGAGATAGTTTGGGTGGGAGACCAGCTAAACCAAAACTATCTGAAAGTCCTGAGAAGGACTCAATTAAACAAACTCCTACATCTTCTAAAAAGAAGTGGGAGTCTAATAAACAAAATTCAAATGAGAAAAGATCTCAATCCCGAGGTAGGTCTCCTCAAAAGGAGCCCTCTGAAAGGAGGTACAACCTCAGGAATAGGGATAATTTGAGAAAACCTGATAGGTATCAAGATAATGATACACGTTCCTCTCGTCCCTTTCAGGTCTCATCACAGACTTCGGAAAGAAGAGGACGAACAGAACATAGAGAAGAACGCGTGAAATCGAAAGACGACAAGCACGCAACAAAAATTAAAACTAAACCTCAATTCTCCAAAAAGAAAGTAGTAGGTCTAATAGTAAGACATGCCGAGAATTCTGAGAACTCAACTCAAGAACGGAGAATGGGCTCAGACAATGCTGGACAGTGCAGCAGAAGTCACAATAGCTCGCCAGAACCTGATGGAACTTCTGGAGATAGTGGACTTGAATGAGTACATTACAGTAGAGACTGTAGACACCAGGGTTAGTACTCCACAAAGGTTATATGAAATAACACTCCGGATGGAGGGAGACAAACCTAGACAGGTTAAAACACTTTTTGGGAAAAACTATCAAAGGGTTATGACATACTTCTAGCAGAAAAAGACTGGCCACCACAATTTGTCAGGGAGTGCCCACACGGCGAGGACATGATTATGCCTGCCTTCTCCAATCACATACCAATTCACTTAAAATATACATATGCCAGAAAATGGGCAGTGGCCCAGGCTCCAGCATTATATAAAAATCATGTAGGATGGGATGAGGACTCACCTCACCATAAAATAAATCTGAAACATGAACCAACTGCACAGAGGCAGTATCCTATTAAGCAAGAAGCTAAAAAACAGGTCAGGGAGATCTTAGATCAACTTGAATACCAAGGGGTGATTGAAACATGCACCTCCTCCATGAACAATCCTTTGTTTCCTGTCTCCAAACCAGACAATACATATCGTCTAGTTTTGGACTACAGACATTTAAACACTTGTTCTAAAACTTTTGCAGTGCAAAATGCACACAGCACAGCATTAATGAATAACATTGTGCGTAAAAAATACAAAACAACATTAGACATCTCAAACGGTTTCTTTTGTCAAAATATAGCACCTGAAAGCAGGTACTTAACGGCATTCTCCATAATGGGGACCCAGCGTCACTTTTGTCGACTCCCACAAGGGTTCAAGAACAGCCCAGGTTTATTCTCAGCGAGAGTAACGGAGTTACTACAAATTTATGATAACGAGGCATTGTCCTATGTCGATGACATCTATCTGACAGACGATGACTTGGAAAGACACTTGAACAGGGTGAGCACCATTATACTGGGATTCGCCTCTGAGGGCTACAAGTTCAACTTTAAAAAGTCTCGAATTGCCCATCTCAATGTCCTATTTTTGGGATATGAGCTTCCAAGTGAAGGCAAGAGCTTGGCAGCTAACTTTCTAGAGAAATGTGCGCTGCTCCAACCTCCAAAAACGCTAAAAACTTACAATCCATACTGGGATTCCTAAATTTTGGAAGAACATACATTCTAAACTACGCAGAAAGGGTTAAACCTCTCTACGCATTAATCAAACCTGATTTTTCAAATAAAAATTGGACACAGGAACACACAGAAATTTTGCGTTCACTCCAGGCTAACATGTTAGCAACAAATCACTTACAAACACGCGTAAGTCAAAGAAATTTGGTGATTCGAATAATTTCGGGTCAATGTGGATTCGCTTACTTAACCTTTAATGAGGGTGAGAAAGTACCAATTGCATACAAATCACATTTGTATACACAAGCGGAAATGCGCTTCAGTTCAACTGAAAAATTCTGACAGCAGTTCAAACAGCTGTAGCAAAAGAAAGAGCCTTAGCCCAAGGGAAACGCATAATTGTCGTTACCCCAGTACCGGCTTTAGAAGCGGTCACAAAAGCGAGCATTCCAAATGCTAAAGCTTTACATCCGAGATGGATACAGTGGGTTAATCCTCTTGCTGCAACTGATGTTGAATATGTTTTTGATCCAGATTTAAAGACACAGGCATTTCTCCAATATGAACAAGAATGTCCTCTGCCCACTGAGATTCTGCCTCTCGATCAGTATGAATTCATAATTTACACTGACGGATCCGCACAGCCCGCAACAGGGAGTAAGCAAGCTTACAGTGCAGCGTGGGCTATCGTTAAAGGTCGCATGCGAAATGGAATCTTCAGACCTATGGTCACAAAAACTCAATCACTAGGTGATTGTACAGCTCAGCGAGCTGAACTACAGGCATTTAAACTGGCACTTGAGAGTACGGATCGAGAATTCCTCACACTGATAGTGTGCGATTCCTTTTACTGTGTTCAGTCGTATAATGATTATATACGAACCTGGCTTGAAAATGGTTTTAAAGATGCGAAAGGTGGCACAATTAAGCACAAACTGCTTTGGGAACAAGTAGTTCAGTTGAAAAACGAACTACCAAAGGCTCACGTGATTCACACACTGAGTCATCAGCGTGATGGCGTTCACGTTGCAGGGAATTCATTGGCTGAAGAAGCCGTGAAGGGGGCTGTTCAGACGGCTTCCGTAGCTGCGATCACTCGTTCAAAAACAAAAATAGACGGTGAGATAATGTTGGCTGTCAATGCATCAAGCAAAGGCAGCAGTGCAGCGTTACCAAAAAGTTTCCACTCAAGTACTCTTATGTAATTGATGCGAATAACGTTCCTTTTGCTCGAATCCCTGGAGTGGGGGATAGGGTAATTCCAAACATGGAACGAAGAGCAGCCTTGATTTATGAAACACATTTGGGGGAGGGTCTGTCACATCAAGGGATCTCAAAAACAATTTTGACATTAAAAGAGATGTACTGGTGGCCTGGAATGAATACACACATTCACATATTCATCAACAACTGCTTAGACTGTAAATTACAGCGTGAGAGCCACCAGACACCGTGCTGTGAATGCGGCAGCCCAGTGCAGACACCACTGTTAGACAGCATTAGGCTATCTAATCGCCAGCGTCCTACTGGACAAAGGTATTCCCGCAAATACTGAATCTAGGTTCCTATGGTTATGGCCTCAGCGCTCGGCTGACGCTCGAACTGTTATAAAAGATTTGCAAGTCTTTATCGGCACATACGCAATAGGCACGCTACATTCTGAACAGGGTCCTGCGTTTAGCTCTAGGGCTTACAAGGAGGCCATGGCCAGTCTGGGCGTTGCATTGCGGTACTCCTCTCCATTCCATCCTGAGGGAAATTCTGTTGTGGAAAGGAAAACCGGGACATAAAGCAGTCTATAACAGCTAGGGTATTAGGCTCGGGTGACGGGTGGGTCAAACACCTCATTAGCGTTCAGCGCTCACTTAACAATTTGCCAAGAAGTTCTCTAGGGGGGTCACTCCATATGAGGTCCTATTTGGGACAAGAATGTGGGTTCCAGACTTAGAACACGTAGGCACAGTGGTGGACATGAAAACATTTGATATCAAAGATCGTTTGGCTGTTTTACAGGATCTTAACAAATTAAGAACGAAACAAAGCAACATATCCCTACAGCCAACCACCACTGGGGAAAAATCGGCGGTCCCAGCAAGGCCTTTCTGGATTCCAAAAGTTGGGGATCTAGTCAGAGAAAAAATAGCGGACAAGAAAGAATTTGGACTTTCTTACAGACAACCGGTACCTGTTCTAGCTGTTCAAGGAACAAGGACAGTACTTCTGCCGCCCCTTGCTGGAAGAAAGGAGAAAAGATTTGTGTCAATCGACCTGATCAAACCACAGTATGTGGCTAATATTAAGCAGTGGGCCTCGTGGACTCCGACCTAGTAGCAGACGCACTCCTCTCGCTACTATTCAAGAGGTTCAGACTGAAAGACTGATCACGATCGAGAATTCAGCTGTAACAAATGAAGGACTAAGCAACCAAGCTATGGAACTCATCCCTCTTGACAACCAAATAACAGTTCGTCCAAATACACCTGTCTACACCAACGTGACTCGTGAAGAACTGGTTCCTGTGATTTCAACGAATCCTGATGCAATTCCAACAATTGACAGAACTGCTTCTGGCTATTTCTTTGACTTTGATACGTTCTCAGAAGATCCAAGCGAACCTGAAACGACGCCAGCATCATCAAAACTCAAGCAGCAAGTACAAGACTTTATTCACTTTCTGAAAAAGACTTATCTGGTTTCTCCATGGATTGAATTCTGGATTACATCTGGACTTTTTGTTTTCCTGCTCTGGCTAGCTTTGGTAACAACAGTAAGCATGCTTATAAATGGCAGATACATCCATGTGAACAGTGAAGGAAAAGACGTGAATGTACTTTTGAAACCACATAAATCTTCCCATTGTGAAGCAAGAGACTTGTCATCAGTGAACATCACAGCTGTTCCTATACAGGATGGTATAGTGTGGGACAAAACAGATTATGAAATCTTCGGTCCAAGTGAACAATTGAACATTCCACATTTATTTAAAATTTCACTAAGTGATTTAATTACGTCCAGTACCTATTCAGATGATTGGGACTTAGAAACTGTTCAAGATATAATGTTTGATCTAGAAAAATCTGCTGCATTTTCTAAAAAGAATTTGTAGAGGGTTCATCTGGTTACGAAGAATTGTATTGTTATAACCACTATGGTCATCATTATTTGCACAAAACTGCATATCCAAGAAATGTGTTTATGTTTAATCAATGGGAACATTGTCCTACACCACCACAAGGTAGTTCAAAAACTTTTGCTAGTAAATTTCCATATTTTTCAGGTTATAATACATCTGACCCAGAAACGTTTTACTATAAAAATATAAACAAAACAGGACTGAAAATGATGTTAACAAATACGAAACAGATTTACTCTGAAGCATTTATTGCCCAACTATCTATACAGGGTTTCGACTTATGGAAAGACACAATTGAGACAAAAACTGTCTGGGGTAGTAAAGATTGGCAAGTACAGGGTATAGAAGCTTTATTTAGAGCCTGTATTATCCCTGAACAAATAATGTTTTTGAATGACACCGTCCAACAGACATCTTGTCTTGGATTAGCCAAGATCAAAGAGATGAAAACACCTTCTGTGCCAACACCTGCCAGTGATAATAATACAAAGGCAGTGGTGACAGTTGACAATATACTACAACTCAACAGAACTCATCCGAATTGGAAGAAATGGTTGATCTGGCCCACAGACCCAAACAACTGTCAGGAAAGGTTCTTGAACAAAACTCAGGGTTTAACTATTCATAGGCCAGACCCAAGATATGTCCAAAGACAACATCCGGGGGTAGTAACAACATACAGTGTAGGTAAATTATGCCTCGATTGGCTGCATAAATCTACACTACAGGATGTGAAGCAACACTTAACCTTACTTAAAGAGGACGCAGATCTCAGGGAATTCTTGCTTGGACCAAGAAAACCGCGTCAAAAACGTTTCATATATGCCGGCATCTATGCTGCTTATAACGAAGCATGGAAAGTGTCACAGATGGAGGCTGCAGAACGAATACGTGAACTTGATCGTATTAATTTAGAGAAAACACTCTCTGTGGTCGACAATGGGTTAACAACTTTGTCCTCCAGGATTTATTCATTGGATGGCATTGTATCCTCTGCTATCGACATTCTAGAACAAGATTTGGCTATGTTACAACAAGGTCAGTCTCAATTACGTTCTATTGTGTTATTGACATGGACGCTGCAATCTTTGCGAGCGGGCTATGTGCCTTGGCGTTTCATCAACACGTCGTCTCTGTTTGCAGAATACAATCTCACTGATAAACAGATCGAATTGGCACAAAGAGGAGCGAGGTATACAGTGCTAAGCATTGAAAAAATGGAAAAACTACCGTTTACAGTGGCAGAAAAACCAGCTACAGAATGGGTTATTCATGGCAAAATAACATTACCTGTGACAACTGTTCAGTTTCAGTATTGCCTCAGACAGATGCAAGCAGGCAAATATGAAAGGTTGGGTAAGGAATACATTAAGATATCTTGGAATTTACCGTATACACATAGATGTTGGAGTGGGGATCGTGAAGTGTATCTTAGCGGTATCAACTGTAAACATGCGCTGACCGGTTCACTCATTTGTCAGGACATTATTTTACACGGGGCTTGTAATGGTTCTGTGGCAAACTTGTCTTGCCATCAGCACGGTTCACCAGCTGCTGTGATTAATCCAGCGTTTGGACAACTTTCGAATGGGAGTTACCTCATGTTGAATGATCAGAGCTGCTGTGGAATGTTGCCAGGCATCCCATATCTAGTAACGGTCAACTCCAGGGTCTCTTGCTGTATGCAAGTATTGTTTCCCCCAATAGACACAGTCAGGGAGTCGCCTTTATGGCCTTCGCTGAACGTCTCTTTTATAAGATTTGATACTTTAAGCAGAATGAAAGCCAAGCAAACAGTGCCTTTGACCTCGGCCAAAGAAACCTATGATCTACAAGTTGCAAGGACTTCGGCTGAGATACAGACTTTTATACGTACAAACTGCCCTATACATTTCGTAGAAATGATATCACGTATCTTTAACATGTCAGATACAACAGGAATTGTACATGTATTTAAGAGCATTTGCACCGGTCTATTAGCACCGTTCCAGGCAATACTTGGAATCATTCCGAACTTTGCACATTCGGTGTTTGGTGGCATACCATTAATTCTCGCACTTGTTGCTGGAATTTTATTCATCTGTCTGCTATTGCGCTATGGCCAGCCGATTCGCCGAAATCACTCCGAGCGAAATGGAGAAAGCTCTCCTTGAAAGAAAGAGCCGTGAGCGAATAGTACAGCTATTGGGCATGACTCGTCTACGGGACCTTAATACCACATGGTTCCTGTCATTCCGACCAATCTGGCATGATTGCATCTTACCTGTTCTACGCTGCCTGCTATGCGGTGAAGAATGCGTGTTGGACGCCTGTCTAACATATCCATCAGCTGCGCCAAAGGATGTCGATGCTTTGCTGGACCCGATAACGGCCCATGCTCTGTGTTGTCCCCAGAGGCTTCCAATCCTGATGTCAGCATTCATTGAGATCTCACAGTCGCCTCCTGCTGCTGCTGAGGTACGAGAAACAACTCCAGGCACACAGGTAACAACGGACGCGAACATTGCTGCTGCGACCTATGCTGAGAGCGATGCTTCCCATCTTTGTGCGATCAATCTTCTACACGAGGTGTTCCAACTTACACCAGCGGCAATAGATGATGTTTTGTCTATTGAAGTAGATGATCTCATGTTTACACCAGACCCGTAAACTGACTCTGATTCGGCATACTCTGTTCCAGTACAACAGCAACAATTTGGCCTTCATTTTTCAAACCCTTGGAACTTTACCAAATTTGAACTTTTTGTCCCATTTTTTCGAATAAAAATGGCACTCCAATCTGCTTAAAGTAGAACTAGCCTTATAATACAGACTTGGCAGTACTTCCAGGGACACTTCGTCATCTTGTGTGTCTAAATCAGTTCATTTAAGTTTCATGACAGGAAATGACTTTTGATTTTGAACAAACTTCTCGATCATTTTAGTCATATGTAAATATTGCTTTTGTATTTCGTTCCGAATGCATTAATTTCATACTTTATGCTGGAAATGAAAAGCACTGCTTGATGATGTACAGAAACATTTGCATTTTAATGTATCTTTTAAAGCTTTTTTAGGATATGTTTTACTATGCGGTACTCCATTTTAATGTTTAGCATTTTAAATGTTTAGCATTTTAGTATTGTTGTATACACAAAAGAGGAGTGGGTGTTGTGTACTTTATTGGGTGTCCATAAACGGGCTTTCTAGAATCATGTCCTTATATAGGCACAATCCAACTTGCCCTTATATAGGCATAAAATCCCAGACCTTATTTAGGCATAAACCATGCATACCAAATACAGGCATGGATTCCGACATCCGTCCACCCTAGCGTCTCAACGAGTCCATGAAAAAACAGACCCTCAGGCTGCGGGAGTTTCCCTTGCCCAGGACTATTGATTTCTTCAAGGACTCATACATTATGCATGAACCTCTATTCCTTAAGGGATTCATTCATGACGTCTTTCGCTACCCAACTCACGTCAATGCTAACATTTTCAGGTATAAATATACCTTCCCAAACCCCTGTAAATCAGAGGAGACCTCGACTTCAGAGGAGCCCGATTCCCGGCCGGACGCACTGAGAAGACGCTGTCATTCCTGCACGCAGAGAGTCCAGCTTCCAGTGATCTAACTTCCCTTGCGGGGTGTTGGAGTTCGAGTCCGGATAGAGATTCCTACCTCTCTCATTCTTCAGGTATGGAGCAGACTAGAACCTAGAGGGACTCTTGGCATACTAGACTCTTGGCATATTAGGCGTAACTTACTCTTAGTATACTCTAGTCAGGAATACAGCACCTACTTCTACTTTTCCCTACACCTAGGAAAGGTTAGGCACACTGGGTAGAACTAGGATAGAAACGCATCGTATGAGTACTCGCATTTTTAGGCTGTGTCATTTTATGTAAATGCATATATGCTGAAAAGATAATGCTACCGCAGTATTATTTATTTCTACTGCTCACCTTGTACATTATTTATCTCGCATACTGTCTTGTGATCGTAACAGCACATCTAACTTACAACAGAAACAAGACTGTTCAATAAACCTTTTTATTGAAACGCCCGTCTGTTATTTCTGTGTGACTTTGAGAATAACTGAATCATGCACAACTGAGCTGAGTGAAATAGTTATCTATTGTTTCTACGACTCTGGGACACGTCCTGATTCTGTAAGGGAAACACAGTGGTCATGTTTTGCGGCTGCCAGAAACTAATCCCTTCTTGTTGTCAAGAAGTTTCTAGTGGCCTCTGAGCTAGCTGGCACAAGTAATTAAGTTTAATATACTCGATAGGAACATACCGACCTTAGTCCTATGTCAAACCTATAGGATATATTATTCCAATGCGCAGAGCCTATTAGGGAAATAGGAGCTACACTACAGTATCATAATCAAGATATGTTATTTACTTTGTTGCTTAAGCCTATTATATCTCTACGCTTCTTCTCGTTGCCATGTGTTTTTGTAACCTATGTTCTATCGTCTTCCCAATGTAAAGCGCTCTGATACCTAAGGGTGAAGCCAGCGCTATATAAAACCTCGTAAATAAAATAAATAAAAATAAAATTGTTATCAAAATTGTTTTTAGAAGCATTTGATGCAGCTGGACTTTCATCCAGTTCACCAAACATATTTTAAAATAGCGAAGTATGATGAAGGACCAGACTGACATCAGACTACATGAACATAACAAATGATGATCATTAAGAAATATATTACATTTTCTGAAACTCTCTATTTTAATTTCTTTTAGACTGTAAAGCACCTACCGGGGAAAGAAGACAGGTAAGAACTAGGAACCAGTTACACATCAATTGTATATGTAAATGATGTCATCTAATTTGTTCAAATAGTCATTATTAACGGAATCATAGCCAGGTGGCACCTAAAGAAATAAAAGAGCAAATGTATTCTAAGGGCAATTTTGTGATACCGCTGCATGTCCTATAGTTCCGCATCCTGATTGTTGTGTTTTGCACAGCTGCTCCAGCAGTCTGTTCACACTCTATCCAGTGCACCATGATCTAGAATGATTTTTCACACTAAGGATGTTTACTGTAATATGTAGAGGCTAGTAATGCCTCAAAAGAAGTAAGGCTCAGGTATTCTAAGCATTTTAAACGTCACAAGCTCTCCAATTCAGCACTTGTGATCATTAAAATGGATTTATTTTCCTATGTACTAATTCCAACTCCTAAAATAAGATTGAAAATGGATATTGATTCGTTCTCTGGTAGGGGCTTTTTGTAGGTGTCCCTTCGAAATACTGAATCAGTATGTTATGTATTAACGTTTTGCAACCAAAATGCGGTGGCAAAATAATTATATTTTGCCAACAACTTGAAGGGGGTGGTAATACATTTGCATAAGGGTTGCGGTCCCCTTGGGACTCCTTTCCATTATGAATGTTAAAAAAAAGTTTGTTGAATTTTTTTTTAAATGCAGTCCTGTTTCCTTTAAGGAAAACGGGCTGCATTTTTAAAAACAAAAGTTGCTTTCAAGAAAGGCAATCACAGGCTTCCGTCCCTGTGATGGCTTCCAAACCTAGTGAGTCCCAATTTGTGACCTACCTCATCAACAGTCATGAGGTAGTTTGGATTACGGCCCACTATGATTCGGATTTTTAAAAACTGACCTATTAGTACATAGGTCAGTTTTTAAAAATCCTTCACTGGTCACAAAAATACAAGTCGCAATTTCTATTAGTATTTTGGAATTGCTTATTTGTACATCTGGCCCAGAGTTTGAAAACTTGTCACTATTTGCTTATTTTCAGTCTTGTGTTGACATTACTACGAGCATCTAATAATAAAAGAACATCAGAGTGATGCTGTCATAGTCCTTTACAGTTCACTTGAGGTACAACAATACCCGTAGTCAGACCAGAAGGCAAAACAGTAGTCCGAGAGACCTGCAATTGCCACTTAAAGATCGCTTTTATATTCCTTTCTTTTGAATGTTCTTTCCCTTATATTCATTCTCATTAGCTAATAATGATTTTAGTAGGCTTATTTAGTGGATTATTGAGCTTCAACACAGGAGAGAAAGGCTCTATATCCACCTTGCCAAAGTTTTGAACCTTAAAACCAGATTTCAAAGTGATCTATATTAATCCGGTACAATTATTTATTTGAAATAATGGCATGATGCCTATTGACATATGTATTTTCACAGTACAGTTTCCATATTTAATATATATTTCTTATCACACAATGTTTTGTTACTTCCACCACCCAAAATATTGTCATTGAACATGGAGTGTTTAACTATGCTTAGGCTATCCTGTTTTAGGTTTAAACCTATAATAACTGATTAAACCCAACTGAAAGGAAAATAGTCCTCACCAGTGTAAACATATCAACACCTGCACAACCACAAACTAAATGCCATTCAAAGAGAGGAAAAGAACAGTGAAAGAGTCATTTTTATTTCTTCTTGAGTTTTGTTGTTTAGGGATGTCACTAAAATATTATTTCTTCTTCCTTTTGTTGTTATTTCTGTTTTGTGGTCTTTAGTCTAAAAATGCAGGGTTTAGAAGCATGTTTTAGGTCTTATTTAAACATTTTATAAACTTTAGAGAGTCAGGAAATATCAAAATCATATTTGATATTTGACTATGTTTGATTCTATCACCGATAGGTAAAATGGCTGGTTTCATAAGACTATTTTCCAATATGTACTAGCTCATTTACCCACAGACAGAGAATGGGTGAAATCCTTTGATACATCATCCCCCTTTTCTAGCAAGTCAGTATTGATAGTAGGTGAACTGCCAAACGCCCCAGGCTTCAAACATTCAATGCAAGGTGTAGTGGCAGGTATATGTGAAAAGCATGCTGTAGCCAAGCATCTGGGATAGTGGTGAAAACATGACAGCAGACTGTTTGAAAACTTTGAACGCTGCTGCAAAAAGGTCTTACCAAGTTCAACAAAGATTGGAATGATATCATTTGTATTTGCAGTGATTCAGCTACGTATATGAAAAGGTTGTGTGATGACCTGTCGAAATAGATACCTGAGCTGAAGTGTTTCCCTGTAAGCGATCCTTGCCACTTGCTAGATGGTTTGCTAAAAGCATCTTTACAATCTTCAGAGTTAATAGCGAATGCTATTGACTTTGTAGTCCATTCTGGTTCATTGTTTCGTTATGCATGGGAACTAAGACACAAATATGTCTAATTTTGTGCTTTGTGTGGCATCAAAGAAAGAGTCATCCCAACTGTGTCATTTAGCCGGTGGTTCTCAGTCCTAGAGGCCGTGAATGCTATATTATCCAGACTTTACAGACTTTTTGCTTACTGATGATGCCAAAGGCAAGAAATGTGAGGATTTGCGGTCGTATATTGATAGTAATGTGAAAAAAAGTAGACTGTACTGCATTCTTAGATTTTTACAGGAAAACATGACTGCTGGAGTGGACATAATCAAAAAACTAGAGTCTGAAAACACCCTTGTCTACAAAGTATTCAGCGTAATTGGTGTAGATGTGAAGCATCTCCTTGAGCATAGGCTGGGTGACACTTTTGGTGCCTTTGGCACTGCAACATGTTCCATGTTAGATGCCACTTGGTAAGCAAAGAAATGTTGAGGAGCAATTCAGGAAATTTTATTATACAGTGCATGAGAAATGGCTTGCAATGATGCATAGAAATGTCCCTTCAGCAAACATGGCATTTAAAGTCAATGAAGCCTCACTGTAGTACTCTGCACAAGTTCTAGATCCCTTCCGTAAAGGGGAATTTTCTCCAGCATTTGAAAAGTACTGCTTCATTTTTGACTGCTTCAGTAACTCTGAGGGAATACGTGCCTAGTTCAACGCATATGTTGCAGAATCTATCCCAGAGAATCGCAGTCAGCTGTACCAGTATTAGCATGGAAAACTATGTTAGTGGCCATAGTTAGCGAATTGTGTGCTGGCTGTTTTGGTGTTGCCTATCTCAAGTGCCAATGTTGAGAGGGCTTTTTCACAGATACAAGTTTACATGGGAAAGAAAGAACGAGCGCACACAACCAAAGACTCTCTGAAGAAGTATTGTATGGTGTACTACAATTATGTTGATTTGGACCTCATATACACTCATGTACACTGTATGTGCACTGTCTATATACCATGCACTATCAGAGCAGAAAGGAAGCAATAATTAAAGCAAAATGTTTCATAAACACCGGAAGGACACTGTGGCGTGAAAATGTGTAACCACTGATAACAACTGTTTTTTTAAGGTATTGAAATCACTGAAATCACTGAAAACCCCTGAAAAACCCCACCAGAATTTGCTAAAAATAGAAACTTAAAACAGGAAAGCCTAATGTATACTTCAGCTGTAGTCAAATTGACCACTAATGAGCATTGGTAGAGATTCCTTCTGTACTTTATTACCAACATATTACAGATGTGCATAATTGTATCATATCAATGTACTATCACTAAGACAGCACATTTTCTATTTATAGCTAGACTATGTAATTGAATTAAATGTGACTAATCATCAAAGCATAGATTTCTCTACACATTCCATAGATGTATGTAGAGTTGGCAGATGCGGCACTCCGTCAAAACGTGATAGATATCTCATTCGCCATATTTAGATTGCCATTGTGGCAGACAGGACATTTATCACTTATTTGATGGAGTATCCTGTTTTCCAAACTCTAAATAGTGCTCTTAGTCCCCTCCTTAAGCACATGAATCTGAGTGATTTTCTATAGGACTTTTTGTAATCAAAATGACAATGTTAATTGTAATTCAGTGAATGCTGTGGTCACTTTCAAAGAGAGCAAAAGGTCTCTTATCTCTGAAAAAGCTGAGCAGTGCCCCAAAACAAATGTGTGGTCAACAACAGAAGATGTCCGCACTGTGGCACTAGGCCAGGTCCTTTTTTAATTTTTAAGGTTTAATGTACCCTGTCTTGGAGTTCGCAGTCTCCTGCAAATGTATGTACCCTTGTTGGACATCCCATGGTGTTAGCAGACCCAGCACAGGTCTTTGAACCACAAGGGCTGTCTATCCCAGATTCAGTAGAAGCAGTTCCCCCCAGTTATTCTATTCTCAGACAAGACAGGGAGAGGAGGGTAAAGATGGTTTGGCCATCATATATGAAAATACGCTCCACTGGTCAACGGAAGCAGTGAGAGAACCTACTTTTTGTGAAGCTTTGAGATTTTATCTCAAGATTAACCACACCGTACCTTTCTCTGGGTTGCTGAACTATCGCCCCTACTGGACCCAGATCCACTTTTCTACTGGAAATAGGTTAACTGATTGAACTTTATTTAGACAAATCCAGCTGTACTAATTCATGGGGATTTTAACTTTTACCTGAAGGACTCAGTGTATAGGAACTAAGTTACTCTCATTGATACTTTAACACGTTTTGGTCTTACCCAGTTAGTCAAAGAGCCTACGCATTTGGCAAGGCACACATTCGATGGGATCTTATCCAACAAAACAATGTTGAAGGTTGAGGAAAGTCATGCAAATACGTTTTTGGCGGCGTTACATAGATAACATCATCATGATATGGGAGGATTCCCAGGAAGGTCTACAGGAATTCCTCACATGGATAAACAGTAGAGATGAATGCCTCAAGTTTACATGCGTGTCTGACAGAACACGATTGGACTTTCTAGACATTACGATCTACACTGTGAACGATACCCTTCAAACCAAAACTTTTTACAAACCTACAGCACGTAACAGCATACTCTCCTATAACAGCTTTCATCCCCGTCCTTTGAGAGACAATCTACCTTACAATCAGTTTTTGCACCCGAGGCGTAACTGCAGTACTCTGAAGGACTATAAAGAACAAGCCAAGGAATTGGAAAATAAACTTGAGATGAGAGATTACCCTGTAAAGACCATAAGGAAATGTCAGAAAAGAGCTCGTAACCAACCGAGAGAGAGCCTATTGGAGACAACACCACGAGAAACACCAGAAGATTTACTAACGTGTGTAACCACATACAATACATCAACCAATACTGTAAAAAAAATCATAAATAAATACTGGAGGATCCTCACATCAAATACCTTACAATGGCCCAAACCCAGATTCGCCAACAGAAGAACTAGAAACATAAAGGATTACCTGGTTCACACAAGACCAGCACTAGTTACCAGTAAAGAAAGCCTCAGTGCAGCATGGAATTTGAGTCCAATCGTGGGACACTACCCATGCGGGTCATGCACGGTGTGCAAACTGACAAACGTCACTAAGAAATTACAACTCCTAACTAACTTCACCTGGACATTACGCCAGCACACGAATTGTAATACCACTCATGTGGTTTACATGATCACATGTCCATGTAAATACAAATATATAGGGATGACATGCCGCAAAATAAAACAACGCATAGGTGAGCACAAGAGCAACATAAACTGTAAGAGAGCTACCACCAAGATGAGCAAACACTACATCGAGAGCAATCATAGTGTAGATGACCTCAACTGGGTGGTCCTGGAAACACTACACGTTAAAACCAACAATGCTGAGCGAGTGCTCTTCCAGAAAGAACAACGTTGGGTCCATCGCTTGAAAACTGATATTGAAGGTTTGAACGACAATATTCCTTGGTATACACTAACGTGATTTACACTCTTGGATGTAAGGCCACTCTGATCATCAGTCCTTATACTACCCCGATCGTTCATAAATGACTATGTTAACATCTGACACCATCATCAATAACTAGGATGAGCAGGACCCAATTCCTAGAATCATTATCCAATATTAGTATCAAGTTTATTACTTTTGGATAAATACACACATCCTTAATAATTGATAACTTTCAATAATCAAATACCAACTTCAAAATCATTATTTTTTAAACATAGAAACATTGTGACAATAAATACCATCATTTCTGACTCTTCTCACATTTAAATATTTATCATTAACAATTACAAGAAGTGTGAATGATGAGATTAGTCTTTCTACCATGTTACCCACTGTAATGCCAATTGACTTCGATACAATAATCCCTCAACTATTTTTACACCTGAGCGTATGAAACGGCTAGCTCTCCTTGGCCTCGTGTTTACCGGGGCTACGCGCGTAGAGACAGAACAAGTCAAGGACATGTGAGAACTGGTAAGCTGCCGTCCAGAGGCTACGACGCAGAGAAGAACCGTGTAAGGTACACGTTACTAAATCCTTTTATTTTCACAGACTAGAGTTCTTGCATCGCTCTTCGGTACCCCGAGGAAGCCAGAAAACGGCATTAGAAGGTAATTTTACTGTACGGACCGCTATTTGCCAGATGTTAACTAATCACCATAGTTTATTTCTTTTGGTTTAAACGTGTAACATGACCATATGAAAACGTGTGCTTTGACAACCCAAACGCTGCACTTCATACTACTTGCCAGATTTTAACAACTCACAGAGGTTTTTAAACATGCCGTTTCACCCTCAATAGACTGATCGCACAATATGACCACATGAGTACGTGCGCCTTGACATACCACGCACCGTACTTAACGCTACTTGCCAGACTTTAACAAACTCACCGCAGGTCTTATTTGTGAGAAGTTGGCCTGGCATATGCTGTCCACTAATTATAGTGGGCACCTTGCACCAGTCCAAACAACCCCTTATTGGAGATAGGTTAAAGACAACCTTTATTGAAAGCTATCCTAGTGGTAGCTATGGAGAGCAGCCTTCAGGCTAAGTCTTGAAGGAATGTAAAGCAGCTTGTTTTACTAGTCTATAATCTCTTGAGTGACCAAATGAAAGAGCACCACACCAGGTATATATTCAAAATATATGTATTTATTAGTAAACACACCCCTCTAGTCTCTTTAGGAGGCTAGAGTTCAAGTACATAAGTTATAAGTTATTTAAACACAGTAATAGCACAAATACACGTTTGGGCCCTAGGGCGTACTCAAACCATATACCAATAAAGTGGTATAAGAACCACGACTGAGCTAGACACTAGGCCTAGAGCCTCTAGAAGTGCTTGGGCCACAAGGAACCACCCAAGGTAGTGACACAGGGGACCCACGGGGATGCGTGCAGTGTAGTAACACAGCCGCGAATCGCCGTTAACTTCTATGGAGAAAGTCGCGGTTTGGAATTTAAAGAAAAGGGACACTTAAAGAAGGACTTGGAGCAAACCCTTTGAGAACTAGGTCGTTCTAGAGTCTCTACCCACGGGAGCACCGGAGTACTCTTGTTACCTCACCCAGGGAAGCCGGGTGCATAGGTGCCTTTCGGGGTCGGGTTTCGTCGTTGAGTTGAATGGCGATATGCTGCAAAGTGCTGCTGGCGACCAAGTGAAAAGTGTCCGGGTGGATCCAAAGGTGGATCGGAGATCTGAAGAACCTGAAAGCAGAGGGGACAGAGTCTGGGTCACTAGCCAGTGACCAGGAAGGCGATGAGCAGATGCCCACGATGTCGAGTGCTTCAGGTAGGTTGACGGTCGTCTTGACTCTTCAGCCACGAGGTCCAGGAGGCGTTGTCAGTGACCAGGAGCAGTATTCGGGCTGGTACATGATGTTTGTCGAGTGCTGAGGTGTCGGCGACCGGATTGGACCCAACAAGCCTTGGCAACAGCAAGTCTCGATGAAGATGAAGATTGACGATGATGCAGACCAGCAAGGTCTGAGGAACTCACCCAGCAAGGGTAAGTGAGGGCAAGCCTGGAGCAACCAGGGAGCCCAAGTAGAAAAAGATTGGCCTTCGTGAAGGGCTACTAGCCAACGGGCTAGCGACCGCGAAGGAGCCTCGAAACGGTGCACGTGGAGCTGGCTCACAGGACACTCGTGGAGTGGAGGCCAGTGATCTTCAGTGCAGTTGGTGCTGGAGGCTAGGGCTACTCGGAGCCCAAAGCACGACTTCGTGGGCGACCCAGAAGAGGATGCACTTGCAAATGCGTGCGGTGTCCAGGGGTCACGGTTCCACGTTACCCACGACAGCTACGGGCCTCAGCTTTACTGGGGACTCAGGGCAGCCTCGGGGAAGTCTGGAAATCCACCTCTGGTGATGCAAAGACTTCGGCGTCCGACGGGAGCTTCAGCGATGCAGACCGGACAATTGCTTCTTTGGTGCCTGCCAAGCAGGGGAGTCACTCCTTGACCCCAAGGGAGATTCTTCTGTCCTCTAATCTTTAAGTAGAGCGTCGAAGGTCCAGGATTCTGTGTCAGAGTTTCGTCCAGGGATAATCTAAAGTCCTAAGGACTGGGTTCCTATACTTATACTAAGGTTAGGGGTTGGACTTACTCTGTGGTCCCACCTATGGGTGGGTCAGGGCAGAGGGGTGGCTACACCCCTTTCCCTTTGTCCAGTTCGCGCCAAAGCAGGGGCTGCAAGCCCCTGATCCGGTTTGAACTGGGGTATGCACAGGGACACCAAATGTGCCCCCAGTGCAGGACTTCAAAGCACCCGAGAGTGCTCCCGCCCAGCCCCAATACACACTATCCTGTCTGGGGAGGTGGTCACACATCCCTGGGACAGGAAACCTATTGTCCAGGCCTCCCCTGCCGGAGTTTCGGTCAGCAGCAGGAGGCCAGACTCGTGTCTGTGGCAGCGGCATCCATTTTGTGATGGCAGGGCTTGGAAAGTCAGTACCGGGCATACCGGTGTGTACATGTCTTTCCCTCTAGAAGGGTGGAATGCTACCCCCGCTGCCAGAACTGGCGGGGGTAGTATTCCAAGATGTTTGACACCAAACACGACATGTTTCCGTGCAGCCATTCCAAAGTTAGCATTTAACGCGAGGTTATAATGCGCTTAAGAGTATATGGTCAGGCTGCACTACAAACAGCATCAGAGAAGGGTCTCCGAACGCTGCAGAGGGGCCCTGCTCATGCAGGGGCACCCTCTCACATAGGAACCACGCACTCTGCCTTCAGGATTGATAAGGCCTGCCATAGGAGTGACTTATAGGTTTATATGTGTGTATGTATATAGTGATATAGGTAGCCTATATCATAGTAAGGGGTGCATGCACCACCTTACCCAGGCTGAGGTAGCAGACCTGTGGTGTCAGTTTGGATGGCCTTCCAGGGGTGGCACAATACATGCTGCAGCCCCTGGTAGGCCTCTGAGGTACCTATGCCCTGGGTACATAGTATACCATATACTAGGGACTTATAAGGGCACTCCAGATTCCAATCAGAGATGTGCCTAAGGCACATGGAAACCATTTTAGAGAGGAAGCAGCTAGGCTGGGGTTCTGATTAGCAGGGCCCCAGCCAGACTAAGGTCGAAAAACAGTGAAGCATCAGCAAAAAGTGGGGGTACCCATGTGAAGCAGATCCTACTCTCCTACATTATTTTCTTGACCTACAGGAGATTAATCGCCTAATATGACCACAAGAGCAGAAGCGCCCTTAAAATCAAGTTGCTTAGCCATTAAATTTGAATTTTTAACGCATTTACTAATGTCGGTTCCTCTGGAACCTATCTATTTCCTAAATCACCTCTAACTCAGCTCTACCACTTGACTCGCCACTCGTGCTAGAATAAGCCGAGCCTGCATAGAATATCCACGTTTACCTGGACTCAATGTAGTCATATACAACATAGACAGATAATTATCAAACTGTTACAGCAAATACGCAAAAGTTATTGTGTTGTAGCCATAGGGATAACAATAATAAATATTACTGCACTCTCTTTTTTCAGCTTCAGATACGACTGATCTGACTCAAAATAAACAAGAGTGGTAAGTTAACCACTTAATTAGGAGCCATAATGAGCTCTTAAAAACACACCTGGTCCTGAAGAAAGCCTCTAGAATACACGAGAAGGCTGAAACATGTTGACCTACAACAGTGCGGAACACTAGTAACTGGGTCTACAGACGCACCACCTCGAAAACCTTTTAATACCTCACATCACAGTTTTCTTTATTAAATTTTTGTGGTTAAGTGATGTAGGGGATTTTAAAATTCACAACACTTGAGCACTCACACGCCCTCTTTTTAATCTCTGGACACTACTGATAAACCAGTTGGTCTACCTCCAGGTGGAGAACAGCATATATACTATCCAAAACCCTATGATGATGCTGCAACAGTACACTTAGGCGGAGAATCAAGATATACCGCCATTTGCCTGTGTACATTTATGAGGGTTTTTAAGACGGTCTCAATACGATCAAGACCCTGGTTGCACAGGACAAGTGATCCATTCTCCCCCTTCTTGATTTTTTGGTTGAGGAAACTCTACAGCTAAGCTGGTCAGATCACTATGTGGTTTCTCACTGTCTTGGAATCCCCCTAGGTAGGCTTATAGAAATGTGAAAAAGAGATATCTTACTAGTGACTGGAAGGACATGTTACAGATGACATTCTTTAATGCCCTAAACAGAAATATTGTTACTTTCCAAAAACATGTTAATCTGTCAGTCTAATAGTTTTCTAAATGGCTTAGTATGACCTTGGATGAAATTGCCCCTCTTAAAGCTAGAGATTGTCATAGTGAATCATCGTCTTCTCCTTTGTTTTCTGACCGACTTAAATCATCGACGCAAACCTGTCGGAGACAAGAATGGGTTTGGTGCAGGAACTATAACCAGCAGGAAAAAAGTAAATATAGGGCCCTGTTTAGAGAGTATAAGCAGGCTAATTTTGAAGAGAAGTCCAAGTTTTCCACTGACAAAATTGCTAATGCTTCTTACTGCCTCGATAAGCTATTTAAAATCATAAATACTCTGTCTTCTTCTATCACTCCAAATCCAACAGCAGGCACCCAGACTTTCTGTGTTGAGGTGGCTTTGATTTTTCAGTCAAAAGTTCTTACTGTCTATA
>CAWUFW010002553.1:1242500-1250000 GCA_963921515.1 Calotriton arnoldi | reverse complement strand
TCAAGACGGGTCGAGTGGGTAACCGACATCGCCGCAGACCCCTTGCACCCGGCGTGGGCCTCCCCGCCCCGTGGCGCGGTCGGGGCGCACTGAGCACAGTCTGCCCCAGTCGACAGTCGTGCCGGGAGCAGCATAGGATAAAGTTCAGAGATACCCAAAAGGCACAGAATCAAGACTGGGTGGACTTTGTAGATTGTGCTACTAAGGCTCTGGAGGGCTGGTTACTTGGCAGTAAGGTGTGTGATTTCAAAGGATTGTACAACTTAATTATGAGGGAGCAGATCCTTAATAATTGTCAAAATCAGCTGTTGCATCAGTACCTGGTGGACTCTGATCTGACCTCTCCCCAAGAATTGGGAAAGAAGGCAGACAAATGGGTCAGAACCAGGGTGAGGCAGAAGGTTCAGAACCAAGGTGGTGACCCAAAGAAGCAAGATTCTAAGAACTCTGAGAAGGGTGGGGAGTCCCAATCTAACAGAGGAAAAGGCCAAAAGAAACCATGGTGTAAAGTCTGTAAACAGAAAACCCATTGGACAAGTGACTGTATAAAGTCCAAAGACTCAACTCCAGCCACTATTGCCCCTAAGGCAACTGTTCCCCCTAGTGCAGCTAGAATTGGTGGTGGAGGTACTCAGAATAAGGGTGTAGTAGGGTTAACCCTGGGATCTGAGATGGGCTCTGGCCTAGTCAGAGTTCCAACTCAGGCTGTCCTGGTCTGTGATGGAGGCATGGACATGTCCTCCTTTGTGAGTCCCAGTAACTTCGGCAAATACAGACAGCAGCCTTTGATAAATGGAAAAGAGGCTTTGGCATTCAGGGACACAGGAGCAAGTGTCACAATGGTGACAAAAGATCTTGTGGCTCCTGGGCAGATTATACTTGGTGAGATGTACCAAGTGACCAATGCTAGCAATGTCAGGACAGACCATTCCTTGGCAGTTGTTAATTTCTCCTGGGGAGGGGTAACTGGCCTCAAGAAAGTTGTGGTAAGTGCAGACCTCCCTGTTGAATGCTTGCTTGGCAATGATCTAGAAACTTCAGCTTGGGCAGAAGTGGAGCTCAGGACACATGCAGAAATGCTAAGGATCCCTGCACATGTATTTGCTGTGACCAGGTCACAGGCCAAAAAGTCTAACACTGAACAGGCCCTGGATTCTGGAAGAATGGACCAGGTGCCTCCCAAGAGGAGGAGCAGTAGGGTTAAGGCAGTGCCTTCCCCCCTGACTCAGAATACAGATCAGCCTCCTGAGGGAGATGATCTTAGTCCTGAAGAAGGAACTGTCCCAGAGGAGCTTGAACCTGATCAGGTTGAGTTCTTGGGGACAGGGGGCCCTTCCAGGGCAGATCTGAGCCAGGAGCAGCAAAGCTGCCCCTCTCTTGAAACCCTCAGAAAGCAAGCTGCTGATGAGGCTGCTGGGAATGCTAGTGGTACCCATAAAATATATTGGGGTGATGGACTCCTATATTCAGAGAGCAGAGACCCCAAGCCTGGTGCTTCCAGGAGGTTGGTAATACCTCTGAAATTTAGGGGCTTCCTATTGACACTAGCCCATGATATTCCTCTAGCAGGTCACCTGGGCCAAAACAAGACTTGGGACAGAATTGTTCCTCACTTTCATTGGCCCCACATGTCTGAAGACACCAAGGAGTTTTGTCGCTCCTGTGTCACCTGCCAAGCCAGTGGGAAGGCAGGTGGAACCACAAAGGCCCCCCTGATACCACTACCTGTGGTGGGGGTTCCCTTTGAGAGGGTGGGGATTGATATAGTTGGTCCCATGGATCCTCAGACAGCCTCTGGGCACAGATTTATCCTGGTGGTGGTGGACCATGCCACTAGGTACCCAGAAGCAATCCCACTTAGGGCCACCACAGCACCTGTGGTGGCAAGGGCCCTCTTGGGAGTATTCTCAAGGGTGGGTTTTCCTAAGGAGGTAGTATCAGACAGGGGTGCAAACTTCATGTCTAGTTACTTGACTGAAATGTGGAAGGAGTGTGGAGTGAATTATAAATTCACCACACCCTATCACCCACAATGCAATGGTTTAGTTGAAAGGTTCAACAAAACCTTAAAGGGCATGATCAAAGGTCTCCCAGAAAAGCTTAGGCGCAGATGGGACATTCTTTTGCCCTGCCTTTTATTTGCCTACAGGGAGGTGCCTCAAAAGGGGGTTGGTTACAGCCCTTTTGAACTTTTGTTTGGCCATCCTGTTAGAGGTCCTTTGTGTCTGGTGAAGGAGGGATGGGAGTTGCCTCTCAAACCCGCTAAACAGGACATAGTGGACTATGTACTTGGTCTCCGCTCCAGGATGGCAGAGTACATGAAAAAGGCAACTAAAAACCTTGAGGCAAGCCAGGAATTGCAGAAGGCCTGGCATGACCAAAAGGCTGTGCTGACTGTTTACCAGCCAGGGCAGAAAGTGTGGGTGTTGGAGCCTGTGGCCCCAGCCGCCCTCCAAGATAAGTGGAGTGGCCCCCATACAATTGTTGAACAGAAGGGAGAGGTTACCTACTTGGTAGACCTTGGAACTCCCAGGAGTCCCCATAGGGTACTCCATGTCAACAGACTGAACCCATATGTTGACAGGGCAGACATGGGCTTGCCCATGGCTACTGATGAGGGACAGGAGGAAGAGAGTGACCCACTCCCTGACCTGCTCTCTCAGAACCCTGATGATGGATCAGTAGATGGTGTAGCCTTGGCAGGCAGCCTTACTGTCCAGCAGAAACTGACTGCAGAAAAGTTCTCAGCCAGTTCAGACATATGTTCTCTCTGACTCCAAGTCAGACCACCTGGTGCACTCATGAAGTGGACACTGGGGACAGTCTGCCTGTTAAAAATAAGATCAACAGGCAACCTGATCATGTCAGGGACTGTATCCGGACAGAAGTCCAAAAGATGTTGGATTTGGGAGTAATTGAACCCTCAGATAGTCCTTGGGCTAGTCCAGTAGTCCTTGTGCCTAAACCTCACACCAAAGATGGCAAGAGAGAAATGAGGTTGTGTGTGGACTACAGGGGTTTCAATGCAGTCACTAGGACTGATGCCCATCCCATCCCAAGGGCAGATGAGCTTATAGATACTTTGGCCTCAGCCAAGTTTCTGAGCACATTTGACTTGACAGCTGGCTACTGGCAGATCAGACTAGCTGATGATGCAAAGCCAAAGACAGCATTTTCTACCCCTAGTGGGCATTATCAATTTGTGGTGATGCCCTTTGGTTTGAAGAATGCACCTGCCACTTTCCAAAGGTTGGTGAATACAGTCCTTACAGGCCTGGAAGACTATAGTGCAGCATATCTAGACGATATTGCTGTCTTTAGCTCCACCTGGGAGGATCACCTGGTCCACCTAAGGAATGTTTTGGAGGCCCTGCAAAAAGCAGGCCTAACTATCAAGGCTACTAAGTGCCATATAGGGCAGAGTCAGGTTGTGTACCTGGGCCACCTTGTAGGTGGAGGCCAGGTTCAACCATTACTGAGCAAAATCCAGACCATAATGGACTGGGTTGCTCCCACTACCCAGACTCAGGTGAGAGCCTTCTTGGGCCTGACTGGGTACTACAGAAGATTTGTAAAAGGTTATGGATCCATAGTGACCCCATTGAATGACCTTACCTCTAAGAAAATGCCCAAAAAGGTTCAGTGGACAGTTAGCTGTCAAAAGGCATTTGATGACCTAAAGCAGGCCATGTGCACTGCTCCCATTCTGCAGTCCTGATTACTCCAAGAAGTTAATTGTGCAAACAGATGCATCTGAGTTGGGGGTAGGGGCTGTACTGTCACAGTTGAATGATGAAGGTCAGGATCAGCCAGTAGCTTTTATTAGCAGAAGGCTGACCCCCAGAGAGAAACGTTGGTCAGCCATTGAGAGGGAGGCCTTTGCTGTGGTTTGGGCTCTGAAGAAGTTGAGGCCATACTTGTTTGGCACTCACTTCGGGGCATATTTACAAGGGCTTTATCTCCGCTTTTTTGGCTTAAAAAGCCAAAAAAGCGGATATAAAACTATCGCCCTATTTACAAGAGGGTGCTAACATGCATCATCGCATGTTAGCACCCTTTTTCCCAACGCCTCCCTTTGCATCTCTAATGAGATGCAAAGTGGGCGTACCCGGATGGACTACCTTGCAAATATCGCTGATGTTCACATCGCGATATTTACAAAGTTGTTCCAGCATTTTAGCACACGTTAGTTTTGGAGAAAACCGCTGTTTTCTCCAAAACTAACGTCTGCTAAAATGCAGACTTACCTATCCCTAACATTGGGGTGGATTATGCTGATACGACCCTGTGGGTCGTATCAGCAAAGTTATCGCTGCTTGCAGGGAACATCGCTGGAAAACCAGCGATGTTCCCTGCAAAACGGCGATAACCTCGCTATCTCTGGAATTTTTATCGCCCTGGAGAAACGCGTTGTTAATAACGCGCTACCAGGGCGATAAATTCCAGAGATAGCCTGCGATAACAAAATTATCGCTAAGCACGGCCGTTGATAATATGCCCCTTCATTGTTCAGACAGACCATAAGCCTCTCTTATGGCTAAAACAGATGAAGGGTGAAAACCCCAAACTTTTGAGGTGGTCCATTTCCCTACAGGGGATGGACTATACAATGGAACATAGACCTGGGAGTAGCCATGCCAATGCAGATGGACTCTCCAGATATTTCCACTTATAACATGAAGACTCAACTGGTCAAGGTTAGTTTAATGTCCCTGCGTTTGGGGGAGGTTGTGTAGGAGAGTAGGATCTGCTTCTTATGGTTACCCCCACTTTTTGCTGATGTTTCACTGTTTTTCGACTTTAGTCTGGCTGGGGCCCTGCTATCCAGGACCCCAGCCTAGCTGCTTCTGCTCCAAATTGATTCCCTGTACCTTAGGTACACCACAGATTGGATTCTGGGGTGCCCTTATAAGTCCCTAGTATATGGTATACTATGTACCCAGGGCATAGGCACCCCAGAGGCCTACCAGGGGCTGAAGCATGTATTATGCCACCCCTGGGCAGCCTTCCAAAATGACACCACAGGACTGCTACAGCAGCCTGAGTGAGGTGGTGCCTGCACCCCTTACCGAGATATAGGTTCACTATATCTCACCCTATCACTGCACATATAAACCTATCAGTCACCCCTATGGCAGGCCTTATCAATCCTGAAGGCAGGGTGCCTGGTTTTGTGTGAGAGGGTGCCCATGCATGAGCAGAGCCCCTCTGCAGCCTTCGGAATCTATCCTCCGGGGTTGCCTGTGAGGCAGCCTGACCATATACTCTTAAGTGCATTATAACCTTGTGGTAAATGCTAACTTTGGGATGGCTGCACGGAAACATGTCGTGTTTGGTGTCAAACACCTTGGAATCATACCCCCACACCAGTAACTGGTGTGGGAGTATGATCCCACCCTTCTAGAGGGAGAGACATGACAACACCGGTATACCCGGTACCAGCTAACACAGCCCTGGCATCACAAAATGGATGCTGCCAGCCACAGACACAAGTCTGGCCTCCTGCTGCTGACCGAAACTCCGGCAGGGGAGGCCTGGACAATAGGTTTCCTGTCACAGGGAGGTGTTACCACCTCCCAGACAGGCCTTAGTGGATTGGGGCTGGGTGGGTGCACTCCAAGAGTGCTTTGAAGTCCTGCACTGGGGGCACATTTGGTGTCCCTGTGCATAGTCCAGTTCAAACTGGTTGCAGGGGCTACCAGCCCAATGCTCTGGCGCGAAACTGGACAAAGGAAATGGGTGTAGCCACCCCTCTTTCCAAACCCTCCCATAGGTGGGTCCCCAGAGTTAGTCCAACCCTTTCCTTGGGTATAAAGAAGGAACCCCTGACTACAGGACTTTAGATTACACCTGGATGAAACTCTGATACAGAAATCCCAGAACTTCGATGATCTACACGACTAGATGACTGAAGAATCTCCCTTGGAGTAAAGGAGTTACTCCCCTGCTTGGCAGGCACCAAAGACGCATCTGCCCGGTCTGCATCTCCGAAGCTCCCGCTGGACGCCAATGACTTTGCAACCCAGGAGGTGGGTTTCCAGACTTTCCAGAGGCTGACCCGAGTCCCCAGCAAAGCTGAGACCCGTAGCCCTCGTGGGTACCGTGGAACCAGAACCCCTGGATGCCGTGCACATTTGCAAGTGCATATGCTTCTTGTCAATCCTAGAGGCTGTGCTTTGGGTTACTTGTAGCCCTGACCCCTAGCAGTGAATCCACTGAAGATTGCTGGCCTACACACTCCGAGTGACCCGTGGGCTGCCATTTTGTGATTCCTCTTGAGGTCCCTTTGTGATCCCTTGTCCGTCAACTTGTGGGTCCCTGAGAAGGACAACTGTACTTCAATTGGGCTTTCCTAGTTGCTCCAGACGTGCCCTGACTCTCCATCTCTTGGGGAGTCCCCAGAACCTTGCTGGTCCGCAGCGAAGCATCTTTCCTCTTCCTGCGTGGGTTGCTGTTGGCAAGGCTTGTTGTGTCCAATCCGGGCACTGACACTGCAGCACTCGACATCCTTTGTGGGAGAGCTTTAATCCAGCTTCTGGTTGTCTTCGACACCTCCTGTTCCTCATGGCTGAAGAGTCAAGCTTCCCCTCCTAGCACCTGAAGCACCCGACATCGGTGGGCATTCGACTATCGTGCCCCTGGTCACTGGCAAGTGACTCAGACTCTGTCTTCTCTGCTTTCAGGTTCTTCACATCTTCGATCCAGGCTTGGATCTCTTCGGACACTTCTCCTCTTCCCGGCAGCAGCACTTTTCAGCAAGCTGCCATTGAAAACGACGACGCAACCCGACACCATTTGACACCTATGCACCCGGCTTCCCTGGGTGAGGTAACACGAGTACTCCAGTGCTCCCGTGGGTGTTGGCCCTAGAACCATCTAAGTCCAAAAGGGTTTGTTCCTAGTCCACTCCTAAGTGTCCCTAAACTTTAAAACTCTAACCGCGACTTTCCCCATAGAAGCTAACGGAGTTCGCGGCTGTGTTCACACACTGCACACGTCCCCCGTGGGTCCCCTGTGTCACTACCTTGGGAGGTTCCTTGGGGTCCCAGTGATTCTACAGGCCCTAGGCCTTGTGTTTAGTCAAGTCGTGGTTCTTATACCACTTTCTTAATATATGGTTTGAGTCGCCTATAGGGCCTATCGTATATTGTGCTAATTTACCGTGATATTTGAAGTGTTACACATGTGCTTTGACCTCTAGCCTCATAAAGAGACTAGTAAGGTGTGTTTAGAAATAAATACACATATTTTATATATATACCTGGTGTGGTCTCCTTTCATTTAGCCATTCAAGAGATTATAGACTGATAAAACAAGCTGCTGTACACTCCTTCAAGACTTAGCCTGAAGGCTGCTCTCCATAGCTACCACTAGGATAGCTTTCAAATAAGGTTGTCTTAAACCTATCATCAATAAGGGGTTGTTTGGACTGGTGCAAGGTGCCCACTATAACTAGTGGACAGCATATGCCAGGCCAACTTCTCACACCATCCGCTTTGG